>VDFB02056351.1:1557425-1611447 GCA_007258455.2 Sequoia sempervirens | reverse complement strand
GCAAGCAGCGAAATGCTGCCACGCGTCTCTTTTGTGCCTGGCTAGTGATCGTTCCCTCCACTATTGGTTAAGTTTTCGGCCCATTCAAAATGTGTTGCCTTAGCACAAGTCTTCAACCGCAAGAGAGAGAGGTTCACAAGGGCAGCGAAAGGTTGCCACGTTCCTAGTCGGTGGATCTCATATTCAAGTGATGGACCAGACGAACCAAATGTTGCTATTGGCCACTACGTGTCATAATCATTTGCTTGGGATGGTGACACTTCTCTGATTAAGCCTTGCTGGGACCACCACCATCATTTGCAAAGGATGCACTTGTGCCTAGGATGACCAGATGTTTGGTTTCAAATCGTTTCTATTGCAACGGCTTGGGGAATATTTTGATTTTTGCATCATTTCTAGGGGATTGTAAAATCTTTTCTGTTATTGCTCTCTGAAGCGGTGGGGGTTTTTTCCTACTATATATACTTTTCTCTATTGTGAGAAAAGGGTCCAGAATTTGGAGGAAACACTGGTTTTGGTTAAAGACGCTAGACCTTTATTACTGTTTTATTTAATTGCAAAACTTTCAGACTATGCCAATTGTTCAGCCTTTTTGTTCTTTCATGCTATTTGATCAAACTATAAACCGTGCTTTTATTGTCTGGACGTTTCATTTGAGAACTTCTATACATGTTGAATACAAGTTTGCTGACCTAGACCATGTCTAATGACTCTTCTTGGCAGTAGGAATGTATGCAATATTATTTTATGTCAATGAATGGATTATCTATGCTATAATCTTCAATTTATGATTTTTTGGAACACTACAAACACCAATCAGGCCCTTAGATCTATGATTTATTGTGCCTATCATTAAGTCTTGGCACATTGCCTTAGGTTAGACTTCATTTTATTATATTTGTTTCCTTTCCCCTTTCCAACCCCCCCATTATAGAAGAAGCCAACTTCTCTAGAAACTCAAAGGTCACTCAGTTTAGCACAAAAGGGTCCCCCATAAACTAAGTTTCCCATAAGACATTGTTACCTCGTGAATTTTTTGACATCAACAAGTCCCAAAATTAAAAATTATGAGAACTTTCCAAAAAAGTAATTTTTTTTGAAAAATTCTTTAATTTGTGCATCAAAAGGCAGATTTATGGTGAAACCATAATTGGAAAAGATTTGATTTTTTTTCACTATTTTGACTTCAAAAATTAAATTACAAAGAACAAAACCTTATTTAATTTTTGAGAATTTTTTAAAAAAATTAAAAATTTGTTGATTTGCAACCTTATAACTAGATTTATGAAAAACTAGAAAATGATAATAAATCACCTAATATTGATGCTATGAGTGATGTATTTATTGTAGCCTTAGGAGATGATCCCTAATATTCATTTAAAAAATTGAAGAAAAAATCTAAGCCGTTTGAATGATATGATAAAATATTTGAAATTTAGGGTTTTTCCTTATTCAGAATAATTTCATCATTGTTTTGATCTTAGTAATTAAAAAACAAAGAATATACCCCTATTTAATTTTTAATATTTTTCAAAAATATAAATATTTATGAAAAATTTATTGATTTGTGACCTAAAAATTATATTTATGAAAAACCCTAAAAGACAAACAACTCACCAAATATTGATTATCTAAACCTAATTTTTTGTTGGAGCATCTTGAGATCATCCACAACCTTCAATAAATATTATGTATAAATTTTTTATACCATTTGAAAGATATGATGAAATATTTGAAATCCTAAGGTTTTGCATTTAGCTTACAAAAGCTAGCTCAGAAAAAATTTCTCCATAAAAGAGAAAAAAATAACATAGGTTTAGGAAAACCTTCAAAAATATAGATCTAATAGGGATGTGAGTTCCACCAGCCATGCCAAAATATTGATGATGAAAATGTGAATTAGAAATAGTAATAATGCAATGAAAGTACAAAATTCACACTTCAACAAGTACTAAGATCTATGCATAAAAATAAATGATAAACAATAATACTATAGCAAAGACCTTAGATTGCTCTATTGTTTCTTTAATAAATATTTGAATGCTTGATGTAGATTGCTCTCATACTTTTAGCATAACCTTGATATCAACATGATAGAATGAAGGCTTGATGATTGATAATACTTGATAACATATTCTTAATAGATGATAGCTTGGTAATGATAGCTTGGAATGCTTGATAGTAAAACTACTAAGATTTGATCATAAGAGTGTTAGGGAAAATTTTTTTATAATAAAAATGTTAGGGGGTTTAAATGAATGAAAGCTTTCTATTTATATGATTCACTTGATATTTGATCAATGAATGAGAAAATTCGAGAGGGTAAGACCCAAATTTGAAATTGACGAAGGAGGGAAATTAAAAAAATTACTAAATGTCTTTGTTTTAATCCAAAATATTGGCTTGGAGAATAAATGTCATTAATTTATTTATTCTAGAATAAAGATTTACCTTTAATAAATTATTTTAAATTTATTAAAAGAGGAGTGTTAGCTAATTAAATGCTTTTTAAAAAATTATTTAATTATAGAAAACCAAAAATTAAATTATATTTTAATTTTAATTAATGTTGGAAGGAAAATGATAAATGGTGAATTAATTAAATAATTATTATTTTTAATTAATATAAATATGATAGAAAGTTAAAATAATTACAAAATTAAAAAATATTTAATTATTATGGATGAAAAGAGGAAAATGTTAGCTTAATTAAATAATTATAAAATATTTAATTAATATAGATAAAAAAAAATGATAAGGATAGTGATGAAAATATAAGATGAAAATGCATTAGTCATTTTTAAGTGTATATAGATAGGAAACAATTTAAGTTGGGCAACCAAACTTGTACTATGGACCAAGTATTTTTCCAACACAAACATATCATCAAAGATAGTCAAACCAATAATAGCATGTCATTATCATAAACCAAGAATCCAAAATTGAGTTTGACATAATGCAAAGGAGAAGGCACAAGACAAATTATCAATCTCGAGTAAAAATTTGTTTAATAAAGAAGACATTATCTAACCAAATTTTTATATGTCAAGAACATCCAAATTTCAATCAATCACCAAGCATAGTTATTTGACATTAATACATATTAAAAAAACTAAATTTTTTTAATTATGATTTCTACATTTATATGTTTCATTTTCATAACAAAAACTTTTTTTTCTAACTGGTTAAAATTATATTTTAACCTAATGCATGTATTAATATATCTTTTTACAATATTGGTGCCTTATGAATAAAATTTTAGAAAAAAAACCTCAAATAATAAACTTGAGCAATTTATAATATGCATAAACACAACTTTTAACACTTGCCAAAGGTTTTGCAAATGGGGTTGCAAGCGAAGTGGGCTTAACCTTGGGGAAAACTCTATGGTTAAGTGTGCTTGAGCTGGAGTAGTACTAGGATGGGTGACCACTCGAGAAGGCCTAGTGCTTCACCTCTGTGAGCATTACCTAGATGCAATAAGTGCTAAGTGAACCATTCATCATCATGAGAGATGGGTTCTTGTGAACTACTAATGAAACTTGGGTCAATGCACGGTTGAATCCTGATAGCAATATCACAATTTGACACAATGTGGAAAATACCTCCTACTTATCAATTGATGAGCTAAAGGGGCTCTATAATGAATGGTTCATAAGGCATAACACAAGTGTGAAGGTTTTGCAAATGGGGTTGTAAGCTAAGTGGGCTTAACCTTGAGAAAAACTCTATGGTTAAGCTTGTTTGAATTGGAGTAGTACTAGAATGGGTGACCTTCTAGGAAGGTGCAGTGCTTCACCTCTGTGAGCATCACCTAGATGCAATGAGTGCTAAGTGAACCATTCATCATCATGAGAGATGGGTTCTTGTGAACCACTACTCATGAAACTTGGGTCAATGAATTTGACTCATAAAACTACACAGTTAAATCTTGATAACAATATCACAACCTAAAATAAGTGTTCCTTTGTTTACAACTCTTCCCCCCCCACAAAAAAAAAACAATTTGTTTAAATATAATAAATACAAAAGGTGGTCTCCATGCATTGCCCTATAATCTAAGCACAACAAAATGGGTATTCCTTTACCTTTCCTTAGCATTCATAGTTGGAGGGTCATGTGGGTGGGTGATTGTTTTCCATTTGTGAGTTTGGTGACAAAGCAGCTACATTTGTGTTACATATGATGTGTTTAATGGTATACAAGGAATCGAATATATCCTATATTTGGCAGACAATAGTGGGATATGACCAAATTAATACCGCCAAATCAACGTGATCTTCATTTGTCTCACTGCCCAATGAACATTAAGCATAAACATTATGGCTTTCCACCTTAGAACGTGATTTAAATGTGGTGTGTCGGTTTGGCTCGTAGCACACTTTTCCTTTCCATTGTTTTCTATTTCAAATTATGGACAAATTTTAAGATTATCGAGAATCGAATTCTGATTGCTATAAATCTCTTCTTACGTAATGGTGTTCTCCACCTCCTTTCGTACTCACACATGTTCAATTTGTTCTATTTTGCATACAAGTTCTTGTATTTAAAATTATTATTTACATCTTCAATTTATTATTTTAGAAAGAAGACCAATCCTTATTTTAATTAAATGATTAGTCTTACAATTTTTTAATCTTATTGAGTTTTGTATAGATAAAATAATATTTATGAAGTTATCTTATATGTATACACTTTTAACTTATTCTTTTAACATATTATAATTTGATTCTAATATATTTATTTGAAAGTCATGAATAAGATAAAGGGACTTCCACTTAAACTTTTGAATTAATACTTATTTTGAAAATTCCCCTAATTCAATACTCTAGTTGATGGATAGATCTAATGTGTATGGTAATCGAATTCTACCTTCTCCACATTGCTCACCTAGGTGTCTACTAGCTACTCTTGAATGTTCTCCATACTTCATTTGGATGGTTGGAAGGTCTCATTTGCTATCTCCAATAGACAATTGAATATGTGTTCAATCTAATCGTATGCTTTAGTCACAAATTCTAAGATTTTCTATCAATCCCTCTAAGATTCCAACTATACTCAAGTGTTTCCAAAAGCTATTCGTGAAGGCTTTCAATTCTACACCAAAGACATGATAACCCACCAAATTCTTGTGGGTATCTTTTATTTGTTTAAATCTCATCAAAGACTGATTTTCCCACATCACTTGTCATTACTACTTCAATCTTCCTTATTGTCTCCAACTATGATCAAGTTTGTTCTTAAAATTCTATAGTAACCCACCAAATTGAGACACTTGACTAATGACCCAAAATCAACCCGCAAGCCCCTAGAGATCAAATTATTTATTTTCTACCAATCCTCACACCATCTAAATATTCCCTCAAACTCCTCATAGTTGATATAGTAACATGTGTAGAGCCCTAAGACCTACTCCCACAATAATTATGATTGGGGAGAGAACTTCAATTACACAATTATTTGAAAATCATCGTTTTCATTTAAAAGGAATTGGATCTTCTCCACAACAATGTCACTTAATTTGTTAATTAATAGGAGGGAACTTTGTACTCCCTTTCTCTTATTTGATGCCTAAAATAACTCTTCCTCTATTTGCACTATCAAATCCTAGCCTCCTTGTTTCATCTTGTAAGTAAACAATCTCTCAATGTTTTTAGTTTTGATAGCATACTTAATCTCTATGTTTGGATCATCTAGCTTCATTGATATATTCCATTGTTGTTGAGCTACCTTTTTCATTAGATCCATTTTGTTGGCATCCAAACCATTAGATCCATACTTAACAATATTAGTAGAAACTATAGCTACTAGTGGAGATTATAGTATGGGTGAATTGATAGAATCAATAGTATAAGGAGCTAACAACAATGGTGAAAATTTGAAGTAAAAATAAAATATAGGTACAAATCGATGTGTATGAGAAATGTAGTGAAAAAAGGGTGGACAAAGTGTTAGAAATGTAACAATTGGAAATATTGAGAAGATAGTAAAGTGAATGAAGAAATATAAAATATATGAAAAGATGAAAAAAATACACATAGAGGATACATATTGGAAGTAGCAATGGTAATTGACATTGATAATGAGGGTGCAACAACAATCAATATTGCTAGAACTGAAGTCTAATTAAAGTAGTAGGAGTAATTGAAATAATACAATGTGATGTAGAAACTAACCTGGTGGAACTTGATACCATGCATATGAAACAAATAAACTACTAGGGCCATTGAAACTATAAAGGAACTAAAAATCCTTGTGAAATGTCTAGCAATGAACCTATTGTTACTAAAAATGTGCTAATTAGTGTTATGGAAACTACTATTTAGCTCTTGTCCTTGGGAAAGTTAACCTTTAACCTCTATCTCTTGATACTGTTGATGATGTTTTCTGCACAGCAACAACTCAGACAGAATATGAAATCCTATCTCTCTTGAAAGGTAAATCTCTATCAGCAAGCCTCAAGAGATAACCCCAAGGTCTCTAATGTCAGGTCTTGACGATGCATAAACAACTCAGTGATAAATGTGAAAATGTTGGTAATCACAATGGGACCTTACTACAAGAAAATACTGAATCTTCGATTTATCAGATCTAGCAATATGATGATACTTTGATCCTAAATCTAGCTCAAATGAAAGAAATAATAGAAGATTAGGGTTTTCAAGAGATTACTAAGACTAACACTATTCCTAAGATTAACAATGCAAATGATAAAATACTTGAAATGGACCAATCCCTCATAAACTAATCCTTGCTTAATCCAGATGAACCTGCAATCTCACAAGAACAGTGCAATCTTCTAAGGTGTTAAAAATTTTTAGATCATGAACATTCATCCAAAACAACCCTAAAGCAATTGAAATGGATAAACACTCACAATTGAACTAAGCACAATGAATATAAAAGTCCAGGATAACTTTGTAAAGCAACTAACTATTAGTTGGTTGCGAAAAGTATGGACTAGGGATTGCTGGAACACTTCAAATCTTAAATCATAAACATCATTAAATCAAATTTAATCCTAAATATCCAAATATCAATCTTCCTCATAGAAATTTTAAAGATAGAATAACAAGAACCATGCAAGATAAGAAGAACACAAATATGGCACCAAATCACAATGTCATTACTTGCATTGAATTATCCATTGTAGCAACAATTTCAACTTTCTATTACAATATTTGCTTGAGAACGACTACCTGCTAACTCTTTCTCTACTTAATTCACTTCTATGCTAGCTATCTCTCTATTCATCTATGTCTATATATATATCTAGCCCTTACAAATGAGGCAAAATGCCATATTTATAGAAAATCCCAAACCATGTTGGTCTAGCTAGGTTTTACAATAATATTTGGCCAAAAAACAAGTCGGCCAAGAGAAATTTGAAATAAAATAAAATATGCATTAAATGCATGAACTTCATCCAGGTCAGTCTGGGATCTCCAATGCAGCTCAGACCAATGCATGCAAAATAATAGGGAAGCACAAATCTCGATGTAGCCTAGCATTAACTATCTTCCCCTTTGTCTTTATTTTGATCCATCATTTCATGCACCTTCAAAAGCACCTTATCCAAATCAGCCACAAGAGGTAGAGGAAAAACCTTAAGTCAGTTCTCAATTGATGCAATATCCTCCCTTGATTGTTTGACTGATTTATCCCACTCAACCTTATATGTTTCATATTTATCAATAACAACAATGTAAGTGGCCGCATCATCCAAGTGGTGCTCAGTAATAGGATCATCACCAGTTGGAGCATAAACATCCTGCCACCATTTCCTTAACTGTTCCAAGCTCAAATGCTTAGGCACAATCTTCCTTCTCCCTGTCATTATCTCAAAGAAAGCAATGCATCCACTATAAACACCAGTTAGGTTATATTCAATTTTCCTCCCCTTCTTGTGGATCTTCTTCAGAACCTTTTTCCTTAATTGCAAAGCTTTAAACCACTCCCAAGGTTCAACAACTCTGGAGGAAGGAAGAATTCCATCACGTATAATCTTATCCCTACTATACTCCATGATGGTTTTAGTTTTCTGCAACAAGAGGTCTATATCTTCCTTATCTTGAGATAACACCTCCTTCAACCAATCAAATGCCCTCATAGCATCTTTCCCAGATGAGAGAATATCCATGATAGCATCATTTCCTTTAGATTGCACCCCATGTAGCCAATTTGTAGTAGCAAGAGTGGAAGCCTTCATTCTTTCCAACTCAGAGATAGTCTCCTGGGGTAGGAGATTTGTAGTAGAGGACGAGGAGCCAATGGATTGCAAAGGTTTCATCAGATCCTCCAAACATTTCCTGAGTTTCTCATTCTCTTTCTTTAGCTCTTGCTTGGTTTGGACTTCCTTTCTTAATCTGCCCAAGATGATTGTGCTAGAACCCTGGTAGTCTTTAATGTCTTGCTCAATGGAAGTGGGCCCTAAATTGATAGTCTACAAGTTGTAATCATTTGCAGTAACCTCATCCCTATTCTTATCTGGAGGAGTTGTAATGTGAACCACACTATTGCTTGCCTCATCCCTTTCAATCCTTGAAATGACCCTGGCCTTTTTCTTTCCTTTATCCTTTCCAATCTTGGCCAGCAACTCATCCCAATTGGGTGGAGTATCTTCCAAAACAACTTGCTTTCTCTTTATTTCCTTATCTAGCCACTCTGGAACAGTGGACTCCAATTGCACCTCACTCTATCCTATTTCCTCCTGCTGACCTTCATTCAAATTCTGCTTCTCTGGAGTCTCATCTACTTTACTCTCCTTTCTTCAGCATGCTCCTCCATGCGCTCAGGTGACAAAGCCTTTTTTGAAACTTCCTCCCTTTGAGGAGATTTAACTCCTTCAATTCTAACTGGTGAATCCTCATATGCAACCAAGGGAGACTACATTACTTTCTCAACTTTGGCCTCAGCATTATAAAGCTCACCCTCATGAAATTTTTCTCCCTCTAGGTCTTGATGATCCTCAGCCTCTTTGGATTCACCCAATTCTTTGTTTTGAGCCTCATGGAAAGGAGGAACATCATCATGCTACCCTTCTTGAGAAGTAACCGGAGGAGGATCCGCTTTGGGTACACTATCTTTAGGAGAAGGAGTCCTTGAATTCCTTGTATATACCTATGTCTTTTCTCCTAAACTTTCTACATTTACCACAGGTGGATCTACTTCCTCTCCTACCTTGGAACTTTCCTTTTGTGACAGTCTCACTATTCTCCTCCTTTTAGGCACGAGAGCACCAACCTCAGGATCTTTCTCTTCAGTTTCTTCCTTACCGAACTTCTTAGTTCTTGAAGTATGTCCCCTTTTCTTGGCAATTGGTTTTATCTATTTTTCTGTCTCCTAAGCTCTCTTTGTTTGAATATCTTTAATCTTGATTTTAAAAGGGGATCCCACCTTTCCTTTACCTTTAGGGTCCTACTTAGCTGACTCCTCGGAGGTGGAGTGAGGGTCCAAATCTCCCATCAGATCGTAGGTGCACTGTACACCTTCATTTTCCAACTCCCACATTTTATGCTTTAGCCACATCTTGGTATACTTGGTGACCAGATCCATTATCTGTCCTAATTCTATCTTTTCTTCTTCTAGCCAATCCACATCACCAATTGGCTTGTCCTTGACTACCTGATAAGCATGACCTTGAATCAGGCCCCATCATCTTCAAGTTGATCAGGAACTGCCCTCACATATATATAATCGAACTGATTCAATTGGAAGCCAGGAAAACTTCTTCTTTCTAACCTCATACTCATCACTGCAGTTGGCCCAGTAATCTTCTAGATTAATCTTATGGCTATATTCTCTACTGGCCTTCTTTTGGGATTCACCTATTATGTCAAATCTAGACCTCTTGGAATGGAAGGACAAACCAAGAGCACGCATCTCCTCTTCTAAAGCCTGGGTTGAACTAATGGAAGGGCATGCCTCTCCAGTGCCTATCCTCAAAGGGAAGTCTCCACCAAAACCAGTCTTATGCTTGTCCCTTTTGACAATAGCATCAAAGTCACATATTTGTCTAGTAACTTCCAAAAGTAAAATATGATTAGTGGGATACCTTGGAAGCCTGTATGAAGCCCTTTGATAGCCATCAACTCAAATGTATGAGAAGGTTGGGAACTGAATGAACCAAGCACCATATTTCTTGATGAGCTCCTTGGCTTGGTTAGAAATTCTCACGTGCTCTGCATCCTGAAGCAAACTGGTAATATGAATGGTGAATGCATCATTCACCCGCCTGTAGCTTGAGCTCCCTAAGTGCAATTGAGGGTAAACCTCATAAATCACATCCTGTCCAAAGACGCCCTTTGTACTTAATCCCTTGTAGGGATGAAACCTTGCAAGTGCATAGACTAAGTACGAGGTCATTTTGAAGGTCTTGGTTTGTAGCACATTGGAAAATTGCTCATGAATCACCCTACTTATGACACATTCCCAATGATAGTCAATTCTCTCTCATTCCATCCTCGCAATGACATGGAACATCCAATTCTCAAACATACCTGCACTCTTTAATTCGACCACCCTACTAAGAAGAGTGATGGCATCATAATACTCCTTCTTGAACTTTTCTTTGAATAGCTGTTTGGGTAGTTTAGAATAATGTGACTTGGGCTTCTCCAACCAGGAATTGATGAGCTAATGTGATTTAACAGTTTCCTCTTCATAGAACTTTTTAGCTGCCTCCATGTTGAAAGCCACCACATGAGATCTGTCTGACATGTCAAAGGTCTGAGCTATGGAGACATGGTTCAAATTTTCCACAATCCTCCCTTGAGGACTAATTATTCTCTGAATATCACTATCATAATGTCTGGCACACTTGAGGACTAACTCATAGCACTGCATTGTAGAAGGAAAACTAGCTACATGTGCCAATCCCGACTCCAACATTCTTTTGGCAACCAAAGGAAGATCCTGCGTTGCCATTCTGCCTTTGAACTCCTCATAGTCCCATAGTACAGGGTTTGTGTCTGTCACCTCCAACAAGATATAGGTAATCTTTCTCTCTGGGATTTTTCTCTTGATGTCCATCTTAATCCTCTCTGCCTCAGATACCGAAGATCCCTCCATATCACCCTTAGCCTTTCCAGCTACTACCTTGCTAGACTCAGCCTGCACTTGACAAAGAAACCATAGTAAAAACCATAGGGAAGCAATGTTAATCCATCAAAATCATCATTAAAATGGGCCCCAGATAAACAAGGTGTCATTAAATCTCAAATAGAATGATCACATTAAAATTCAGGTTTCAAGTCCATCCACAAAATCCAAGCCAGGGAGGAATTTCAGAGAATTCCAGGCTAGACAGATTCCAACGGAATGAACATGAAAAAACCTATTAGCAACTCAATCTGATCATTATCAATCAATAAACAGCGTGTGAGATTTCATAATAGCATAAATTAATTATAAAATGCACCATCATTTGTTAACACGTCATGCTATTTCATATTCTTTCACTTTCCACCAAATTCTGGGAAAATCCGCATTGGATGAATTTCCATGAAGGAAGAGATATTCTGCAAATTTCAGAAAAAATAGGGAACAACAGATTTTGGGAAAATCTAGAGATGACAAAATTCCACAAAGAAGATGAATCTTCGAAAAATAGTGAATTTCGGGAAAATGAAGAAAACGAAGAAAAATTGGGGAAATCCACTAGAGCCGAAAAATCCCGAACTAGATGAAAAACCTGAACTTTGCCATTCCATCGTGATTTTGCCCAGATTAATGGATCGATCATAAGTTTCAAGAATATAGGTTTGAGACAAGTTTGATATGGACCTTCTATGGATTTTCTTAGAATTCTAGGCCAATTTGAAAGCAGACTAAAGTTAAAACGTGATGCCCTAAGTATCAAACCCTACAGATCCACCATTGACGCACAGGGAAGCTCAAGATTCAATCATTACAACTACTAAATATTTACTAGGGGTATTCATGGCTCACAAGAAAGTTATCTCATGATGCGAATGAAAGATTGAACTCAAAACTTGCTTGGGAAACCAAGAATCAAATAGTATCATGCAACCCTAGCCCCGGAAATGCTCAAATCATGTAGAAATTTAAACCCCAAGAAAACCAAAAATGCCAAAGCAATGCTAAAATTCATCAATCAAAATCAAGGCAATCGCATACGTACCAAGATGAAATGGAAATCAAACTCAGAGATGACAAATGCGAGTTTTAATGGTGCTCTGCAAAGATCAACAACACTAACGCATAGGAAATCACCACCAAAACCCATAGTATGCAAACTCAATGCTCCAAATTAAATCCAATGTTTCAAGAATGCACTCCTCAACTCACTTGATCACAAACAATAAAGTGTAATGGCACAAAATACCTCAAAGATTGGTTAAATGCATCCCTCACAACAGTACGAACGACATTAATGTCATTGACAAGACAGCCTGGGGAAATCCAGAAACTCGACGACAAGACGAAACTTGGAGAAATCCAGCCCACATGGAATTCCGCAAAGATTGAAAATTCCCGAACCACAACATTTAGCCAGAGTTCAAGTATGATCCGAGAAAATCCATCTGGGGTGGAAAATCTCGAATTGAAGCAAAAACACGAACTTAGCCCAAAACTAAAGATCTTCAATGTGCAACTTAGGGAAGTCACTTAAGCTAGCAAGATAAAAATTTAAGCACATGTCAAGGCAAGGTAAATCCTCAAAATCAAAGGGCCAAGACACCAAAAACCAAAGCGAAAGAGGGTCCCTGCTTTCAGCGGGGCATGTGTGCGAAAATGGCACAACAGATACTTTTTGTGGCATTATTCTAAATTTTGGCTCTCTACTTGTTCCATGCTTCTCAAATCTACTAAATATTATCATATTTGTAAGGTTACTTGAAAAATGCATTAGGGTTGAGAAAAACCCTAAAACCTAGCCAAACCCTTGCAATTTATTTCTAATCTCTTATTGACTACTTACCTCAGTCACTTGGCTTCTTAATTTTTTTCCTCAAGGCTCCCACTATATTTCTTGCCTGGCCCCATTTTCCTAAGCATTGTCTCAACTTGTTCCCCTTATATGTTCTTAAGCACTCCCTTCAACCCTTGATCCCATCGAGCACCACTTGACACATGGTGTTATTTTGAATACTCTCCTTATTTTACAAGAAATTTTAAATTTTGTTATCTCTCCATGAGCATGCAAAATAATGACACATGTCCCCTCATTAATGACATGTATGGGCCTAATGTTGTTGAACACTAAATATTGTTCCCTTTTATTCTTTGTAGTCATTGACTTGCCCACTAGGTATTTGGTTCCCTAAGTTACTTTGTGAATAATTATTTTCCATGCATTACTAACCTTTTTTCCTAGTGCTCCAAGTGTTTTGATTATCACATGTGCATTAGATTCCTTTAAGTTATCGAATTTCAAGTTTTTTTAGGCGGTCCCCACTTAAATCCTAGTTATAACCACTTGTCATCATTTGTTTGAATTGCCCTATCTATATGATTTATGGAGCATTTTATTCCCAATGGATTATCTTCGTGAATGAGAGAAATGATTTTTTTATGCTTTAATGAGGGGTTAATTCCATTTCATGCAAACTTCTTTTGTCATGGAGAATTTTATGTTTTCATTGTTCCTCCCATGATTTCCCGAAAACATGACAAGTTCCATACCTTGTTATTTTCCTTAATTTCATGGAATTTTATTCCTTTGTAGAAGCATCTAGTTTGATCCTTTAGTCTCCCTGAAACCTCAAAATGGCAACATGTTTTTGATGCTATATAGTAGTATAAAGATTTTTCTCCTTTCATGTAAAGAAATTCAAATGTCTATGACAGTTGTTCATTTCTCAAGGATCAACGACCCATATTCAAAATGGAGGAATGTCTACTTATAGGGTGGTCCTTCATGCATGTGAACATTGATGGTGGATTTGGGCCTTACCTACCAATTCCCTTCCAAATCTCTACACAATTATGTCCACATTTTCTATTGAGATAAGGAAAAAACCATAGTGAGGATAAGTTCACAATATGAGTAATATCAATATCGAATGTAATAGGGCTCACTTCTAGAAAAATTGTAGCCAGTAAACTAACACTTGAAAGCTCACATTGCACAACTCAATTTCACACTCTAGCATATTACACTTCATATCATTTGCATCTCACAAATCTATATTTCATCGATCTTATCCTCCAACAACTTAACTCATACTTATACCATCTTTAACCTTGAAACCTTCTTCAAGGTCGGCTATGCACCCCAAACATGAAAATTCAAATTAGGTCAGTGCCAAAATACTTCTGTGGCAGATAGAATAAAATACGAACCACATAAAAACTTAATTGGGACCTAAATCAATAGCATCACTCAACCACATGCTACCACAAACAATATGTATCCTTCACATGTAGTGTAAACACTAGGTTGGTCATTACCTTGAAAAACCATTAAACTTTGAAGTACATGCTTCCTCAAGCCCAAGGCTGACTTGTGAACTACATAACATGCTCGAACATGATCGAGAATATTCTTCAAACACCTTGAAATCCAACAAACTCCTTTGCAACAACATCCAGCTGAAGAATGTATAAACATGTACACTCAAATAGCTTTGCCATACATTGTTACTTGAAAAAACATCTTTTGAAGCACAAAAAATTAAATCCTCTTGATTGAGGTAAACTATGAACACCATCAAAACACCTTCAAAATTGCAAGACCTAAAATACAACTGCAAAGAAACATGGGGTAGAAAATTTTTTTCCAAACACCTCTATAATGCATAGTCACATATTGGTGAACACAAATTCCTTTGTACAATGATCCATCACACCAACTCTTGAATATAACACCTCTATACATTTCTCGCCAACATATCAGAATTGCACATGTAGATATATAACTTAGAATAAATGCAGAGAAAAAATCGAACACAACTCTATCACTCAGATCGCCAATACAACACATTATTTCCTCTTTTTATGAAATTTTCTCAAAAGAAATTGGAAACCAAGCGCAAGAGACAAATCCTCATCATCTTTAGTACTTGACACCAATAGCTTTACTAATGAAAACATAATGCAACTAATCAAAGCATCAATTTCTCACACTCTTGCAACAAACTCAATAGAAATAAATGACAACACAAACTTGTTGACATCAATGACAACACCAACTATTCATACTTGTAACAATCTCCCCCTTTGTTATTCATGGTGACACATGATGTGAAAAAACATTAAAGACACAATAGCTATGTACCGTACCAATTTTCTCTTCTCTTTTCTTCTCCTTTGTAACTTGTCTTCTTTCATTGTTTCTTTCTCGCTAAATGACTTTATCTTCTTATTACTTATTCTTTTTCATATGTTTCTCTCTTCTCTTATGTTTATGACTCATGATTCTCTCCCCCTTTGACATCAATGGCAAAGGAAATAATATTTGTAAGTTGTTTATTCTTTTCCTTTGGCATTAAACAACCTACTTACAAATTCTCTACAACGCCTTTCCTTTACCACTCTGAATACTCCCCCTTAGGAGCACGCCAATCTTTAACAATTAGTAATGCCACTACCTACTCCCCTTGAGAGGTAGCCACCAACATCATTCTAGAAAAATAATGAAATTTGGGATCCACTAGACTGATGCATCTCCTTATGCATCTAGTTCAAAGGAGGGGTAATAACCACCAACTTCTCCTAGAGATACTCAAAATTATCCTTAAGAAGAGCCTTAGTGAATATATCATCAATTTGATCCTTTGTAGGAACATATTCAAGCTTCACTTCATTCTCCACAACCTTCTCTCTCAAAAAGTGATATCTGATTGAAATATGTTTTATCCTTGAATGCATCACTAGATTATTTGAAATGTTTATTGCATTTGTATTGCCATAAAATATAGAAATAGGCTCATCATACATCACTCTAATATCCTTCAATATTTTCCTCATTCATAACACTTGTGTGCAACAAGATTCTTCTAAAATGTACTCAAACTCTATAGTAGATAAATAAATTGAATCGTGTTTCTTACTTAACCATGATACCAATCTACATCCAAGAAAGAATGCACCACCACTTGTAATTTACCACCACTTGTAATTTTATGTTCATCCACACAACTAGCATAACCTGCATCTATGTAAGCATTCAATGTGAAATTAGTATCCTTTGGATACCACAAGCCATGATCTAGAGTGCCTTTTATGGTGCAGGAGCACCTTTGCAATCATGTAACTTCTTCAAAAGTGATCATTTTGGTGTCTTGACCTTGTAATAAGGTTAAATAAGTTATTTTGTACACTCTTAGTTCATTGTAAGGTCACTTTGTGTTTATTTGGTCCAAAAAGTACAACAAATTATAAAAGATGTAATGTTGTCAACATAATTTGCAAAATTGTAAAAGTTGCACTAAAAACAACATTAGGAATGTGAAGGGTCACCTTGGTTTTGGAATTGATAGGTTGTTAGGGGGCAGTTAGAAGTTTAGGAGTCAGTTGGAATTCCTTTAAAAAGGCTTGTGTACGTTGTATTTCGTGTAGGTGATTGAATTTTTGAATCAAATGATGGAAAAAAATTGATTTTATGCATATTTCTAGAAAATTCACTATTTCTAGGCTTATGTACAATCTCTATGGACTGAGAAATGTGCAAGATTGGTTATGAATGTTGATGTTTTCAATTACCTTCCCTATGGTACAAGTTTCATGCAATTAGCTTTTCATTTGAAGAAGTTATAGTAATTTTTTGTGACTACAGTAAAAAACCCTCATTAAGGTAATAGTGTGGTTTGAAAATTGTGTTTCTCCTTGAATACCTAGTAAAAACCTCTATAATTTGGTGAAAATATTCTATTGTGCATCTATTTTCATATTATCAAGGTTATAGTTTATGAGAGAAAGGATTCAATAGTGAATAATTGTTACAATGTTTGAAAACTGTGTCTCAGACTAAAAAAATAGAGTTAGAGAGGTTTGCAGTTAGGGTTTGTCCAAATAAGCATGGGAATGAATTTTAAATGGACTATTAAGCATGTATAAGTCAAACTCAATTTGTTCAAAGCATTGGTTAGGTAGATTTGTGACTAGAAATGCAAAAATCAATAAGCCCCTATCTGAACCAAGCCTACTAGGCCTATCTAGGAATGGTAAAGCCTAAATTTGGATACATTTCTTCAAAGTAACCTATATTGAATTTTTTAATATGTTTAGAACCCTTAAATGGGTGTCCAAAAATAATTTTATAGTCTGATTTGGAGGAGGATCTTGCAAGATAAATGTTGACAACCCTTTGTTAATTGCTACAAGCATTGGGCAGCCTTCATAAGGAATTGTCTATAAATCACGAAATCTGAGTTCTTGGAATTGGTAAATAGTTGAATCAAGTTGTTTTAGACCTGAAAGGAACATCCCAAGTGTTAGATCAAGCATATTTGTCTTGAGTGGTGAATTTGTGGTTGAATCTTGTAGATGTTAATATAACTCCTTTGGGACAGTCATAACAAGTTGATGTAATGTGAAAGGGAAGATGTTATAATTGATTGTTTTTTATTAAGATAAAGTTGACCAAGGGGTTTTGAAGATCTTTAATAAGTTTGGAACTCCTATTTTGAATGTATCAGTTGAATAGTGGTTTAGAGGGAAATATAGTTGAATAAGTGTGTTAAAAGACCTACAAGTGGAAGGTGAGTTAGTGATGTTTTGAGTTAGCCAAGTTAAGATTGTTGAAGGTGTTGATTTCTTCCTCTGTAATTGCATCAGATTGGTATCGGAGCTCAACGAAAGGTTTGGGCTGAGAAAGAAGTTGGTTTTGGTATTGTGGTTTTGTAGTTGTGTGTGTGTGGTTGCAAGTTCAAAAGGTAACTTGTTGGCTGCCATTGACAAGGCAAAGAGAAAATTATGAAAAGTGAGTGAGTTGAAGCAAGGAGCAACTTGCTTGGTGACCATCTTGAAGATGGAGATTCTAAGAAGGCATTTGCAGGTAGAGGAAGAGAGGAAGAGGAGAAAAAGACAAGAAAAGATGGATAAGAAGATAGCTGATTTGAAGCAAGAGTTGAGAAGATTTGAGAAAGATTTCCAGGAGTCTATGTAGAAGACGAAGAAGATGATAAAGGAGATGAAAAGTTGGAACTTGAAGGTAAACAAGAAGGTTTCATGGACTATAAAGAAGATAGTCAAGAAAAGGAAGAGAAAGAAGGTAAAAGAGAAGGAAGTCTTTGAGGATGTTGAAGAAAGATTCTCATAAGAAGAAGATGTTGCAGAAGTTTCCAAGCATGAAGATATGATAGAGGACCTGATTCTTGAAGTTAAGGACATTGAAGTAATGATCATGAATGAGTTGATCTTGGAGGTTTGCAAGGAATTGAAAAGTGATGGAGGTATTATGGTATAAATTTTGTATAATTTCTTTGTGTTACTAATCCTTTGGACAAGGAATCACTTGGAGATCAAGATTCAGATAGGTGAAATCAAAGTTGGAGAGAATCAAGGAGTAATGAATTTTATTTCATAGGGCAGTTAAGACAAAGGGCTAATTTGCATGGAAAA
Source organism: Sequoia sempervirens (assembly GCA_007258455.2). Classification (NCBI taxonomy): domain Eukaryota; kingdom Viridiplantae; phylum Streptophyta; class Pinopsida; order Cupressales; family Cupressaceae; genus Sequoia; species Sequoia sempervirens. The sequence continues at coordinate 1,592,919 of VDFB02056351.1, read as the reverse complement.
TTCAAGCCTAAGGTAAAAATGAAGTTGTTTGAAAGTAGTTTAAGGTGGCAAAGCATAAAATGAGATGGAGACCTATTGAAAACATCAATCCAAGAGGACTTGGAACTTTTTCTGGGTTGGGAGTATGGTGCAGGAGCACCTTTGCAATCATGTAACTTCTTGAAAAGTGATCAATTTGGTGTCTTGAACTTGTAATAAGGTTAAATAAGTTATTTTGTACAATCTTAGGTCATTGTAAGGTCATTTGGTGTTTATTTGGTCCAAAAAGTACAACAAATTGTAAAGGATGTAATGTTGTCAACATAATTTGCAAAATTGTAAAAGTTGCACAAAAAACAACATTAGGAATGTGAAGGGCCACCTTGGTTTTGGTGTTGATAGGTGGTTAGGGGGTAGTTATAAGTTTAGGAGTCAGTTGGAATGCCTTTAAAAAGCTTGTGTACATTGTATTTGGTGTAGGTGATTGAATTTTTAAATCAAATGATGGAAAAACTCTGATTTTATGCATATTTCCAGAAAATTCACTATTTCTAGGCTTATGTACGGTTTGTACAGACTAAGAAACATGTAAGATTGGTTGTGAATGTTGATTTTTTCAATTACCTTCCCTATGGTACAAGTTTCATGAAATTTGTTTTTCATTTGAAGAAGTTATAATAATTTTTTGTGAATACAGTCAAAAACCCTCATTAGGGTAATAGTGTGGTTTGAAAATTGTGTTCTCCTTGAATACCTAGTAAAAACCTCTGTAATTTGGTGAAAATATTATATTTTTCATTAATTTTCATATTATCAAGGTTATAGTTCATGAGAGCAAGGATTCAATGGTGAATAATTGTTACAATGTTTGAAAATTGTGTCTCAGACTGAGAAAAAATAGAGTTAGAAAGGTTCACAGTTAGGGTTTGTCCAAATAAGCATGGGAATGATTTTTAAATGGACTATTAAGCATGTATAAGTCAAACTCAATCTATTCCAAGCATTGGATAGGTAGATTTGTGACTGAAAATGCAAAAATCAATAAGCCCCTGTTTGAACCAAGCCTATTAGGCCTATCTAAGAATGGTAAAGCCTCAATTTGGATACCTTTCTTCAAAGTAACCTATATTGAATTTTTTCATATGTTTAGAACCCTTAAATAGGTGTCCAAAACTCATTTCACAGTCTGATTTGGAGGAGGATCTTGCAAGATAGATGTTGATAGTCTTTTGTGAATTGCTACAAGCATTGGGCAACCTTGATACGGAATTGTCTATAAATCATGAAATATGAGTTCTTGGAATTGGTAAATAGTTGAATCAAGTTGTTTTAGACCTGAAAGGAACATCCCAAGTGTTAGATCAAGCATATTTTTCTTGAGTGGTGAATTTGTGGTTGAAGCTTGTAGATGTTAATATAACTCCTTTGGGACAGTCATAACAAGTTAATGTAATGTGAAAGCGCAGATGTTGTAATTGATTATTTTTTATTAAGATAAAGTTGACCAAGGTGTTTTGAAGATATCGAATAAGTTTGGAACTCCTATTTTGAATGTATGAGTTGAATAGTGATTTAGAGGGAAATATAGTTGAATAAGTGTGTCAAAAGACCTACAAGTGGAAGGTGAGTTAGTGATGTTTTGAGTTAGTCAATTTAAGATTGTTGAAGGTGTTGATTTATTCCTATGTAATTGCATCATTTTAGGTATTTTAATATCCCCTTCACTATTGCAACATGTGACTCTCTAGCATCTTCTTGAAACTAGCCACAAGAGAAACTACATGCATGATACCCAATCTAGTAATGAGATATAGTACTCCATCGATCATTAATTTGTACTTTCTGTGATCATGCTTAGGGGATTCATCATTCTTTCTTACCTTGCAACTAGTAATCATAGGGATATTTACTCGTTTGGAGTATTCCATTCCAAACTTCTTTAACATTTCTTTGATATAATTTGATTGTGAAATGAATATACCTTTATTTGTTTGATTGATGTGTAGCCCAAGGAAGAAATTCATCTCCCTAAACATAGACATCTCAAACTCTTTTTTCATCTCTTCTACAAACTTCTTGCACATAGCTTCATTTCCTCCACAAATTATGTCATCAACATACACAACTACAAAAAAGATTTGATATTTTTCAACCTTAAAGTAAAGATTACTATCTGTAATACCTTTTGAATCCTTGTTGTATCAAATACTTATGCAACCTTGCATACCAATCTTTGGAAGCCTTCTTCAATCCATACAATGTCTTCTTAAATCTATAGACCTTATTAGATTTATCTGATAACTGAAATCCTTCCAGTTGATCCATGTGGTTGGTCCATGTATACTTTTTATTCCAATTCTCCATTCAAGAAAGTAGACCTCACATCCATCTGATAAACTTTGAAATCCTTATGTGCTGCAAAAGCCAAAAGAATCCTAATAGCTTCCATTATTTCCATCCGAGCAGATGTATCTTCAAAATCTATTCCTTTAAATTGTGAATAGCCTTTACAAGCATTGCCTTGTTTCTTACCACTTCTCCATTCTCATTCAATTTTTTTCTGAACACCCGCTTAGATCCAATTAATTTTTTGTTTGCAAGTCTTGGGATAAGTTCCCAAGTTTGTTTTTCCTCAATCTATAGTAGTTCTTATTCCATATTTTTCATCCAATACTCATCTTTGCATGCCTCAATAACTATTTTAGGTTCAAATTAAGAGAGTAAATAAAAATTTACCTCTTCTTCAACAACTTTCCTTCTTGTTAATACACCTTTGCTTTTGTCTCCAATGAATTTTTCTTTAGAATGATTTCTTTGCACATACATAGGGGTTCTAGGAGTCTTTTTCAGAGCTTCTTCCTCTTCTTCAAATTGTACTTCATTTTCCTTAGCTTTTTCTTTTTCTCTACAATCAAGCTTATCTAATTCATATCCATCTATCACAACTGAGTTCCAAAAAATATTCATCAACCTTGACACTTGCCACAATATTTCTCAATCTTTTTATTGTAGCACCAGTAGGCTTTTCTTCTAGTAGAATATCTAAGGAAGATTCCTTCATTAGACCTTGCCTCAAACTTTCCTAAATTTTCTTCATCTCTTCTAATATAACATTTTCTTCCAAACACTCTAAATTATTTAACAATAGGTATCCTTCCATACCACAACTCATAGGGAGTCTTTTTTTTTTTTCTTTTAGTTGAACTCTAGTAAGTATGTAAACAACATTATGAATTGCTTCTCTCTAGTAAAATTCTGGCGGGTTTGCTTCTTTCATCATAGTTATTGCAACTTCTTGAACAATTTTGTTTTTCCTTTCAACCACTCCATTTTTCTGAGGAGTCCTAAGGGTAGATAAGTGCCTCTTTATGCCATGATTCTCATAAATCATCTTGAATTCATTGGAGGTGAACTCTCCACCTCTGTCAAAACCTCAAACATTTTATTTTTGTATCCATTTCATTCTCAACCATGACTTTAAATGCTTTGAATATATCTAGGGCTTCATATTTTTCTCTAAGAAAAGTAACTGATGTCATTCTTGAATAATCATCAATAATAAGCATGAAATACCTATCACCTTGAAGACTTCTTGTTCTTGTAGGACCACAAAGGTCTATATGCACCAATTCCAGTAATCTAATAGAAGATTGTTATTTTCCTTTTAAACTTCTTGTTTGCTTTCCAATCTGACACTCCTTGGAGACAACATTGATAGGCTTTGTAGTCTTTGTAATATCTCTCACTACTTGAACTGAACTAATTCTTACCAAGTTATCAAAATTAATGTGACATATCCTCCTATTCCATAACCAACTTTCATTAATCTGAGTCATAAAACAATGACCATTAGCACCCTTAAACTGATAGAAATTTCCATATGTCCTTCTAGCAGCAACCACAGTTCTAGACCCTTTTTTGATCTCACATCCATCATCCTAAAACATAAGATTGTATCCTTTGCTACACATTTTTCCAACACTCGAGATGTTATGCCTTAAACCTTTAACATAGTAAACATCTTCAATATTATTCTTGCCATCAAAACTAATTAAACCTATTCCACATATCTTAGTGCCTGAATCATCTCCAAATCTAACAAGTCCTCCAACATAATTTTCATGTTTAACAAACTTACTCTCATCTCTAGTCATATGATTAGAGAAACCACTATTAATTATCCAATAGTTCTTATCCTATCTAGCATGAAAAGCATATACCAAAATATATTCAGTCTTATCCTTTTTCTTTGGAGGTTATTCCATCACACATCTTTCAAAATTACTAGAAATATATTCATATTTTAAATCCATCAACACACATTCATCATTTTCATCTCCACAATTAGATTCATTATCAGAAGTAATTGCATCTTCTCTAACATAATAGACTTTCTTAATTATCTTACCTTTGTTCTCCTTATTTTTGTCATTCACAACTCTATTTGGACATCTTGAAGCATAGTGACCTATCTTTTCACAACTGAAACATTTGAAAGGTAATTTACCTCTAGAATTACCGGTACCTCTTCCCATCCTTCTCACAAAGTTATCCTCCACATCATTAATATCTTGTTGATCAAGTTATTTAATCTTGTTTGTTTTTGCAGCCTTAAAAGTAGTCTTAAGTTTTTCACCATTGCTAGTACTAAACTCTCTAATTTCAAATGCAGCTAAAGAGCTATACAATTAATCTCTAGAATACTGATCAAGATTTTGAGACTCCTCAGTAGCAGAAACTTTATAACTATAAGCTTTAGTAAGGGTTATAAGAATTTTCTTTACCACTTTTTCTTGTTTGACTTTTCCTCCAAGATCTCTGACAGAGCTCAACACTTCATCCACCCTCTACATATAGCTTGTAAAATTGTCATCTTCAGACATCCACAAGTTCTCACATGTGGTCTTTAAATTCTACATCCTTGCTTGTTTAACCATATCATCTGCTTCATAAATACTTTCCATGTTATCCCAAATTTTTTTAGTAGTTTTCAAATCCATAACTTTCACTAATTCAAAATTTGTAAGACTACTCAAGAGAGCATACTTAGCTTTACTATTGCTTTCATGGGCCTTAAGTTCAAGTTCAGTGCTCATAGTCATTTCCATCACATATAGGGATCTCCTTCTGATGCAAGAGCATCCAGTGGTGTAAGGGCAATCTTGCATCACCCAAAAATAGTTAAATTTCAAGTTTCTCAGTTTTTAGATATTTTTACATTTTTGGATACCCTTTTCATTATAATGAAATTCCCAATTTATGGTTTTCATTTTTTATTCCTGGGTTCAAACATATTGCAGTTTTAGTTTCCCAGATTTGCACCTAAAAATCTTTTGAGTTAGATTTGAGGCACTTAGAGTTCCTGAATCGGCCCCAAAACTTGCCAAAATCGGCATAGAAAATTTTGAGCGCTTTCTTGACTTCGAGACCTTTCCAACTGTTCAAACGGTTCGCGAATCGGAGTCTTGGATCAAAAGTTATGGCCCCAGGAAGTTGGCGCACTTTCTAGAAGATACAATTGCAAATGTTCTTTTGAAATTTGAACTTCAAGTTGTAATTTTTCGGCGCCAAACCACCTAAACTCAAATTTGAATGTTGTTTTGGCTCCAAACTAGAGAGGAGCTCTATTTATGGGTGGGTTTCTAATTTTTGGGTAACTTTTTGGGGACAAGCTCGCATATTGCGAAAGGGTGATTCTGTAGCTTTATGTAACTTGCATGTGTTGTAAAACTTGGGGATTTGAGATCCTCTGCATGTAAGAAGCTCCATTTTCTGAATAATAAAATTATTCTCTTTTTTGTGGGTTATTTTCTAAGTCTCAAGTTGCACCCTCATCAAGTGGTATCAGAGCAGGTTTTCTTGAGCGTGTGGACAAATCGCCGATCGTGAGGTAGTTCGCACTAGGACCGTGGTTGTGGGTCGAGGTCAAGGAAGATTCCTCCAAGAGTGATGCCTGGTAGGCATGGTGGTGCCAGAGGTGGTTGAGGCAGCATAAATTCTGGTGGAAGAGATGCACTGGCAGCCCTCCCGAGACAAATTGACGCGTTACAAGAGCAGTTCAGAAGAGGGTTAAACCCGAGGTAGGAAAGTGAGGATGAAGGAGAGGAAGAAGGTTCAAATGCAGAAGAGGAAGAAGAAGCAATTGATCAAGACCAAATGCGGCTAATAAGGGCCATTTCAAAGATCGGGAAAAGACCCAGAGCAGAAGTCCCCAATTATTCTGGAAGTCTGAACCCGAAAGAGTTGATCGACTGGATCAATGAGCTAGAAGAATATTTTGAGTATGAGGAAACAAAGGACCCAGATCGGGTTAAGTTTGCAAAAATGAAGCTGAAGGGCCATGCCAGTATTTGGTGGAAAGAGGTCCAGTTGGAAAGAAATTGAAGAGGAAAAGGAAATATCACCAAATGGGATCGCATGGTAGAGAAACTGAAGAAGCAGTTCATACCAGTGGACTACGAGTTAGATCTATTAAAGAAATTACAAGGGTTAAAGAAAAGAAGCAGATCTGTGAAAGAATATACTGAAGAATTTCACAAGATAATCATCAGAACAGGCCATACAGAGGCCAATAAGGAGAAGGTAGCTTGATATCTTAATGGGTTACGACCGAGCATTTAGGAGGAGTTAAGCCTAGTCAGAATGAACACCATTGAGGATGTGTATCAATTTGCTCTAAAGGTGGAAGAGAAGCTAAACAAAAGATGTGATGGCAGCAAAAAGGATGAGGAGGTCAAAGTGGAAGGGGCAGTGGAAGACCTTCAGGAAGCCGAAATGATGATGAAAAGAAAAGTGAAGATGTGGGTACTAGCCGAAGCCAAAGGAATGACAACTTCTACCGCCCTCGTGATCAAAACATTGGTGATCAAAAAAATAGAGGACGAGGGAGATATGGACAAGGATCTGGAAGAGGTGGTTTCCAAGGAACGTGTTTCCAGTGTGGTGAAGAAGGGCATTGAGCCTATGAATGTCCACAACATCAAGGAAGGGCAGACAAAAGGCCAAAAGGTCATGGAAGGGTTGCGCATGCAAATGAGGAGGCCCAATCTGAACATTCAGATGATGCTGAAAGGGGAGAAGCCCTAGTGATTAGGAGAGCCCTAATGACTGAGGAAAATGAACTAGAACAGAGGAATAATTTGTTTCGCACAAGGTGCAAGTGTGAAGGAAAATGTTGTGATGTCATTATTGATGGTGGGAGCACCGATAATCTGGTGTCAGAAGAGATGGTCACAAAGTTGAAGCTGAAGAGGGAGAGACACCTGCATCGGTATCGGATTGCCTGGTTGCAAAAAGACCACAAGGTTTTGGTCAATGAGCAGTGCCTAGTAAAGTTCAAGATCGGGAGCTACCATGATGAGATACTCTATGATATCATTCCCATGGATGCATGTCACATGTTGTTGGGGAGGCCGTGGCAGTTCGATAGGTGAGCTATACATGATGGCCATGCAAACACTTATTCCTTGACAAAGGATAGGGTTCGTCACAAGTTGAAACCCCTGAAGGAGACCGAAGAAAATGTATGTAGTAGTGCTAGAATTTGTTATGTAGATGGAAGAAAATTTTTAGAAGGTATGAAGCATGAGCGTGTGTGTTATGCATTGATTCCTAAAGTGAGTAAGGAGGATAGTGAGAAGGTTCTAGAAGAAGTTTTTGGGATGTTGGATAAGTTTCAGGATATTGTTTCTAATAATGTATCTGAGAGTTTACCACCAATAAGGAAGATCAGTCATCAGATTAACTTGATTCCTGGAGCCAGTTTGTCAAATAAGGCAGCTCATAGAATGAATCCAATAGAAAATGACGAGTTGAACAGACAAGTTCAAGAGTTGTTGAGAAATGGTTTAATAAGGGAGAGTTTGAGTCCATGTGCAGTACCTGCAGTACTAGCACCAAAGAAGGATGGGGAGTGGAGGATGTGTACAAATTCCAGAGCCATAAACAAGATAACAATCAAGTACAAATTTCCCCTGCCAAGGATGGATGACCTGATGGACTATTTGAGTGGAGCTCAGTACTTCACAAAGATTGATCTGAAGAGTGGATATCACCAGATCCATATTCAAGAGGGAGATGAATGAAAGACTTCCTTCAAGACCAAAGAGGGCCTGTACGAGTGGTTAGTCATGCCTTTTGGGCTAACCAATGCACCGAGCACATTCATGCGGCTCATGAATGAGGTACTAAAAGAATTTTTGGGAAGTTCTGTTATTGTGTATTTAGATGATATTTTGATTTTCAGTAAGACGTTGGATGAGCATCTGATGCATATTCAGAGAGCCTTTGAGAAGTTAAGAGAAGAGAAACTGTTGATTAATCTGAAGAAGTGCAATTTTTTGAAGAGGGAGTTAGTGTACTTGGGGTTTGTTGTCTCAGCAGAAGGTCTCAAGATGGACCCAGAGAAGGTGAAGGCTATTCTGGAATGGCCTACCCCAAGAACTGCTACCGAGGTGAGATCTTTCCATGGTTTGGCTGGTTTTATAGAAAGTTCATTAGAAACTTTTAGGTATTTGTGGACCCCTCGATCAACAATGAGAGGGATAGAAAAGAATTCAAGTGGAGCGCTGGAGCAGCAAAAATTTTGAATTGTTGGAAGGGAAGGTGACGAGCAACCCGTTTCTAGCCCTCCCAAATTTCACAACAAGGTGTTTTCGTGGATTGTGATGCCAGTGGTTGTGCCATTGGAGTAGTGTTGAGCCAAGAAGGTAAGCCCATTGCCTATTTCAGTGAAAAGTTAAATGATGCCAAGAGAAAGTATTCTGTATATGATCGGAATTTTATGCAATAGTTCAAACATTAAAGAAATGGAGAAATTATTTGTTGCCGAAGGAATTTGTTCTATATACTGATCATCAGGCCTTGTAGTACCTAAATAGTCAGGGAAAATTAAATCAGAGGCATATGAAATGGGTAGAGTTTTTGCAGAGTTATACCTTTGTTTTGAAACATAGGAGTGGGAAGTCAAATAGGGTTGCAGATGCCTTAAGTAGGAGGCATACATTGATGACAAAGATGTAGATTGAAGTGGTTGGGTTCAATGAACTCAAGACACTGTATGCAGAAGATCCTGATTTTGTAGAGGCTTGAAAAGCTTGCAAGGAACCTGTTACAGTGGACAGGACAAAGGTGGCTGGATTTCATAATCCGGGATGGCATGTTATTTAAGGGAAGTCAATTGTGTATCCTGAGGAGTTTTATGAGAGAGAACCTGATAAAGGAGAAGCATAGTGGAGGAATGGCAGGACATTTTGGTCGGGATAAGACCATTGCCATTATCAGTGAGCATTATTATTGGCCTTAGTTGTCATAGGATATGAAGAAGTTTGTACAAAGTTGTAGGGTATGTTAGATGGCTAAAGGAGTGAGCCAGAATACAGGCTTATATCAGCCCTTACCTATACCAGAGGCCATGGGAGGATATAAGTATGGACTTTGTTCTTGGTTTTCCAAGGACACAAGGGAATGATTCAGTCTTTGTGGTGGTTGATAGGTTTTCAAAGATGGCACATTTCATTCCATGTCAGAAGACCATGATGCAGTCCACATTGTTGACTTGTTCTTCAAAGAGGTGGTGAGGCTACATGGTCTGCCAAAGAGTATTGTTTCAGATCATGACACCAAATTTGTGTGGTACTTTTGGAGGACCTTGTGGAAGAAGCTGAAGACAGAGTTGAAGTTCAGTTCTACACACCATCCACAAATAGATGGGCAGAGAGGTTGTTAACGAGTCCGGGTAACTCCTGAGATGTTTGGTAGGAGATAAACCCAAGGGATGGGACTTGATCTTACCCCGTAGAATTTTCTTACAACAATTCTATCAACAAAAGCACTGGTAGATCACCATTCCAGATTGTGTATGGAGGTAGCCCCAGAACAACTCCATAATTGAGGAAGATGGACCAAGAGAAGAAAATAAGTGCTAAAGCCGAAGATTTTGTAGAACACGTCAAGGATATGCATGAGAAGGTAAGAGAACATATTAACAAGATGAATATGCAATATAAGGCTAAGGTAGATCAGAAGAGGAGGTATAAGGAGTTTCAAATTAGTGATGAAGTGATGGTCCACTTGAGGAAAGAAAGGTTTCCAGTGGGAACATATAACAAATTGAAGATGAAGAAGTTTGGTCCTTGTAAAATTTTGAAGAGGCATGATTCCGGGAATGCATATGAGTTAGAGTTGCCAGATGGATTCAAAATTTCCCCTGTGTTCAACATTTCAGATTTGACAGAGTATCATGAAGGTAGCGTAGAGGAAGTACCAATGATGGAACAGTGTGGGATTCCTACACCTACTTCAAAAAAGGATGAGATTGAAGAAATCTTGGATAGTCATGTAGGAAGGAGTACCAGGAATAGGCAGTATGAAGAATATCTGGTGAAATGGAAAGGAAGACCTGTTGAAGACTCATCCTAGTTGCCTAAGGAAAAGGTTGACCATTTGGGTTTTCCTCAACCATCTGAGACGTGATGGGGTCACTTCTCAAATTACCCTGGGTGTCTGATGCAGGAGCATCCACTGGTGTAAGGGCAATCTTGCATCACCCAAAAATAGTTAAATTTCAAGTTTCTCAATTTTTAGATATTTTTACATTTTTGGATACCCTTTTCATTATAATGAAATTCCTAATTTATGATTTTCGTTTTCTATTCCTGGGTTGAAAGATATTGCAGTTTTAGTTTCCCATATTTGAACTTGAAAATCTTCTGAGTTAGATTTGAGGCACTTAGATTTCCTGGATCAGCCTCAAAACTTGCTGAAATTGGCGTAGCATATTTTGAGCATGTTCTTGACTTTGAGACCTTTCCAATGGTTCAAACGGTTCATGAATCGGAGTCCTGGATCAAAAGTTATGGCCCCAGGAAGTTGGCACACTTTCTAGAAGATACAATTGCAAATGTTCTTTTGAAATTTGAACTTCAAGTTGTAATTTTTTGCCGCCAAACCGCCTAAACTCAAATTTGAATGTTGTTTTGGCTCCAAACTAAAGAGGAGCTCTATTTATGGGCGGGTTTCTAATTTTCAGGTAACTTTTTGGGGACAAGCTCGCATATTGCGAAAGGGTGATTCTATAGCTTTCTGTAACTTGCATGTGTTGTAGAACTTGGGGATTTGAGATTCTCTACATGTAAGAAGCTCCATTTTCTAAATAATAAAATTATTCTCTTGTTTGTGGGTTATTTTCTAAGTCTCAGGTTGCACCCTCATCACCTTCTTATGTGCAATCCCAAATCTACCTTAAGCGGTTAATATTTTCTCCAAGGACCCTTGCTCTAATAGCGATTTTTGAATGCACAAGACAAATGAAAGGGGGATGAATCAGTTGTACCATAAAAATTCAAAACCCTTATTAACATTTAGATTCACACTCATTCATTAAGCCCTACAATCTATTATGATGAATTAGCATGAAAAGAAAATAACAGAAACTTAAGCAACTCAACACCATACACAAGAGAACACCACATTTACATGGAAAAACCAAGAAGGGAAACAGTGCGTTGAGGATTATATCAAAAATTAAAGTAATATCAATACTGAATACAATAGGGCTCATTTCCGGAAGGGCTCACTACCCAAAGAAGAAAGGCTTGCCACGATAATAGAAAATAAGATAGAGAAGTAATGTTACACAAACAAAAGCATCTCAATGCAACAAAGGATCCAACACAATAAAATCAACACCTTTGTAGTCTGATTGAAGAACTATAGGAACCTTCTACTCACTGTATCTAGTAAACTAACACTTGAAAGATCACACTACACAACTCAATTTTTCACTCTAGCATATTGCACTTTGCATCATTTTCATCACACACATCTATCTTATCCTTCTTCAACAACTTAACTCATACTTATACCATCTTCAACCTTGAAACCTTCTCCAAGGTTGGCTATGCACCCCAAACATTCAAATTCAAATTAGGTTGGTGCCAAAAAACTTTTGTGGTAGATAGAAGTGAATATTGACCACATCAAAACTTATTTGGGACCCAAATCAATAAAATCACTCAACTGCACACTACCAAAAACAATATTTTTCCTTCACATGTAGTGTAAACACCAGGTCGGCTATTACCTATGTAAACACCATTAAAATTTGAAGTACATGCTTCCTCAAACCCAAGGATGACTTACAAACCACATAAGACACTCAAACATGATCTATAATATTCTTCAAACACCCTAAAATCCAACAAACTCCTTCATAATGACTTCCACCTAAAGAATGTATATTTTTTGTACACTCAAATAGCTTTGCCATACATTGTTACTTGAAAAACCATATTTTGAAGCACCAAACCTCAAATCCTCTTGACTGAGGTAAACCACCAACACCATCAAAACACTTTCAAAATTACAAGACCTGAAACACAACTACAGAGAAATGTAGAGCAAAAACATTTCTCCTAGACACCTCTACAATGCATAGTCACATACTGGTGAACACAACTTCCTTTGTATGATGATCCAACACAACTCTTGAATATAACACCTTTGTACAAATCTCTCCAACATATCAAAATCACTTAGGTATATCTTCAACCTGGAAGAAACATAGATCAAAACCAAAACACAACTTTGTCACTCAGATCACCACTACAACACATTGTTTACTATTTTTATCAAAAAAATTAAAATGCACTTGGAAACCAAGCACCAAAGACACATCCTCATCATCTTTAATACTTCCAAAACCATATACAAAATCTTATCAAAGCAACACTAGAGGTTGACACCAGTATCTATACGAATGACAAATAATACAACTAATCAAAGCATCAATTTCTCACACTCTTGCAACAAACTCAATAGACATAAATGACAACACCAATTTCTCATACTTGCAACAAGTAGCTCTTTGGGTTAATTGAATTAGGTATAAATTTTGAAATCCTTGCAAAGAATCCTAAAACCTTAAGCCCTAATTTTACAATCATAAAACCCTAGCCGTAGAAACCATGGCTATAACTTCAAGAGGGGTTAAAATGAGTATAGGCAAAGATATAATGGATCAATTTATTGGGTAATCAAAGAGACCTATACTTGGTCAAGCTTCTAGGATTTTGGTCAATATGGTAATTGATAAGAATAAATTTTGCCAGAGATGTTATAATTCTCATTCATGGCTATAGCCTATTTAGATATTGCTTCAGAAAGTATCTAGTTGATAGACCAATCTACAATATATAGAGATTGGTAGTTGGGAGATCAATAGTCCCTATTGTTTTCACTAATGTTGAGCTGATCAAAGTAGTAGCTAGGGCCTATAACCTAGAAAAGAGGGCAATACTCAATGGAAAAGGTGTTTCTCTAGTAAGATTTGATAGAAATAATATTTGTGAATGTTTTAAAATCTAGACATAAATTCTCAATTACCAGTTGACCTAAGAGCATTGACCAAAGAGTACAAACGATTAAGACACAACTGTTGGAACCTTTTAAAAATGAAATAGTTGAGGATTACTTTGTGAACACCTACTTTGTGCTATGACAAGTCTTAGTAATGGATTGTAAGACACAAATGCTAGTCAACGTGATGGTATTAGCAATGCATATTCAAAGAAAGGATGTGAACAAGCCCTATGATTACCTTGCTTTCATTTCAAATGGATTCCACAAATCCTTAGGTGCAATTAAGTACAATGCAAATATTATCCATTTAAAGTGGCACTCCCTACTTTCATTTCCTACTCTACAATGGGAGGAAAATATGGTCTTCTTGCATGAAAATTAGGTCCTATGATACTCAAAAGAGGTAATTACTGGTGCAAGGATGAACCTACATCTAGGACAACAATTTTGATAGCTCCAACTATAGAATCTTTGTGGATATTTTTTTCAGAGAGATAGTGAATGTGGGCCACTAGGTAGTTTGGAGGTTAGCTAAGAATATTAGGACATTCCTCAAACTAAGGGACCTAAAACTATAACTTGGTGTTGACCATAATTGGGGTGATTGGTTCGTATATTCATATTCCACAATCATTAGGGCTTATGGTTCCCATTTTTCACCCCACATCTTTCCCAAATCTATCTCGAATAGAATTACTTTTCTAGAAATCATATGGAAACACAAATAATTTAGATGAAACTTACTCTAGGAATTACAAACAACATGCCATCTTACCCTCAACATTGATTTTTTTCATATTTTCAAGTCACTACCAAAAAGTATTTGGAATTTTTACTAAATAAGTTGATACCATACAAGAAGAGGGTAGATAAAGTAAGGAGGTGTGACACTAAGCATTTCATTCATAATTCTAGGATAAGGTATAAATTGGTGGTATGTATGCATGAATATGATCCAATTAAGGATTTAATAAGAAATTAGTGCTTAGAAGAAAAATATAAAAGAAGAAGATAGCAATGGGTAAAAATTCAAGAACAAAAGAGAAAGAAGGTAGATCCTTCTTACAAGGGTGCACAAATAGAGATTCAATGCCATGTCCTTAGAATCATGACTATGATGGACAATGTAGCCAATTTTTTGGCTAATCTACTTGTGTTTCTAACTTAGGTGGATAGGTCAGATCTATCCTCACAAGTGGAGAGAAATTAAGCCCTCAATAGGTCACCCCGTTGCAATAAATTTCTCCTTTGACTAAATCCTGGTGGATTACTCCCTAGTTTGTTTCACTATGTTGTCATCAATGTTGTCATAGATGTAAAACTCTAGTATGGATATGTTCAAAAGTTGTATATGGTGTTGAGAAGGTGTTGCAAATTTAGTAGGGTTACTTGGTTTGTAAGTGCTTTTAAGAAAATTTGTATAAATATCGTATAAGGTGATTGGGAAGTGCTTTGCATTTTGCTTCACATGTTTTCATTCTTGAAGATGTGATTTTATAGTTTGAAAGTGATAATCAAAATTCTTTGAAGGTTTTATACACAAAGTTTTAGGTTTTAGATCATGTGGAAATATAATATATGATTGAAAGTGTGTTGGACTATCTTTGGTTTGTGATGAGGGATATGTGGGAGAAATGGAATTTCCTTGCATTTCTCCATGTTAAATTTTCTTGTCTTATGGATTTGGGAATGTGCTAATATTGCATGTACCTACCTTCCCTTGGTTTGATTAGTGATTCATCTATTCCAAAAGCTTGGTTCAAGAATTGTATCTTAATGGTAGTTTGTCTAGTTGCACAAGATAATAGAATTATTAGTGTCATGTGTTTGTGCCAGTTTTTTTTAATATTCTATTGATGTTGGAATATTTTAGGATTTTGTGTAAAGTTTTTACATAGTCCACAAGCTTTTTTTGTCCTTGGTGAGGTGTGAATTTGGTTGCTTGATAGTGTTAATTTTGGTTTATCCAACCTAGTGTGTTAGCATTACTTGTGAAAGCTTGGTGTAGCGTGTCTATGTAGATTTGGGTCCTATTTAACCCTTTATGTAGTCCACCCTCACTTATTTCCACCATGAAGGTGTTTGATGCTGACCTATTTGGTGGTTGCACATTTGAGGTGCATACATTAAATTGAAGCCAACCTAGTGAAGGTTATTTTAGGTTGTGGATGAAATATGTGTAAGGTCAAATATTTGGAGATTTGGATTGCATTGAATGATGTATGTGTGATCATTTGTTGAGATCTGAGTGTGAGAAAGAACACCTAAAACTACTTGAAGCAATGAGAAAAAGGTGTCTACATTTTAGTGTGCCAAAAGTCCTTGGAGGTAGTGAGACAAAGATCGTGGATGGTAAAGAGACATGTTTCAAATAGTATCTTGTTTCGTTTGAAGTCATGAAACACTCCTAGGGCTATGTGAATGAGGTTTAGTGAAGTTTTTGGCACCATCAATGAGTATAGAGCTCTCCATATTGAGGCATAATTAACATCACTTGTACTTGATTCTCTCCCCTCCATTACGGACTTCTTGCAAAGGTTTAAGTCACTCAAATCTCTTTTGTAGGGTTTTGGGAAGAATAAAACTAACAAAGAATGTATTTTCTTAATTTTATCCAAGCTTCAAGGGTCGTTTTAGGTCTTCTCTTCTAATTTATACTCTACTATGGATGCATTGGGTGATGCATTTACCATGCCTACTTTTGAGTTTTTCTATGAGCATTTGACTCTGTAGACACCCAAATTTGATCACTCCCATATGATCAAATTTCCTCCTTTATTCATCAATTCTATCAATATTAATTTATTTAATTAATATTGCGCTTCCCACATAAGACTCTTAAAGTGTTTAATTTAATGATTGAATACTTTATTTGGTGCCTTTATCTTCTCTAAAGTAAATGAATACACCAATTTATTTAATTTAGTCACCCTAATCTATTGAATTAAAATCAATTTAAATTTCCTCTTTTCTCACTCCTTGTCACATCCTCCATAATCCATCTCTAATATGAATTAATTTAATTAATTCATATTTAGGGTGTGCATCCTCTTAATCAAGGATTAATGTCACATCCTCCTACATTTGCCACTTGTCTCTAATCTTCCATTAAATTATCATAATCAAGTGTTTGCACAACTTTAATCAAAATCATTAGCCATTTTTAGCACCACTTTTTGGTCAATTCTTCCATTTTTCCTTTTTGGACATTGACTCTCCTTCCCATGAGAATTTTTAATTCTCATTTATTCATCCCATGTCTCTCTCCTCCCCATGTGAATTTTTAATTCACATTTTGTCTTTCCAAGGCTTCTTGAACCTTGGACTTGTCACAATCTCCACATGTGACCAAGTCCCACCTTTTTGGAGCCCACCTTTTATCCTCTAGATCCTCCTAGGAATGTGAATTTTTAATTCACATTTATACCCCCAACCACCTTTCCTTTTCCCATGTAGATTTTTGAGGAATTCCAAAATTCCTCAAATGTCCCTTTCACTCCCACTTGGGGACAAGAAATCCCTTTTTGAGGAAATCTTCTCACTCCCCAAGGTGCTTGTCCTTCCTCCACCTCATGTACCTTTTTGACACCTCACTTACACCTCATCTTCTCTTGGCCACTTCACCATCCACATGTCAAGATGTGAGGGCTTGTGGGTTCTCAACCCACCATAGCCCTTCATCTTGGCCTTGTTGGATGCATCTTGATTGTTGAATTCTCTAGAGAATTCAAATTATCCTATAAATACCCCCTCCTCAAGGGCATTTTCAACACTTAGCCATTTGACAACTACATGCTTCCAATTTGCATTCTCACTCATTTTACTATCACCTAGCCATTCATTCTAATCATTTTGCACATCCAATCTTGCATTTAGTCACTCAATGAGCCATCTAAGGAGCACACAAAATCATCCCAAGCAAGGGCCAATCAAGGAGTCTTCAACAGCAAGGAAGGTAAAATCATTTACATCTTATTTTATCTACTTTCCTCCTTGTTTTATCACTCTTTTGGCTAATCTTGAAGTGTCCTTAATCTTTTATCATTCGCATTTTTAGTTAATTTGCACATTAGAGTAGGGTAAAATTCCAAGGTTCACAGACTCATTAAGGAAAAGTTGGTTTAGTTTGAATCTCTTTCTAGTTCCAAAACCTAGGAATTGGTAGCAAAGACATCCAAAGGGAAAGACAGGAAGAAACAAAAACCCAAGATAGATTCTTCATCAGATAGTGAACATTCCTCTAAAAAATATCAAAAATTAGAACAAAAACCTCAAACCACTCTTTAGTATGATAAAAATTCTAATATTAGTGAGTCTTCCTCCAACATGAAGAAGAAATCAAGTGAACCTTGCAATTTTTGTGGTAAGGAGGGACACCCATTCAATCAATGTTGGAAGAAATTAGAGGCTTTGGAAGAACCAATGTAGTAGCATGACATCACCCCTAAATCTTCATCCTCATCTATAGGTAAAGGTCATGATATTTCTACATGAGCCTTACCTTCTGTAGCTCCATGGATACTTGATTATAACATGACACATCACATGACATATTCTTAGGATTTGGTCTCATCCCTTCCTGATTGCAGTACTACTCAAATTGTATTTGGGGATTCTACACAACTTTCAATTTTGGGCTTAGGTGTTGTCACACTTGAAGATGGTTTTATATAGGAGGTACTTGTAGTTCATGATCTCTCCACCAAACTTCTTTCAATGTATCAAATTTATCAATCTGGCACTAGTAAGATAGTTGAGTTTACCCCACATGATGTAGTTATTCATGACCTTCAAGATCTTGATATTATTGTGGCTATTGGGAGTGTTAATACTTCTTCTCATTTATACTAATTTGATGGTTTTGAGAGTTCAATTGGTTCATGTTCATCATTCATAGTGCATGAAAACATCATGAGTATATTGTGGCATGAATTTTTTGGTCATGTCAATTATAGATATCTCTAGCAGATGAGTACACAAGCATTAGTGTATGGGCTCCCTAAGATTTCTTGCATTGATGGTGTTTGTCAAGGATGTGTTAATGGAAAACGTCACTTGGATTATTTTCCTATAGGTAGAGCTACATGTACCAAGGAACCTTTGGATTTGGTTCATAGTGACCTCATGTCATTTCTAACTTCTTATTTTTTTAGGGAACACATATGTGCTCACATTTATTGATGACTTCTCCAAGCATACATGGGTGTACTTTCTTAAGTACAAGAGTGTTTCCTTTGATTATTTTAGGATCTTTAAGGCATTTGTGGAGAAGTAATCTATTCTTTCTATTAGATAAATACACACATATAATGGGGAGAGTATGTTAATCATACTTTCATGAAATTCTACATTGAACATAGTTTTTAGCACCAATTTACAGTTCAATACACCCTAGTAGAATGGTGTTGTTAAGTGAAAAAAAAAATTATGGGAGATTTCCAACTGTATGATTTAGTCATGAGATATGCATTCTTCATTTTGGGCTTAGGTAGTTAATTATGACAATTATATTTAGAATTGTATGCCTCACAAGGCATTGTGACATATGGCTCCTAAGGAGGCTTGGTCCCATGTCAAGCTTGATGTATCTTCATTCAAAATATTTGGTAGTGAGGCTTGGGCATTCATTCTTGAAGCTCAATGAAAAGATATGGAGAGGAAGAGTTGACCACAATTATTTGTTGGCTACTATGAGGATGTTAAGATGTACAAGATGTTTGATCTTGATTTCAGATAGGTCTTATTTCAACGAGATGTCTAGTTTGATGAGTTCTTTCCTTTGATGGATTCTCCATCCCCAACTTCTCCCTTATCTCCTACTAATCACTCCTCATATCTTGAGGATGAGGATGATGCTCTAGCTATCCCACCACCTCTAGCTATTCAACATTTACCCAAGTGGGCCCACAATACTATTGATGTAGCTAAACCTTTGGCGGGTGATCCTTCAAAATCCTATCACACTCGTGCACATACATTAGGTGTTAGTATTTTGAGTCATACCATTTTGGATGATCCTTAGAAGTTTTCAGAGGCAATTGGTATTCCTGAGTGTGATAGTGCTATGGCAGATGAGTATTCTTCTCTAATGAAGAATCATACTTTGGATTTAGTTCCTCTTCCTAAGGGAAGAAATTTGATTTGGTGCAAGTGGGTGTACCATACCAAATATACTACAAATGGTTCTATTGATAAGTATAAGGCTTGTATTGTTGCAAAGGGTTTCTCTCAAGTTGAAGGTATTGATATTCTAAGACCTTTTCCCCTTTTTCCAAGATGAATTCTACTTCCTTTTACCTTCTCTTACAAATTCACAAGGATAGTCAGTATTTTAGATGGATGTGAAGAGTTCCTTCCTTCATGGTGATATTCATGAAGAGATTTATATGGAGTAGCCACATGGTTTTACTGAGGAATCTTCATTGGTTTTTAAACTTCATTGTTCACTATATTGTCTCAAATAGGCCCCTTAGGCTTGGAATGAGAAGATGGACACTTTTATGCTTTATTTTGGTTTCACATAATATCATTCTAAATCCCATAGTTTACATTCAAAGATAGGAGGGTGATCTTTTGATCCTTGTGATATATGTGGATGATTTTAATCCTTATAGGTGGTTCATCCTTCATGATCCAGAATGTTATGTGAGCTTTGATGGAGCAATTTGAGATGATAGACCTTAGCCTTTTGAACTACTTTCTTTGTTTATAGGTTTTTCAATCTTTAGATGGGATTTCCATATTTCAATAGAAGTATCCTTTTGACATGGTTCAAAGATTTTGCATGCTTGATACACCATTCTAGTTAGGTGTTGTACATAGTGTATTCCACATGACCTAACATCTTCATTTGTTAGGCTTAGGTAGGTTACGAACTTGATAGGATAACAAATTAGTAATGATATTTGGTGATAAAAATTGAATTTTGGGACCCTATGTGACATGTTAGAACTACTGGTGTGAAGTTTTGGCGTTTGGAGTTTGAATTTCTTAGAGGTGCTTTAGAAAAGTGGCCTAATTTGGCCTTGTTTCAACATAGCAGACCTATTTTGGAGAACTTGGTTGAAAACAACCCTAGTCACAAAAAAGATATGTTAAAATTGAGCCTAATGGGTGTTTGAGATGGTTAAGGATTTGTGGAGAAATGACCTCTAAAAGATATGTTTGAAAAACTAGGCTTGGAGACCTAGTAGAAGAATTGTGAAATTGTGAGTCAAGCCACCACTGTTAGGGTTTAGAATCTTGAAGAAGTATTTGAATTGTGTTATTTTAGCCTACTCCACTCTGCTCTGCATTAATTATAGATGTATTTGGTTGCTAGTATTTTGTACCTAACACATTCATGTCCTCATCTTTCATTTGTGGTTGGTCTTGTCTCTCGATTCTCACATGATCCACATGAGTCATTGGCAAGCTTCCAAATGAATTTTGAGACATATTCAGGGAACCTCACATTATGGTACTCACTATACATCATGAAATTCTCAGATTATTGGCTTCAATAACTCAGATTGGGTGGATGATGTCAATCATAGGAAGTCCACTTATAGATTTATTTCTTACCTTGGCTTTGGCACCATTACATTTTCTTGCAAGAAGAAATATGCTATTACATTATCATCCATAGAGGCTAAGTATCGTGCAATATTTTGGGTCAGCAAAGAGATTTTGTGGCTTTGATAGTCATTGAATGAGTTCAATTTTCCTCCTAATATTCCCACTATTCTTTGGTGTGATAATTAGAGTGCCATTCACATTTCTTGCAATTTGGTCGAGCATCAATGTACTAAGCACATAGAGATCCACATGCACTTCATACACGAATTAATTTAGGATGGTTTTCTCACCTTAGAGTGAATTCTCTCAAAGGAGCAGGTTATAGATGGCATCTTCTCACTATATTTAGTTGTGATCGATGCTTGGCATGAAGGAAGTTGTCCTTAGGGTGTCTTCATGAGGCCTTCCTCCATTATTTTTTAATGCTGCTCCAAGACTTCAACTTTGTTGATTATTGAATGTTGAATGCTCTTGTGAAGAATACTTGAATGCTTTTGAATGCTTGGATCTTGAAATTTCTCTTCTAAAAATGCTTGCTTAGATGAAATAATGACTTAGAAGCTTTCTTATATAGGAATTTACACCTAATTTACCATTATTCAAATTTCAAAAGCTGACATCAACCAAAAATTTGAATTAAAAAGTTGAATTTCTTGCTCAAAACCTAAAAAAGCCCCAAATGGGACTCATATGCCACCTCTGGCATATGGGTCCCACCTAGGGGGGACTCATATTCCCAAGGTGGTGTATGAGTCCCACCCTAGATTTTTGAGGTGGGTTGTTAGAAATTTTAGTGTTTTTAATGATTTTGTCAAGTTTTTTAGTTGAAATAAGCCTCGAGATCTAAAATAAAGGGTCTTAGGAGCCTATTAATGATGATTTAAAGGGTTATTTAATGCAAGGGTGCTAAAATAGGTCCAAATTAAGTGTGAAAATGCACTATTTTCAAGAGCGTACAATTTTCTACACTACACCATTCATGCTTTCTTTTCTTTTTATGCATTGGTTTTAAGAGTTTTTTAGCTACTCCCTAAGTTACAATTAAGGGGGTTGTTAGAGTTATCATGTATTAAAGAATAATTAATCAATATTTAATTAATTATTATTATAATTCTCATGCACTTAAGCTATACTTAGGATTTCTTTATTAGTTAACTCAATGTGTTATTTATGTTAACTACATAGCTAATATTAGATCATTGTCTCATCAAATAGGATGTTTGTTAGTTTGGATTTATGCCTTTCAAAAATAGTTTTAAAATGACTCACAATGCCTAGAAAGAAAGACACAAATAAACTAACAGTTGAGTCAGGCATAAGGATTTCCTACCCCAAATCTCTACTTATTTTAGAAGGTGCAACTACCTTCATATGATTTCCAGTGAATTGGAATGTGGGTATGCTTTTTACCAGAAAGTAGAAAAAGTAACGGAAACCTATCCATAACTATGAAATAGATGCGAAAGGTTGAATCCATGATTACATAATGCAAGTAAATAACACAAAGTTCATCTTCCCAACACCAACGAACTACATTCAGAGAAATGAAAAACAACAGACTCTTTCAAGAGCAACTTAATTCAAATCAAAAGTTTTAGAATTAAATGAACATATAGTTCATTATAACAGAATGACATCAGAGAAAAATTTGCAAGGGGACACAGTTCATTGCTTATTTAAAGAAAATATAAAGGGATTCAAAGATTCAAAAATATCTTCTTATTTCTCCATGCCAAAATGAGTTCACAGAATTCATATTTCTATACAATAAAACTATCTTAAAAAAATATCCCTCTTTTTCTTAAAAGTTCACCCTTTATAGAGTTTTCCAAGTCAAAAATGTATCGTAACTATTCATAACTATCTTTAAAGTAATTGTCTTCAAGAAAGTGACATTAAATGGAAATAGTTACGCTATATACCAAAATTGGAATATTTCCACAAATTAAAAAAAGATGCCATGCAAAATGAGAATTAAATTGCTACAAGTGGTCAGGCATTCTGCATATCCAGTCGTATCTCCATTAAGAGGTTGCACAGTTTGACCCATTCTTCTTCCTCCTCTAGGATGAAGATTACCCAATGATATTGGGAATAGCTGGTTTTTTCCTTCTAAGAAAGTGTGCGCAATTGAGAAATGATATCAATTTTCTCTTCCTCAGGCCAATTCAAGTCTAGTTGCAGAATGAGCATAAGCTCATCATCCCACATTTCGTTGGTTGTAGGGAGCCCCATTTTTGAATTGCTTGGTCAATAAGGAAACTAGATTCTGTAGTACCGTCACCTTACTCTATAAATGGCTTATTTAATTATGCTGGTATGTAATGATGACCTTTAATCTATCAATACCATGCCACCACTTTAGCGAGCTTCCATTACACTTGCCATTTAAGAGTTTTAATTAATGCACCATCAGTTGAAGAGCATGCCTTGAGATTAAATCTACATTTCATAACTCCTGAAAAGACAACTACATGATATGTCATACAAATAATTAAATGGGCTAGCAACATTCAAAAACAAAGTAGATTTCCTAAAAATTCGCGGGACCGTGAAAAAGCCAAACCACAGAATTGTATGTCGTGGATTCTAAGATTTCAAGAACTTTCGACCCATCAATCACTTAAGCAAGGATGTGTGAAAGGAGGATCAAGTCGTTGGATACTCCTGTAACTTTCTAACCTTGTGACTAAGTTATGAAACCACAAGGTTGTGTGAGAAAGGTTATGAAACTTGCAAGGGATGTGACCATAAATGAATTAAAGCCATGAAATGAAAGGCATTTTAATTTAAGGAAGGAAAATTGCATGTTTTAAAATTTAGAGGGTAACAATGTTGAAACTTGTCATAATCTAATCCCTTTATTATTAGGGTTTCTCTTATAAAGAAGTCATTCTCTCTTGTATTATTCATTTTGTAAGTATTTTCTTTTTGAGGAATATTAAATCTTTGTTTTGCAGAGCTATTGAGTAGAAGGTGTTTTCTTTGTGATTTTTATCTTGTGTCTCGTGTTATTCAAAAATATAACAAAACTCTTCCCATGATCAATTTAATTCTAGTTGAAATGGTAAATCCAATTCAACCTAGAAGAAATGATTTCCTATAGAATTGAGTCTTTTACCATTGATTGCTTGAACCTAAACCATAGATTTTTGGGCATGAGGTTTATAGGCTACTCTTGCACTCTTAGTATGTTTCACCTAAAAGGAGAGAGATAAACCTCACGAAAAATCAGTGTGGTTCACTCAAATTAGTAGATGTATGATGTAATTAAAACTAAATGAGACTATCTAAGTGCAACTAAATGAAGTATTTGACTAATTATGAATGCAAAACCTAAAAAAATGTGTAATGTTTGAAAACACAATGTGATATGCAAGCATGAACTAAAACATGAACAAATGCAAAACATAAATGAAAGAGGGCTGAACAGAGTGCACCTGGGTAAAGAATATTGAATCTAGAGTGTCCTGAATGTCGACAAAAATCATTGAAAATCACCAGTGGGACTCATTCGCCACTAATGCTGAATTAGTCTTATTTATGGCAAAAACTTCTAGAAACTAGTTTCTAAGTGTCAGGATTTGGAATCTAACAAAATATGGATTTCTATCCTTAAGGTGGGACTCATTCGCCACTGATGGTGAATTAGTCCTCTCCCAAAATTCTATGAAATTAAGGACCAATTCTATAGCATTAGATCTTAGCTTATCTTCCTATTAGGTTGATAGAGTCAAATCTACAAAAAATGGACTATAGGTTGTCTCCAAGATACTTGATTGATGCTTGATTGAATGATGCAAAGTGAATGCAAGTGAACTTGATGAATGTGGAGATACTTGAATGAATTAGGTGTAAAATGAGAAGAAAAACACTTATTTATACACACTTGTGCCTTAGTAACCCAATGATACCTCGTCACATGTTGACATAAGGTAATTTTGAATAAAAACCTAAAAGAAAATTTGAAATATTTTGAATTTGGAGCCAAGAGGGACTCACACACCACCCATGGTGAATGGGTCCCACCTTGGGCTTGAAAGTGGGTGTCAATAATTAAGTCACATTTAATGTTGTTTATCGGGTTTACATTAAAAAATATACTTAATTAAGCCTTATAAGGGCATAAAGGGGTCAAATAAAGCATAAGAAAGGTGTAAATAGTGAAATTAAGCCTAGAAAAGCATGAAATCTTGTTACAAGACTTTACAACACTTCAAAATAGGACTTGATAAGGGATAAAAAGGTGATTTTTAGGTGAATTGTAATGAATAGAGTCTAGAAAAGTGTAGAAATACTTTACAATAATTCGCAACACCTTCACAAGACACCTTAATTTAAATTTTAAAGACCTAATGTGAATGTTTGAGCCACATTACAACATCAAATCAAAGCAAAATGGACCAAGAATCATGAAGAAAGACCTAAAAGATGATGAAAATTTCCAAAAGCCATTTTTCTATGGTCCATTTAGCCCCCACTTTAGTGAGAGGATGAACTTGCTTCAAACTCACACTAAAGTAGCCATGCATATCGAGAAGGATCCCAATGCACTTATGTTAGCAAGATGGAATGACAATGATCAAGAGGGGTGATCAAGTTCCCAAGATCAAGATCCCATGGCAAACTGAACATAAGAACAAAGGAACACATGCACATTGAAATAAATGAAGAAAAGGGGGAATTGGATTGAGCTTGGATCATCTGTCCAACTAGTTGTGGATTAGATCGAGGTTGTTTGTGAGAAAAAGAAAATTGCATACTCACTTTGGGGCGACATAACTCATGGTGGTCCTTCGGGTGAGAAACATACACTAGTTGGTATGTACTCACAAACACATAGGTGGCTATGGGGAAAGTCGTGCTGCTGAATGGGCTTCCCGGTCAACCATATCAAAGTTATACCTCTTGATAACTTTAAAAAGGCACCACAAGGGAAATTTTCAGTTTGTGCTTCATGAGACAAGCAAAGCTTCATATACTTAGAAATCATGAAGAAAGAGCAAGGTACCACAGGCATGCAAGTTGTGTTATGTAAGGTGATAAAGATGCAAAATGTAAAAATGCAAAAAATGCAAAATGGAAAAGATTTTCAAAGGAGTCTTGTTAATTTCATGCAAGTTCTATCACTTAGGGAACATTGTGTCTAATTTCTCCAAGAGAGGACCAATCAAAGAATAAAATATTCACAACTTAGGGGATGTAGTGTGTCACATCAGGCCACCAAGAGGAATGTAATATGTTAATATAGATCACACTTATGAAGGACATCACACCCAATGTCATCCACAAAGTGAAAAACACATCATATGAAGTGACAAGGCTACACTAAGAATCGAGAATGCAAATGAAATTATGCCAATGTATGCCCCCCACTTTAAAGAAATTGCTACACACTGTTCTGTGAGCAATTACTTTAAAGTAGCAAAGGAAAGAAATACAAAAAGAAAACAAGACATGAGAGCCAACTCAGAAAGCCCTATGCCAAGTCATATGTTTCTAAGTTAGGTTGTGTCATGTAAAATAAAATGAGAACAAAAGAAAAGGGAGTTGCCTCCCAGAAAGGAACACACCAAACACATAAGGGATCTATGGATTTGGGGTTAGTATGTTCATTGCTGCAATTAGTTTTATGAAACAACTCGGAACTATCATCATTCCCCAAATACATAGAACTATAAGAATGAAACAAAGAGAGTGAAAACAAAGGAGAAATAAGACCCATTTTGGGTCAACATGGAAGAGATATTGTAGTCTTGATGCCTTGCATCATCCCCAAAAGGACAACACAAGCAAAATGAAAATGAAAAGGAAAAAGAAAAGAAAAAGTTGTTGGGTCAACATGAAGGAGACATTTCGGTCTCAATGCCTTGCTTCATCCCCAAAAGGAAAACAAAAGGAAAAAAAAGGAAAAAGGACCTTTTCAACATGGAAGAGATATAGGGTATCTTACGCTTTGCCATCCCCAAAAGGAAAAACACAAAAGGAAAAATAAAAAAAAAGGAAAAAGGACCTTTTGGGTCAACATGGAAGAGGCATAGGATGTCTCTACACTTTGCATCATCCCCAAAAGGAGAAACACAAAAGAAAAAGGAAATGGATGACATATAGAAGAATAGAGGCACAAATAGAGGAAGTCACAAAGAGAGAGAGAACATCAAATGCACATTATGGGGGAATATGATACGCACATAAAAGAAAAATGAAAAGGAGCTAGTAATGAAAATGTAAGTCAACCATTAACTGAGTTATTGACTTCAAAATCTTAAGTAATATAAGTGGAAGATGATTAATATAGTCAAGAGACAAAGACATGCATTACAAGGACAAGGCTAACAAATTCTTGCCTCCCCACTAAGTGTAGGGAAAGAATGAGCCAAGAACAGTGATGGGAGGGATCATGCCATAGTAAGAATGAAAAATTCTACAACAATGGCATGATAAAAGGATTTTGTTTTAAGGGATGATGGGAAAGCAATCAGTATCAGTGAAGTGATACTTGTTCAATATTTCCTTCAATGTCCAACATTCATCAATTTGGTGTCCAAGAACACAATGATATTTGCAATATGGTATGTTAGAGTATTTAGGATGGATGACCAACCTATTCATAGGTGGTAAGAGTATAAGGCATTTGTTTAAAAATAGTTGAAGTATCCTTTCTCATTCAAGTGGAGGGTGAGTAGGAAAATTGAGTTTTTTCAATTTGTAAGGTCATTTTCGTTTGCTAGATTCACCTTTTTCATGAATGGAAGGAGGGAGAGGACCCATGGGTATCCTAGCATCCTTGTCATTAGAATCATGTAATGGTCATTCACGTGGAAGGAGAATGTTCAAGTCAGGAGGAGTATCAAAGATCACTGTACCATCATCTCGAAGTATCCAATATTCAAAAGGAGGTTTATTAGTATGAGGAGGATCTTGATATCCTAATCCTATTGTGTTTTCTTCTATTGGTTTTTGTTCAAGAAGTTGATGAATTTATGCTCATTTTTTGTGTCAAAACTTGTTTACTTAGGATAGTAAAGCCTTTTCCATATGTTTCTTCAAGGTTTATGGGAGTATTTGTAGTGATCATAAAATGGTTGAGGATGTGTTTGTTGAGAGGAACTAGGTCCACTTGATGGAGGGATCTTAGGTCCTACTTGAGTTTCGGGATGTAGGTATCCAAAGTGATCATGGGGTGCAATTGTAGGGAGATTTGATGGTTTCATGGATGGGTAAAAGGTTGCATTAGATTCAAGGTTATCAAGACATTTGTTTAAGAACTTGTTCATTCTATCATCGTCTTCTCCAATGATGTCTACATCATGAGGAGGACAACCATGAGGAGTTGAAGGAGCATGAGGAAGCTCAAGATCATTAGGGTCACAACCAAAGGCACAATTGGACATGTCTACCGAGGATTTTAATGAATTCCAAAACTTATTAAATGAAAATTCCACGATAATAATGAATGCAAGTAAACTAAGATGTAAGAAATAGAAGAACAGAGAATCTGAAAAGTATAACAGAAAGTAACTACAAAAACTTGAGATGCAGGAAATACCTAGAAAGGCTTGAAAGTGCTATCTAAAATGTTCAGGTGGACTAATTCGCCCAGGGTGGCGAATGAGTCCAAGTATGATATTTTTTTGGGTTTTTCAAAAAATTTAAAGTTATTTTAATGCTTTTTAGATGCAAACTAAGAATGCAGATGCAAATTTTTAGTTTTGGAATGATATGATATGAAAAAATCAAATCTAAATGAATTTTTCACTAATGCAATTTGAGAAACTCTAAGATTCAAAAACAAAAAAATAACCTAATTAAATGTTTATGTAATGAAATATAGAATTCAAGATGCAATTGAAATTAGAAAGATAAAGTTCTCAATATGTAGGTTCACCAAAATGAGCCATAGATTTTTGGACATGAGGGTTATAGGCTACTCTTGCACTCTTAGGATGTTTCACCTAAAAGGAGAGAGATAAACCTCACCAAAAATCAATGTGGTTCACTCAAATTAAGAGATATATGATGTAATTAAGACTAAATGAACTATTTGACTGATTATGAATGCAAAACCTAAGAAATGTGCAATGTTTGAAAACACAATGTGATAAGCAAGCATGAACTAAAACATGAACAAATGAAAAATAGAAATGAAAGAGGGATGAACAGAGTGCACCTGGGTAAAGAATGTTGAATCTGGAGTGTCCAGAATGCTGACATAAATCATTGAAAATTACTAGTGGGACTCATTCACCACTGATGATGAATCAATCCTCCTTCTGGCAAAAACTCCTGGAAACTAGTTTCTGAGTGTTCGGATCTAGAATCTGACAAAATCTAGATTTCCATCCTTAAGGTGGGACTCATTTTCCATTGATGGTGAATTAGTCCTCTGCCAAAATTCTGTGAAATCAAGGACCAATTATGTAGCACCAGATCTGAGCTTGTCTTCTTGTTAGGTTAACTGAGTTAAATCTACAGAAAATAGACTGCAGGTTGTCTCCAAGATACTTGATTGATGCTTGATTGAATGATGCAAAGTGAATGCAAGTGAACTTGATGAATGTGGAGATACTTGAATGAATTAGGTGTAAAATGAGAAGAAAAACACTTATTTATACACACTTGTGCCTTACTAACTCGATGATATCTCATCACAAGCCAACATAAGGTAATTTTGAATAAAAACCTAAAAGAAAATTTGAAATATTTTGAATTTGGAGCCAAGAGGGACTCATTTTCTACCCATGGTGAATGGGTCCCACCTTGGGCTTGAAAGTGGGTGTCAGGAATTAAGTCACATTTAAGGTTGTTTGTCAGGTTTACATTAAAAAATACACTTAATTAAGCCTTATAAGGGCAGAAAGGGGTCAAATAAAGCATAAGAAAGGTGTAAATAGTGAAATTAAGCCTAGAAAAGCATGAAATATTGTTACAAGACTTTACAACACTTCAAAATAGGACTTGATAAGTGATGAAAAGGTGATTTTTAGGTGAATTGTAATGAATAGAGTTTAGAAAAGTGTAGAAATGCTTTACAAAACTTCACAAAACCTTCACAATATGCCTTAATTTAAATTTTAAAGACCTAATGTGAATGTTTAAGCCACATTACAACATCAAATCAAAGAAAAATGGACCAAGCATCATGAAGAAAGACCTAAAAGACCATGAAAATTTCCAAGAGCCATTTTTCTATGCTAAAAAATGAAAATCTTGGCAAAATATATCCACACATTAAAGGGCTTGAGTGAAATTATTTTTTTCCTTAATAAGAGTAAGAAGATTCATTAGAAAAAATGACCATTAACCAATTGTTGGGATGGTGTAGGGGCACCATGTCATTTTTGGTAAATGTGATCCAATGTTAGGTTTTAGGTGTTTTATGTATTTTTCTCTTGAATAAGGTCCATTGAGACCATTTGAATGTAATTAGAGTGATTTGGGGTCGTTTGGGAAAATATTGGAAAAGTTGCAAAAAATCTTGTAAAAGTTACCATGTAAAGTTGCAAAAATGCAAATTATGGGAGACCAATGGTCATGCAGCTCAAAAGTCAGTTTTATTGGTTGTGTTAGTTTTTTTTAGAACGGAAAAGGCTTAAATAGGCTTGAGAAACTCAAAGAGAAAGGTTGTTGAAGAATTTTGTGAAAGAAAGCAATCAAAAGACTCCATTTTTTTTGTGTTTTCTAATCAGTTTTTTTGCTACCAGAAACTTGCACGGGCCTGTACACCCTGGACCTATACATTTTAGGCTTGAAATTGATAAATTGATTCCATAAGGTTATTTTGTCTTTGATTTGGAGTGATTTCATTGAATTTGAAGCACTTTATTGCAATTTTACTAAAATTGCCTGTGTAACAAGTTTTGAGGTTTTGTAAGCATCAAAAAATGGATTAACACCCATTTCACCATTGGATTTTGCTATAACTTGGTGAAATGGGTGGATTAGGGTAGGTTTAGATGTTGGTGTAGGATTTTGGAGCAGGGAAGGAATTTTGGAGGAGATAGGATGCTGTCCTAGTTGAGTTTTCGTAAGTTTTGACTTGAAAATGATGGCTCCAAGTTGGGATTTGCATAAAATGCATGGGTAAAGGTTGGGTTAAGGTTTAGATAGCATTTTTAGGCCTAATACAAGGTTTATGATGTGTTGGTAAGTTGAGTTAAGGTTTGGAGGGTGTTGTTTCAATAAACCCTCGTTGTAAGCAAGCTTAGAAGGCCTAAAAGTGAGATTTGTGTGTTGGGTGAGTTTTTGGGGGTTTCCATTGATAAAAAATGTGGATTTTGTCTATTTGAGACCTGCATAGACCAGTGGAGAAAATATTTTGGATTGGGAGAGTGTTTACTTGGTGGCTACTTTGTAAAAGTGGCATAATCGACCTAGAAAGGCAATGTAGTAGCAATAGTTTGATGGATATATTCCAAAGGAACCATATGGTATTTTGGAATATGTTTTGAAAAGGATTAATGGGTGTCTAAAAGGGTGTTAGTCCTGTGGTGAAAGGGCCTTCTCTCAAATATATTCCCATTTTTCTTTAGTTGGAGTGCTACAAGGAATTCAAGGTGAAAGGTGAGTTGAACACCAAGATGAGTGTTTAATGATTGAAAGATTGTTTGTAACTGATCAAATTGTGTTTTTTGGAAGATCCCCTCCCTACTCTAAATATGTGATTTCTTGAACGAAAATCTTGGCAAAATATATCCACACATTAAAGGGCTTGAGTGATTTTTTTTTCCTTAATAAGAGTAAGAAGATTCATTAGAAAAAATGACCATTAACCAATTGTTGGGATGGTGCAAGGGCACCATGTCATTTTTGGTAAATGTGGTCTAATGTTAGGTTTTTGTTTTTTATGTATTATTGTCTTGAATAAGGTCCAGTGAGACCATTTGAATGTAATTAGAGTGATTTGGGGTCGTTTGGGAAAATATTGGAAAAGTTGCAAAAAATCTTGTAAAAGTTACCATATAAAGTTGCAAAAATGCAAATTATGGGAGAACAATGGTCATGCAACTCAAAAGTCAATTTTGTTGGTTGTGTTAGTTTTTTTTAGGAGGGAAAAATCTTAAATGGTCTTGATAAACTCAAAGAGAAAGGTTGCTGAATAATTTTGTGAAAGAAAGCAATCAAAAGACTCCATTTTTTTGTGTTTTCTAATCAATTTTTTTGCTACCGGCAACTTGCACGGGCCTGTACGGCCTGCACCCATACATTTTAGGCTTGAATTTGATAAATAAATTCCATAAGGTTCTTTTGGCTTTGATTTGGAATGTTTTCATTGAATTTGAAGAATTTTATTGCAATTTTACTAAAATTGCCTGTGTAACTAGTTTTGAGGGTTTGTAAGCATAAAAAATTGGATTAACACCCATTCCACCATTGGATTTTTCTATAACTTGGTTAAATGGGTGGATTAGGGTAGGTTTAGATGTTGGTGTAGGATTTTGGAGTAGGGAAGGAATTTTCGAGGACATAGGGTGCTGTCGTAGTTGATTTTTTCGTAAGTTTTGACTTGAAAATGATGGCTCCAAGTTGGGATAAATGCATAAAATGCATGGGTAAAGGTTGGACCGTGAAGGTTTAGATAGTATATTCAGGCCTAATACAAGGTTTATGAGAAAATTGTAAGTTGATTTAAGGTTTGGAGGGTATTGTTTCAATAAACCCTCGTTGTAGGCAAGCTTAGAAGGCCTAAAAGTGATATTTGTGTGTTGGGTGAGTTTTTGGGTGTTTCCATTGATAAAAATTATGGATTTTTTCTATTTGAGAATTGAATAGACCAATGGAGAAAATATTTTGGATTGGGAGAGTGTTTACTTGGTGGCTACTTTGTAAAAGTGGCATAATCAACCTAGAAAGGCAGTGTAGTAGCAATAGTTTGATGGATATGTTCCAAAGGAACCATATGGTATTTTGGAATATGTTTTGAAAAGTATTAATGGGTGTCTAAAAAGATGGTGTTCCTATGGTGAAAGGGCCTTCTCTAAATATATGCCTATTTTTCTCTAGTTGGAGTGCTACAAGGAATTCAAGGTGAAAGGTGAGTTGAACACCAAGATGAGTGTTTAATGATTGAAAGATTGTTTGTAACTGATAAAATTGTGTTTGTTGGAAGAACCCCTCCTTTCTCTACATTTGTGATTTCTTGAACGAAAATCTTGGCAAAATATATCCACACATTAAAGGGCTTGAGTGAAATTATTTTTTTCCTTAATAAGAGTAAGAAGATTCATTAGAAAAAATGACCATTAACCAATTGTTGGGAATATTTGGAAAGAATTATCCTCTTGAACATGGGTTGAGAGATTACATGAAATAGGATGTACCCAAATATTTTATTAGAAAAAGCATAACAAATTGGGGTAAGAGGATAGCCTAGACAGATGGACTTGTGAATTTTAAAAGGTGATGATTGTTGGACAAAAATAGTGATACAAGTTGAATCATCCAAAAATAGAATCTCCAATTAATGAATGAAATGAGGCCCAAATCCATACACCTAGAGAATGGTGATGATAAATGGCCATTCAATGTAGTCATAAGCCTTGGAAAAATCAATCTTAAGAAAAATGGTGGGTTGCTGAGAGAATCAAGCCCATTCTATTCTTCTCAAATGAAAATAATATTTTCTAGGATAAATATAAATTTAATGAGATCCATCTTCTTAGGAAGAACAAGTTAAGGGAGCATAGGGTAGAGCTTGAGAGATATCTATATTTAGAAATTATTTTATAAGAAATATTCAACAAGGTGATTGGCTATTAATTACAAATGTCTTTAGGATAGTTAGATTTAGATATGAATTTAACATTCTCTTTGTTAATTAAATTTATAAGGGATTTAGCATGAAATTATTCAATGTAGACCTTATGAAGATCCTCTCCCATTATATCCAAAAAATGTTTATAAAATTTACAAGGGAACCCATTTAGGTTGAAACCGTTGTCATTAATCATTATGAAAAAACTTCCCTTAAGTCTTCCTTGGTAATAAGATAGTCTTAAATTATGCACTAGGAATTGAAAACCTAACAAGGGAGCACATTGAGGCATTTTGTAAATTATCCAATTGATGTAGCGTATACTCTTTGGTAGTAAAATATTTCTCATAGTGTTAAACAAAATATTGAAGAATATTAGGAATTTGTTTCAAGAGTTGATGCCCAAGGCACAAATTTTCTTGATGGATTAAGAAAAAAATGGGAACACAAGGACTAGATAAACTCCTTTAAAAAAAACCACCAATCGTGAGCTATTGAATCCTAGCCTTGTTTTGAGCCCCCTATGTTGTATGAATGTATACAAATTTCTTCTACTAACAAAGTTGAGCCACGTGAAGATGAGAATAAGAACCAAACAATTGCACTTGAAAAGTGATGCTAGCCTCATACGGGTGAAAAGTGTGATAAATGGTGCCCATAAATGCAAAGAAAATAGGTAGGATAAGTTTTGGCATCATTCAACTAGGATATCTAGTAGATCTCATGCATGGGGTGTGGTTCTCAATTTTAGACATGGTGAATGTGAGCTAATGTGGCCTTGTGATTGAACATTGAGATGTTAAGGAAAAAAAATAACGATCTTGGGCTTAGAAAATTTTCATTCAATATGAAACTATACTAAGAAGTGGTTTGAAAGGATAATATCCAACAAGAGATCAATTGGAAAGAAAAATAAATTGGAAAAAGAGGAGATATTAAGTTGACATCATAAAATGATCCAACATCTTTGGTACTCTATCAGGATCAACTTATAAATTATCGATGTGCGTCATGTCATATGATCTTGGTAATGACCTATATTGGGATAAGAAAGCCCAATTCATTGTACATAAAAGCTAGGAATCTCTTTCACTAGTTGTCTAGTGCATAGGTAAGGCCCCACATTTGGCATAGGACATTTCAATCATATTAAAGTATTTGTGTAAAAACCAAGAGGTGGCTAGGATTTAATTAACAATATCCAAAGGGAAAATTACTTAATAACATCATTTTAAGCATAAATAATAATGCTGAAGTAATTATTATTAATCTTGAAAAGAGCCCATAGTGTTCAATTAGTGGGATCACATCCCTAGTCAATTAAATGTTAATGCCACATAAGAAAAAAATTTGACAACCCCACCCCAACCCACTTTATAATAACTACATAGAACTTGTTTGGAAGGCTAGATTACATGAGAAGTAGTAGAAAGAAAAAAATGAAAATTTAATGTATTATAAATATAGAATGCCTAAACCTATGAATTGCATACACACATCATAAAAAAGTATTTCCTTGGGAGTTATATTAAACCCTAGATATTACAAGAAATACAATTCATAAACAAGTGTTAAGAGGCATCTCCTTGTTATCTAGCTTATTTAGAACTTATATAATATCTATTCTACAAAATGACTTCATTTGTAATTGTAAGTGGAGAGGTACATACTACCATTTGGTTGGTGTGAATTCACCTTCCTCCATTCACCCTCATAAATATTGAGACCTCCTCTACCTAGTAGGAGGAGGGGAAGCAAGTTGGGCATTGATACCAAACAATTGAGAAAAAGCTTATGTCACAAGAGTTCAAACCACTTTGACCTCACTAAATGTCTCCCTAGGGG
>VDFB02056351.1:1502666-1557325 GCA_007258455.2 Sequoia sempervirens | reverse complement strand
GCCCCAGACTGGTTAGAAAAAGAAATAGCAAGGAAGAAACAGGTGATAGTAGAGGACACTCCTCTCGACTGGGATGCAATGTTATCTCAGATTGGAAAGGGGAAAAAGAAGAAGGCAGCTAGGATAATTTCCCGGGTGGAAAGGGATGAGGTGCATAACCGTGTAGTACACATCGCCACCCCTGCTGCAGATAAAACAAGAGAGGAGGTAATAGGCCAGGATTACAGTGTCCAAACCATTAACCTTGGGCCAGCTTCCCTAGAACAAGACATTGAGGAATTCGAGGGGTCAAGTGCTGTGATTCTGGATAGGTTGAGGAAGGAGACTCAGACAAAGAGGGAATTGAAAAGGGAAAATGAAAGGTTGAGGAAAAGCTTAGAAGAGGTCATGAAACCTCTACAGTCCCTCCATCCGTCCTCCTCTTCTACTCCCGGATTTCTGCCGAAGGAAACAATTTCTGGTATAGAGAAGATGAAGGCTTCCACACAAGCTGCCATGGACTGGTTGATGAGTGTTCGGACACAAGGAGATGAAGCTATTAAGGAGATCCTGTCAGTTGGCAAGGATGCAGTCCAAAGAAAAGAGCTAATGGAAAGTATCCTTTCTCAGGATATGAATGATGTCGATTCTCTGTTGCAGAAGACAAAGGTTATTCTGGGACATGGCAGGGAACAATTGGGCAGGGATGGAATTCTTCCCTCTTCCAGGTTGGATGAACCATGGGAATGGTTCGAAGCATTACAGATCAGGCAGGGAGCCCTGAAAAAGATAAAGAAACGAAGAAAAGCCATTGATGCCGACCTTACTGCAATCTATGAGGGTTGCATTGCATTTTTTGAAGTGATGACAGGGAGGAATAAGATAGCTCCCAAGTACCTGAGTTTGGATCAATTGAAGGAATGGTGGCATGAGGTTTATGCCCCGGATTCTGATGAGGTTGTCACTGGCCACATGCTTGATGATGCGGCTACATATTTGGCAGTGATAGATAGATACCTGACCAGCAGAAAGGATTGGAAGGGGACCATTGAGCGGTCCAATGAGGGGATTGAGTCAATTAAATGCCGGCTCAAAGTTTTGCCATTGCCACCTGTTGCTGAGTTGGAAGGAGTTTTCTTGAGGGTCCAAGGGTCACCAGCGCGGAGAAAGGACAAGGGAAGCAGCGGTTAATGTTTATCTCGAGATTTGTGCTTCCCTATTATCATAGGGCATGCATTGGACCGGATTTCCTTGGGGATTGTGCCTTGGCCGACTTGGATGATGGCATTAAATGTGTGCCTTAGTTTGTTTCCCTGGCCGACCTGTTTTGGCGGTTTTTTTTATTATCTTTATTGTAAAATGTTTGGCTGGGCCGACATGTTCTGGGAATTTGTTAAATAGGCATTTTTGCCTTATTGTAACAGGCAGAGATTTTGATAGTAGAGATTAGCAAGAGCAATAGTTAGAGTTTTAGAATTTCTTAAAGCAGATATCATATTCAGAACAGTTGAAATTGTTGCAGTATTTGATGATTAATACAATTGGAGACATTGTGGTTTTCCTGGTGGAATCCTTTGTGTTATCTCATCTTGCATGGTTCTTTTGTTCTATCTTTCACATTGCTTGAAGATCTAGGGTTTATTATTTAGAAATAAATTAGTTTAGTTAGATAAATGGTGTATGTGATTTCATATTTGGAATGTTGGTAGCTATCTTTGGTCTACACTCCCAGTAACTATCTGATTGTAGTAGGCTGGTGAAGTCAACCTGGACCATATATATTCAAATGTGCTTAAGTTCGGTTGTAGATGCAAGTCTATGATTTGAAAATTTATACTCCTCAGAAGATTGCACTGTTCTTGTAGAGATTGCCTTGTGGGTCGAACAGGAATTGGTTATTTGAGATAGGTCCATTCCAAATATATGTCATTTGCATTGCTTGTCTGTTCAATAATTTAGATTTTATTACCTTCCCTGCACCCCTATCTTTTGCAATTTCTTTGTTATTCGGTTAGATTTAGGATTCAAGACCATCATATTGTTAGATCTGGTAAATGGAAAAGGTTTAGCTTGCTTGTAGTAAGGTCCGATTGTGATTACCAGCAATTTCACATTTCATCTGAGTTGTTTTACGCATTGTTATGACCTAACACCCGAGAGACCTTGGGGTGATTTTCAGTAATTCATTATTGGAGATTACCTTTCAAGAGAGATAGGATTTTGTATTCTATCTGAGTTGTTGCTGTGCAGAAAACACCATCAACAGGGTTGATGTCTTGTCAACAAGTCTATCATTGTGACTTTTTGTGTTCGGAATGACCTCTTGGCTAATGGAGATCTCTGGGCGATAGTTTGATCTTATTGGGCTAACTCACGGGTGTCGGGGAGAGGTCCTAGTGAATGGTGAAAGTCTCACCAACACCATTTGGTCATCGGGGAAACACAAGGCTCTCAAGATGAAGTCCTGGCGAATAGAATGTCTTGCCGAATGGGTGTTCATGTGGGGTCTTCACGGTGACTTCAAAGACTTTGGCATGAAGTCTTGGCGACCAATGTAAGTCTCGTTGATGTCAGGCTAACATAAGGATCATCAGGGAGAGGTTTCAATGAAATTGGAAAGTATCGCTGATGGGAGTATTCTCGTGGTGCCTTCGCGGTGATAAAAGATTTCACTGGGAAGTATTGGTGACTTGGATAAGTCACGCCGACAGTCATCGGTGTAGCTCTCGGTGCCTGGCGAAACGTCTTGGCGAAGTCAAATGTCTTGCCGACTCGGCAAGAAATGGGCGTTTGGTATGTGGTCTTGGCAAAAGAAATAAGTCTTGTCGACTAGTGAATGCAGTACTCGGGGTGACTTAAGACCTTGGTATAAGGTCTTGGTGAAGACGATAAGTCTCGCCGACTCGTCAATGCTCATCAATGTAACATGAAGGTTCGGTGACAGGTCTTGGCGAAGATCAGTATGTCTTGCCGATGGAATGTTTGATCGATATGACTTGTGTGCATTCGATATGAGTCTTGCTAATAAGGGAAACTCTTGCTGATAGGAACGAAATGGACATCGATGGTTTTGGTATGACATGTGACACTCGTTATGTGGTCTTGTTGATTGTTGGAGACTTAAGCCGATTACTTTGTGGCATCAGGGAGACACTATTAGTGTCTCATTGATATGCCAACAAAGTTGAACGCCTTTGACTAGTTTGACCATCCTATGTGAAGCCTCATGGACCAATCAGAGGAAGCAATTTTTGAATGGATGGCAGTTAGATTTTTGCAATTATTGTGACGCTGGAGCTGAACAACATGTAGGGAAAAATCAATTGGTTAAGAGGAAACTTTCTACTATGAGGCAATGTGAGATAAGGATGAATAGAAGGCAAAAATCAGAATGTGATAAGATTTAACGGATTGATTTTGATTTGAAATTACAATGAGTGAAATCAAATTGTTGAGAGATTTTTTGTAACTGGATGAATAGTGAATGTAGCTACTATGAACTAATACCAGAGAGTTGTATCTCTGATTGTATGTAATTGTTGTTACTATAATACAAAGAGATTTAGTTTGGTGTGGTGGGTTTTTTCCCGAAAGGGTTTCCCATGTAGATCTGTTGTTCATTGTCTTTGAGTATCTTCTTTATTTCTACAAATCTTTCATGTGTGTCTTAATTGGATTGTAATTAGGAAAAATTAAAAGTATTGTCTACTTACTTCCCTATGGTTTTGACATTAGGAAAGTTGTTTTCATACCATTGCTTTCCTTACAAGTGGTATCAGAGCCTAGCTAGTTGTGTTGTCCTTGTGAGTGGGTTGAGTTTTTTATGTCAATCCTTTTCCAGTGGGAGTTTTGTAGAGGTCTGATAGTTTAATTACAAATTAAGATGGCTAGCACATTCGAGAAGATGGAAATAGAGAAATTCAATGGTAGCAATTTTGAGTTGTGGAAACTCAAAATGGAAGATCTGTTAGTAGATCGAGATCTTTGGACTGTTGTGTCTAGAACAATGCCTCAAGGCATGAAGCAAGAGGATTGGGACCTGGAAAATAGAAAGTCTAAGGGGCTGATAAGGCTCTATTTAGCAAACTCTGTTCTTCTGAATGTACATGAATAAAATACTGCATCTTCCTTGTGGAAAAGATTAGCATCCATTTATCAGGGCAAGTCCTTGGTGAACAAGTTGTTCTTGAGGAAGAAGATGTACTCTTTGAGAATGCAGGAGGGAGGATCTATTGCTGATCACTTAAATTATTTCAACATGCTAATTGCTTAGTTGACATCTATTGGTGTGAAGATTGAAGATGAAGATCGCTGCATGTTGTTGTTATGTTCTTTTCCAGATTCTTGGGATCATCTGGTAATGGCTATTGGGACTACAACATCCACTTTCAAGATGGAAGATGTTGTTACTTCTTTGTTATCAGAAGAGATGGGAAGAAAATATTTTGAGATGGAAAAGGAGGCTCTGGCTGTCAGAGGTAGACCAAAGGAGAAAGGAAAGAAAAAGGACAAGAAGTCCAGATCAAAATCAAAAGGGAGATCAAAGTCTCCTGGCAAGAAGTCCAAGGTGAAGTGCTGGAATTGTGGGAAACTCGGTCATGTCCGAAAGGATTGCAAGGAGGAGAAAAAGAAGAAGAAGAAGAATTCTTCTGGCAATGATTCTTCTCATAGTGATGCAGATGCCTTCATTGCAGCTTTGGCTACACGGGCATCAGATGATGTCTGGCTGATTGATTCTGGAGCATCTTTCCACATGACATCTCATAGAGAATGGTTCATGAAGTATGAAGAATACAATGGTGGAAAGGTGTATTTGGCAAGTGATTCATCTTTGGAAATTGTTGGCCATGGAAGAGTCAGAATTAAATTCCTTGATGGAAGAGTGAAGGGAATCAATGATGTGATGCATATACCAGGTCTGGCTTAAAATTTACTTTCTATAAGCTAAATGATATTGGAGTGCATGTCACGTTCTTTGGAAATGGCTGCAAGATGACTAGAGGCTCTATGGTGCTGGATAGGGGTGCTCGAATTGGTACCCTGTACAAGCTAGATGCATTGGTTGTCCAATGCAATAGTGTCTCTGCAAAGTCACTTAAGGCTGCTCATGGAGAAAAGAAGGAAAACGTTCTTGATGGTGTAAACTCCATGGAGATTAAACTTACAGCAGAGAAGACTATGCTCTGGTATCATAGGCTAGGTCACATTGGTGATAAAGGTTTAAAAACCTGGTAGAAGGACTGGAAGATTGTAACCTTGAGTTTGAATTTTGTGAACATTGCAAAAATGGAAAGTAGCACCGTGTTTCATTTTATCCCAGTCCTCACAAAACTTCTAGTTTGCTTGATTATATACATTCTGATGTGTTTGGTCTAGTAAATGTTCCTTCTTTGTCTAAATCAAGATACTATTTGTCATTTATTGATGATTATTCAAGAAGAGCATTTGTATATTTTCTGAAAAGTAAATCAGAAGTGTTCAGTCAGTTTAAGGAATTTAAAAACCTTGTAGAAAATTAGACTGGTAGAAAAATAAAATGTTTAAGGACTAACAATGGCGGTGAGTTTTGTTCAGATGAATTTGAAAGGTACTGTACAAATCATGGGATTAAAAGACATAAGACTACACCTTACACCACAAAAAAATGGAGTTGCTAAAAGGTTCAACAGGATAGTAATGGAAAGAGCACAAAGTATGCTGAGCAGTGCTGGCTTGGAAGAGAAGTTATGGGCTGAAGCAGTCTCTATAGCATGTTACTTGGTAAATCGTTCTCCTAACTCTACTCTTGTTGAGAAGATGCCTCTGGAAGCATGGTCTAGAAAGAAACCCTCTCTGAGACATATTCATGTTTTTGGCTGTGAGGCATATGCATATGTACCATTTGAAAAAAGATCTAAGTTGGAAAAAAAAGTTGTGAAGTGTATTTTTATTGGCTATAGCACTAGAATAAAAGGGTACAAGCTTTGGAATCCTAAGACTGAGAAGGTTTTGTACAGCAAAAGTGTTATCTTTCATGAGCTGAAATCTTCTGCATTGGATCTACAATCAGAGAAGAAATCAGAAAATGAAAAGGTTGTAGCAGGAATTCCTCCGACACTAGATAAAGAGGAATTGAAAAATCAAAATGTACTTGATACTGAGGAGAGCTCAAGCAGTTCTGAAAGTTCTGAAGAAAATGAAGAACCACCTCAGTGTCAGCCTATGAGGAGGTCAACTCGTGAAAGAAAGCAACCTGATAGGTATGGGTTTTCTTTAATTGAGTCTACTTGTGCCTATGCTTTAATTTATAGTACTGATGAACCTAGGACTGTGAAAGAGGCATTTAAAATGTCTGATTCAAACTCTTGGTTGGAAGCTATGAATGAAGAGATGGCATCATTAAAAAAAAATGATACCTGGAGTTTGGTGCCATTGCCTAAAGGCAGAAAAGCTCTGGGCTGTAAATGGGTATTCAAAAGGAAAATTGGTCTGGATGGTAGTGTAGAAAAATACAAAGCAAGGCTAGTTGCAAAAGGTTATTCCTAGGTAGAGGGAATTGATTATGGAGAAATCTTTTCTCCTATAGCTAAGCTGACATCTATTAGATTTCTTTTGTCACTTGCACCAGCGTATGACTTAGAAATTGAGTAGATGGATGTGAAGACAACATTTCTTCATGGTGACCTTGAAGAATAAATTTATATGTCCCAATTGGAGCATTTTGTGGAAAAATGTAAGGAAAGACTAGATTGCCTGTTAAAGAAATATTTGTATGAGTTAAAACAGTCTCCTCGAATGTGGTACTAGAAATTTGACACTTTTGTTTTGTCATTGGGATTTGTAAGATCAAAATGTGATCATTGTGTATATTACAAAGCTAAAAATGATCAAGTCCTTATTATTGCTCTCTATGTTGATGATATATTGTTCATAGGCAATAGTAAGCTAATGATTTCTGATCTTAAGTCTCAGTTGTTTGCAAAGTTCGAAATGAAAGATCTTGGTGTAGCAGGGTATATTCTAGGAATGGAAATAACCAAGGATAGGAAGAATAGAAAGATTTGGCTCAGTCAGAGTAAGTATGTCAAGACTGTTCTGGAGAGATTTTGTATGACTGATTGTAAACAACTAGTTGTTCCAGTTATGCAGGGAACGAAGCTATCTGTTGAGAATTGTCCAAAATATTCTACTGAGATGGAGGACATGACTAGTGTGCCTTATGCAAGTGTAGTTGGCAGCCTTATGTATGCAATTGTTTGTACAAGGCGAGACATTTCCCAAGCAGTGGGAGTTCTTAGTCAATTTATGGAAAATCCTGGAAGAACACATTGGGATGCTGTGAAGAGAGTGTTTAGATATCTGAAGGGCATTTTAGACTATGCTTTGTGTTACCATGGTAACTTGGTTGAATCACAGAGGACTCTCAGTATTCGAGGTTATGTGGACTATGATTGGGCAGGGGACATTGAAATCAGAAGATCCACCAGTGGATATAATTTCATGATGAATGGTGGTGTAGTGAGTTGGATGAGCAAGCGGCAGGCTATAGTCGCTTTGTCCACTACAAAGGCAGAATACATGGAAGCAACACATGCCTATAAAGAAGCAATCTAGTTAAAATGTTTGTGTTCTAACATTGGTTTTGATGTAGGAAATATTACTATTTACTGTGACAGTCAGAGTGCTATATGTTTGGCAAAGAATCCTACTTTCCATGCCAGGATGAAACATATAGATGTATAATATCACTTTGTATGAGATATGGTGGAGGATGGGAAGGTCTCTTTGGAGAAAGTGGATACTCTAGAGAATGTTGCAGATGCATTGATGAATCCTATGAGCATAGACAAGTTCAGGTGGTGTGTCAGTTCGAAGGGCCTCTTGGCCCATGTTTTTCAGTAGTTTGTTTATGCTCTGGAGGTGTCAGTAAGATCTTCGTCAAGTGGGAGCTTGT
Source organism: Sequoia sempervirens (assembly GCA_007258455.2). Lineage (NCBI taxonomy): Eukaryota > Viridiplantae > Streptophyta > Pinopsida > Cupressales > Cupressaceae > Sequoia > Sequoia sempervirens. The sequence continues at coordinate 1,549,413 of VDFB02056351.1, read as the reverse complement.
TGGAATATGTTCCTCAATCCTTACTAACATGGAACTCCTTGAAGGAAACGTTAGTGTGACATCATGGATGTCTGGCCAACTAACTATTCTGAAGCTCTTAAAATGTTCATATCGCTATGACAGGGTTGATGTCTTGCCGACAAGTCTATTGCTGTGACATTCTATGTTCGGTGTGACCTTTTGGTGAATGGAGATCTCTGGGTGACAGTTTCATCTTATCAGGATAACTCACGGGTATCAGGGAGAGGTCCTAGCAAATGGTGAAAGTCTCACTGACAACATCTGGTCATTGGGGAAACACAAGGCTCTCGGGATGAAGTCCTGGCGAATAGAATGTCTCGCTGAATGGGTGTTCACGTGGGGTCTTCGCGGTGACTTCAAAGACTTCGACATGAAGTCTTAGCGACCGATGTAAGTCTCGCCAATGTTGGGCTAACATAAGGATCATCGGGGAGAGGTCTCAATGAAACTAGAAAGTCTTGCTGATGAGAGTATTCTTGTGGTGCCTTTGCGGTGACAAAAGACTTTGCTAAGAAGTCTTGGTGACTTGGATAAGTCACGCTGACAGTCATCGGTGTAGCTCTCAGCACCCAACGAAATGTCTTGGCGAAGTCAAATTTCTTGCCAACTCGGCAAGACATGGGTGTTTGGTATGTGGTCTTGGTAAAAGACATAAGTCTTGCCGACTGGTGAATGCAGCACTTGAGGTGACTTAAGACCTTGGTATAAGGTCTTGGCAAAGATGATAAGTCTCGCTGACTCACCAATGCTCATCGATGTAACATGAAGGTTCTATGAGAGGTCTTGGCAAAGATTGGTATGTCTTTCCAATGGAATGTTTGATCGATATGACTTGTGTGCATTCGATATGAGTCTCACCGATAAGGGAAACTCTTGTCGATAGGAACGAAATGGACATCAATGGTTTCGGTATGACATGTGACACTCATTATGTTGTCTTGCCGACTGTTGGAGACTTAAGCCAATTACTTTGTGGCATCGGGGAGACACTGTTAGTGTCTCACCAATATGCCAGCAAAGTTGAACACCTTTGACCAGTTTGACCATCCTATGTGGAGCCTCGTGGACCAATCAGAGGAAGCAATTTTTGAATGGATGTAGTTATATTTTTACAACTGTTGCGATGTTGGAGCTGAACAACATGCAGGGAAAAATAAATTGCTCGAGAGGAAACTTTCTACAATGAGACAATGGTGAATAAGGATTAACAAAAGGAAAAAAACAGAATGTGATAAGATTTAAAGGATCAATTCTGATTTGAAATTACAATGAGTGAAATCGAATTGTTGAGAGCTTTTCTATAACTAGATGAATAGTGAATGTAGCTACTATGAACTAATACCAGAGATTTGTATCTCTGATTGTATGTAATTGTTGTTACTGTAGTACAAAGAGATTTAGTGTGGTGTGGTGGGTTTTTTATTGAAAGGGTTTCCCACATAAATTTGTTGTTCATTGTCTTTGAGTATCTTCTTTGTTTCTGCAAATCTTTCATGTGTGTCTCAATTGGATTGTAATTAGGAAAAATTAAAAGTACTGTTTGCTTACTTCCCTATGGTTTTGACATTAGGAAAGTTGTTTCCGTACCATTTCTTTCCTTACATCCAGATGAGGTGATGTGTGGGGTCAAAAATGTGGTCAACCACACAAGCATTCCACCATGGGGAAAAAAGGGCGAAATCCTTTCCATGTCCAGCATCATGAGCAGTATAAAACATATGACTGGCTGGCCAAATAGAATGCCAAGCTGACACGAGAATAAAACCAAAAATTTTGACTTCTTGGAGACAAAGCACTTCAATACTAGTATACTTTTGTAAACTATCCCTAATAGAATACTTCTTGGAGAGGTCTATCAAATCTCAAACATTCCATGAGAGAAAATTCATGAATGAAACTCCTCCATATCATTGGAGTCCAACTCCTCATTCAGAGTAGAGAAGTGATTCTACAAAAATTATGGCAGAACTGACCCAATTTGAATATTCAAAGAAGAAAATATTTGTTTCTCCTACACATATTCTCCTTCTTCTAATGACGGAGAAGGACTATGAGACCACCGTTGAGCTCCCATCATGAGAGGAGATACATTTGGTTGTGCTATCATAACAACAGTAGGATGAGGCATAGCCTTAGACCTATGCCGCATCAAAATATTGTCAACCCCAACTGGGGCCTCTTTCCCCTTCACCGAAGGGTTTGAAACATCTTTAGCTGGCTCATCAACTTTGGAAACGATCCCAGAGCACCTGGACTTATTTTTACAGTTCGTAACCATGGTCCATTTCTTATCAAGTTTGGTAGTAGAATTATCCACTTGACGGGGCTTTTTAGATTATCGTAGTTGAGGAGTACGGAGCACTACCAAAGGGAAATCCTTGATCTTGTGGTCTATGGACTAGAATCTATAACATGTGTTCAATAGTTTAAAATAAGTGACCTTCTGGGTATGTCAGAGAGCTCCAATTTGAATGTCAATGGAGTCCTTCAAATATTGTGAAAGGTCCACTTCAACATAGACCCGTTTTTGGTGTCAGGCCTAGAAAAACCTATCTAGCTCAATACAAATGACCTTCTCTAGAGAGGATGCAATATGGCTCATAAAAGGCACACAGGGAAAAGGCAACCTTGGAAACTCAATCTAGACCAAGACTTACAACTTGTAGTCTACAACTCAACCATTGCTTTAAATTCTTTAAATTGATTGAAAACTTCATATTAATCTTTAGAAAGTATACCCATGTCCTTTTACTATAATCATCAATAAATGAAACATAATATGTGTATTTACCAATATAAGGAACATCTATGGGACCAAACACATCAAATTGAATAAGATCCAGTACACCACAAGATTTATGAGAACTCAAGTGAAATTGAAAGTGGTTTTGTTTTCCATAAATGCAATGCTCACAGAAATCAAATTCAAGATTACAATTAAACAAACCTTCAACAAGGTTTTTATTTTTCAAGGACCTTAGAACCTTTTCTCCAATATGGCCAAGTCTCTAGTGCTATAACATACTTTTCTCTATAGGTAACTTTGATTCAGAAGAAAGAGCACCCTTAGGTACCCAAAATCCATGACCATCTATTGAAAGTGAAACCCTCACTTTTTACAAAAACTTACTTTTCACAAAAGTACTATTGCAGTCAACAGTGCATGCATCAAGCTTATACAATGTGCCATATTTGACACCTATAGCAATCACTATAGCACCTCTAATTATCTTGTATCCTCCATAAAAAAATACTACTTGCACACCTGCATCTATTAGTTTTCTCACGAATAATAAATTTTGTGTTAAACCAAGGATATACAACACACCATTAATCCTTTTGATTCTACCATCAAGAAACCTAATTTTAACTTTACCAAGACCAACAATGTAGAAATGAGAATCATCACCCAATTACACCTTACCTCCATCAAATTCTTCATATTCAGAAAACCAATCTTTATTAAAGGTCATATGGAAAGATGCACCTGAGTTAATTAACCATGCATCATTATCTACATGAGTTGCCAAATATGCAATGAATGTGTCACCATCTTCCTTCTCAGAATTCTAAGAATCATAATCAAATTTCTTCTTTGCGGTCCTTATGAACATGTCTAGGCTTACCACAGTTCCAAAAAATAACTTTGGACTTTCTAGGAGACTTAGATCTCCCCTTGGACTTGGATTTGTCATACTTCTCATTCTTCTTGTGTTTTTCCTTAGCTCTTCCAAAACTATTCAAGGACTCCTTGGAACTGATGGATACCTTCCTCCTCATCTCTTCAGCAAGAAAAGAAGCCACCACATCTCCAGTCTTCAAAATAACATAAGTAATCTCAATAGCCATAACAAGAGAATCCCACGAATTAGGAAAAGAACAAAGAAGGACCTGGTATTTCTCTTCCTCATCCATTTTCACACCAAATAATGCCAACTGAGCCACCAACATATTGAGTGCTTCCAATTGGTCTATAATATTCCCACCCTTTACCATTCTCAAGGAATACAATTTCTTCCTGAAGAAAATATTTTTCACTAAATATTTTGCTTGAGTACATCTCACCAAGCTTCTTCCATAGTATATGTACAAACTTGTCTTCATGGACATTGGTTAAAATAGATTCTACCAAGAACAACCTAATTAGACTCTTGGCTTTCTGGTCGATAACATCATATTGAGCAACTTGAGTAGGATCTGCAGGCCTTGAAACATTCTCATCAACAACATCCCACAAATCTCAATCTATCAATAGATCCTCCATCTTTAGCTTCCACATTTCAAAATTATTTCTAGAAAATTTATCCACCTCTATTCTCCTTGTTGAACTTTCCATTTGAAAATTTCCTACAAAAATATCACAAAGTGTCTTCTGCACAAGTTCCGACAACTGAAACCAAAGGTGATTAGGCTATGATACCACTTGTAAGGAAGCTAAGGTAGCGGAACAATTTCCTACACTAATATTGAGAGGAGAATAATGCAAAAAATTTACATATCTTTAACAGTTACAAAAACTTGAAAAAAAAAAAAACAAAAATACCATGCATACCACAACATGGCGATTTACATGGGGAAAATCCTTTCGGGAGAAAAACCACAAACTCAAAAAGCCACACAATATATTATTCATAAATCACAAATATTACAATATACTTGCAAAGCATGCTTCTCACAGGAGTATCACCAACTAGAGATCCAAAGGAAACATGACTGCTACTAGAATCTCAGAGTACATCACAATACATAGTCGTAATACAATTCCCTCATAAAATAGGGTTGCCTTCTAGGGCAAGTCAAGATAATAAATATCAATCATTGGATATGAGACATAATGATGAATGGTCTAGATTTACAATAATAAAATATAAATAAAATTTTCCTTTTGAGTGTACTACCCCAAAACCCCTCACACCCCCCGTCATCGTCAGATGAACAATACCTTATTTATCAACAATAACTTATGTAATTGCAAGGTTGAGACACATATTCCTAACAACTTTACCTAAATATAGAGGTTTTAAAATACATTTTATAGCTTTATTTCGAAAGCCCAAAGGTTAATCATAACACAAAGTGGGAAGGTTGTTGTTACTAGAATTTTTATCTTTGAAATTGACTACCATATAGACTAAAATTAATCTTCATTTGTAGAAGGTGGAAAACCAAAAGAGGGTCAAGAAGTGAGCTTTAGGTGTGGGGAAACCATTGAAAATCCTTGATCTTGTGTTTTGAGGATCGCCACTAATAATAGGTGTTTGAGAGGTTGATATTTAAAAGACACATTGGGTATATCTAGTTTGATAAACTTAAATATTGATAGAGAATTTTAGGTTCTTGAATAGATCCACCTCCACACATACTCATTGATAAGGATGAGTTGAATAGAACTAGTAAGGTTTGATGCACATAATTGAGCCTAAAGAAGAGGCTATTTGGCTCAAAAAGTTCTATGATGATAGGGGTTCACCAAGGAACTCAACCCAAATAAGAATTTAAAACACTTTTCATAAAAGACAACAAATTATCAAGTCTATGGATTGAAAACAAGTAATAAGGAACAAATGAGCCAATGGCCATCATTGAGCACTACATTAGGATGATTTTCCTTAGTATATAAAAAAGAAAAAAAAATAGTAAGGTTTTTCATGACAACAAAGTGGATCTCATGTGGGGTCTAGGCCATATTGATGTAATCTTTGAGCATTCTTTTGAGAGGGGAGGACCCTACCCATAAAATAACCAATCAAAGTAAAATTTTCTAGCCAAAAGCTTGCATTATCAAATTATAGAACTAGAAGAAAATCTAGTAGTGTCTCATAAGATATACCTTATGGAACATCTGGAGAACAAATTTCTACCTAGTCATTTGAGTGAGGCTACCATTATTTTTCACCACTGAACCTTTGACTCTAATAGTAGTAGCTACAAAGAAATGAAATATCAATGAAATTTAAAGTGGCAAAAAAATCATGCAGTCTTAGAGACCAAAAAGAAATTGCAATAAATGGAAGTAAAACAAAAAATTTCATAATTTTTGAAGCAATATGACATGGACAAGGATGCATAGAAAAAATCCTAACATAGCTAAGAATATAATTTCTAACCATAGTGGAAATAATTTTGTTTTCCACTTCTTTTGAAGTTTCTTGGTAAGCCAGTTTTGAAATGTAGGCATTTCTTTGGATGAAAGTTTCAATTACAACACAACTGTGTCACCAAAAAATGTATATTTGGACATTTTTACTCTCACTTGAGTCTCTCTCATCGACTTTGGCTTGATTTTTCCTAGATTTAATGTTGTAATGTGGTCAACACATTCACATTAGGTCTTGGACCCTTGAGAATCAGGTCAACACATTCTATGGGACCAAACACATCAAATTGAATAAGATCCAGTACACCACAAGATTTATGAGAACTCAAGTGAAATTGAAAGTGGTTTTGTTTTCCATAAATGCAATGCTCACAGAAATCAAATTCAAGATTACAATTAAACAAACCTTCAACAAGGTTTTTATTTTTCAAGGACCTTAGAACCTTTTCTCCAATATGGCCAAGTCTCTAGTGCTATAACATACTTTTCTCTATAGGTAACTTTGATTCAGAAGAAAGAGCACCCTTAGGTACCCAAAATCCATGACCATCTATTGAAAGTGAAACCCTCACTTTTTACAAAAACTTACTTTTCACAAAAGTACTATTGCAGTCAACAGTGCATGCATCAAGCTTATACAATGTGCCATATTTGACACCTATAGCAATCACTATAGCACCTCTAATTATCTTGTATCCTCCATAAAAAAATACTACTTGCACACCTGCATCTATTAGTTTTCTCACGAATAATAAATTTTGTGTTAAACCAAGGATATACAACACACCATTAATCCTTTTGATTCTACCATCAAGAAACCTAATTTTAACTTTACCAAGACCAACAATGTAGAAATGAGAATCATCACCCAATTACACCTTACCTCCATCAAATTCTTCATATTCAGAAAACCAATCTTTATTAAAGGTCATATGGAAAGATGCACCTGAGTTAATTAACCATGCATCATTATCTACATGAGTTGCCAAATATGCAATGAATGTGTCACCATCTTCCTTCTCAGAATTCTAAGAATCATAATCAAATTTCTTCTTTGCGGTCCTTATGAACATGTCTAGGCTTACCACAGTTCCAAAAAATAACTTTGGACTTTCTAGGAGACTTAGATCTCCCCTTGGACTTGGATTTGTCATACTTCTCATTCTTCTTGTGTTTTTCCTTAGCTCTTCCAAAACTATTCAAGGACTCCTTGGAACTGATGGATACCTTCCTCCTCATCTCTTCAGCAAGAAAAGAAGCCACCACATCTCCAGTCTTCAAAATAACATAAGTAATCTCAATAGCCATAACAAGAGAATCCCACGAATTAGGAAAAGAACAAAGAAGGACCTGGTATTTCTCTTCCTCATCCATTTTCACACCAAATAATGCCAACTGAGCCACCAACATATTGAGTGCTTCCAATTGGTCTATAATATTCCCACCCTTTACCATTCTCAAGGAATACAATTTCTTCCTGAAGAAAATATTTTTCACTAAATATTTTGCTTGATACATCTCACCAAGCTTCTTCCATAGTATATGTACAAACTTGTCTTCATGGACATTGGTTAAAATAGATTCTACCAAGAACAACCTAATTAGACTCTTGGCTTTCTGGTCGATAACATCATATTGAGCAACTTGAGTAGGATCTGCAGGCCTTGAAACATTCTCATCAACAACATCCCACAAATCTCAATCTATCAATAGATCCTCCATCTTTAGCTTCCACATTTCAAAATTATTTCTAGAAAATTTATCCACCTCTATTCTCCTTGTTGAACTTTCCATTTGAAAATTCCTACAAAAATATCACAAAGTGTCTTCTGCACAAGTTCCGACAACTGAAACCAAAGGTGATTAGGCTATGATACCACTTGTAAGGAAGCTAAGGTAGCGGAACAATTTCCTACACTAATATTGAGAGGAGAATAATGCAAAAAATTTACATATCTTTAACAGTTACAAAAACTTGAAAAAAAAAAAAACAAAAATACCATGCATACCACAACATGGCGATTTACATGGGGAAAATCCTTTCGGGAGAAAAACCACAAACTCAAAAAGCCACACAATATATTATTCATAAATCACAAATATTACAATATACTTGCAAAGCATGCTTCTCACAGGAGTATCACCAACTAGAGATCCAAAGGAAACATGACTGCTACTAGAATCTCAGAGTACATCACAATACATAGTCGTAATACAATTCCCTCATAAAATAGGGTTGCCTTCTAGGGCAAGTCAAGATAATAAATATCAATCATTGGATATGAGACATAATGATGAATGGTCTAGATTTACAATAATAAAATATAAATAAAATTTTCCTTTTGAGTGTACTACCCCAAAACCCCTCACACCCCCCGTCATCGTCAGATGAACAATACCTTATTTATCAACAATAACTTATGTAATTGCAAGGTTGAGACACATATTCCTAACAACTTTACCTAAATATAGAGGTTTTAAAATACATTTTATAGCTTTATTTCGAAAGCCCAAAGGTTAATCATAACACAAAGTGGGAAGGTTGTTGTTACTAGAATTTTTATCTTTGAAATTGACTACCATATAGACTAAAATTAATCTTCATTTGTAGAAGGTGGAAAACCAAAAGAGGGTCAAGAAGTGAGCTTTAGGTGTGGGGAAACCATTGAAAATCCTTGATCTTGTGTTTTGAGGATCGCCACTAATAATAGGTGTTTGAGAGGTTGATATTTAAAAGACACATTGGGTATATCTAGTTTGATAAACTTAAATATTGATAGAGAATTTTAGGTTCTTGAATAGATCCACCTCCACACATACTCATTGATAAGGATGAGTTGAATAGAACTAGTAAGGTTTGATGCACATAATTGAGCCTAAAGAAGAGGCTATTTGGCTCAAAAAGTTCTATGATGATAGGGGTTCACCAAGGAACTCAACCCAAATAAGAATTTAAAACACTTTTCATAAAAGACAACAAATTATCAAGTCTATGGATTGAAAACAAGTAATAAGGAAAAAATGAGCCAATGGCCATCATTGAGCACTACATTAGGATGATTTTCCTTAGTATATAAAAAAGAAAAAAAAATAGTAAGGTTTTTCATGACAACAAAGTGGATCTCATGTGGGGTCTAGGCCATATTGATGTAATCTTTGAGCATTCTTTTGAGAGGGGAGGACCCTACCCATAAAATAACCAATCAAAGTAAAATTTTCTAGCCAAAAGCTTGCATTATCAAATTATAGAACTAGAAGAAAATCTAGTAGTGTCTCATAAGATATACCTTATGGAACATCTGGAGAACAAATTTCTACCTAGTCATTTGAGTGAGGCTACCATTATTTTTCACCACTGAACCTTTGACTCTAATAGTAGTAGCTACAAAGAAATGAAATATCAATGAAATTTAAAGTGGCAAAAAAATCATGCAGTCTTAGAGACCAAAAAGAAATTGCAATAAATGGAAGTAAAACAAAAAATTTCATAATTTTTGAAGCAATATGACATGGACAAGGATGCATAGAAAAAATCCTAACATAGCTAAGAATATAATTTCTAACCATAGTGGAAATAATTTTGTTTTCCACTTCTTTTGAAGTTTCTTGGTAAGCCAGTTTTGAAATGTAGGCATTTCTTTGGATGAAAGTTTCAATTACAACACAACTGTGTCACCAAAAAATGTATATTTGGACATTTTTACTCTCACTTGAGTCTCTCTCATCGACTTTGGCTTGATTTTTCCTAGATTTAATGTTGTAATGTGGTCAACACATTCACATTAGGTCTTGGACCCTTGAGAATCATTAAGATTTTAGGTTGTCTTATAAAATTGTTGTGAAGTGTTGTAACCCACTTTCACACTTTCCTAGGACCCCTTCATTATAATTCACTTAAATAACCTCTTTTCATCACTTGAAAAGTCTTATTTAAAAGTGTTGTAAAGATTTATAACAAACTCTCATAAGTTTCTAGACTTTTCATCAATAATTCAACTCTTTCTTATGTTTAAATGACCCCTTAATGTACTTTCTGACCCTACTTTAGTGTATTTTTGAGAATATTCCCGTTAAAAAACATTAAATGCACTTTAATTCCCAACACCCAGTAAAATTTCCTTGGTGGGACTAAGTCACCTCCTGGGGTGACTTAGTCCCACTGGGCACAAAAATCAAAATAATTTTAATTTTCTGACAGGATTTTACTCTCTTAAACTTGAGGTTGGCTTGTGATGTGTTATTTTTGAGAAATTTAGTAAAATCAAGTATAAATAAAGGGTTTTCCCCTCATTTTTCATCTCCTAATCTCCTACAATCTTCTAATTTCATTTCATCATTTAAGCAATTATCAAGCAATTATCAAGCATTTCTAAGCATTATCAAACATCCATTGGAGCACTTCATTGCATATCTTCAGATTTCTACATCAAGGGTTTGGTGAGTTTATGACATTGCATGTTATTCATTCATCATTCTCTCTTTATTTCATTTTATTATCTAGGGTTTGATTACCAAATTGGGGTTTGACCAAGAAAAACCCCTATACTATAACCCTTAACCCTTTTTCCCCTCTTTGCATGTGTGTTTCTAGGCCTTGTATGTAGATTTGTAAAAGAAAAAAGTGTTAAAAAGGTAATTTCAATTCGTCAAAGTCATCAAAGTCAATAAAGACCTATTGAAAATGGAGGTAATTATGTAGATTTAAAACTTTGTAAAACTATTGTAGCTATAGATCTAATTAAGTATTCTTTGTTACAATTTCTTTCTGGATGATTATTTGTTTAGATTTATTTTTAACATTTGGTATCAGAGCTAATGGTTGGGTAGAGTTTGGGATGCCTTTCTCTTAAAATTTTGAAGGATTTTTGGCTATAGTGGGAGCTTTTACTATTGTGTTATTGCTAATTTTGGAAAATAAGTTTGTTACAATGAGTTTTAATTCTCATTTAGATATTGAAAGATTCAATGGATCTAATTATGAGATGTGGAAACTAAAAATGGAGGATCTCCTTGAAGAGAGAAATTAGTGGTTAGTTGTTGGTAATGAGACAAAGTCACCTACAACGATGTCAGATGAGGATTGGGCTAAGCTTGATAAGAAGGAAGGAGGGACCATAAGATTATGTCTTGTTGATGTTGTTCTCTTGAATGTTTTAGAAAAAACTACTACATATAAATTATGGAAGAGAATAGGTGATATTTATCAAACTAAAAGTCTTACTAATAAGTTGTATATGAAAAGATAGTTGTATTCTGTAAAGATGAAAGATGTTGATTTTGTTGCAAATAATTTGAATACTTTTAATTTGATTCTAAGTCAGTTAGCATCTATAGATGTAAAGCTAGAAGATGAAGATAAATGCATTTTGTTACTTTGTTCTTTACCAGAATCTTGGGAAAATCTAATTGTTGCTATCAGTGGTAGTGGTGTAGATATGAAGATGGACAATATAATTCCTACTCTCCTATCAGAGAAGATGAGGAGGAAGTCTAAAAGGGAAATCCAAGATGCCTTGTTTGTAAAAGGTAGGCCTGAGAAAAAAGAACCTAAGGGAGACAAGGAAGGAAAGGGTAAGTCAGAAGGACGGAGTAAGGTAAAGTGTTGGAACTGTGGTAAACCAGGACATGTGAAGAAGGATTGTAAGAACAAGAAAAAGAGTTATTATTCTTCTACAAAGGAATCCCTAGATGATGGTAATCATGCTTTGATCATTTCATGTAAAAATGTTACTGATGACTCTTTGCTTGATGTTAAAGAGTGATCTTCATGAGGAGGATGGTAGTCATGATGCCATGTGTAGCTTGTACCACAGTTTAGTGGGAGTTGTTGGCAGTGACGTGGATGCATAATTGGTAAGGTTATCTTCATGTTATTGGGGATATGATTTTTTCTTGGTTTAGAGTGGTTGCTATTATGTCATGGTTTACTCTTGATATGCATTTAAAGTTTGGCATGGTATTTTTTCTCTTGAGACTAGGATGCATATATGTTATGGTGAATGTGATCTCCTAGTAGGAGATGGTTAGATCATGTTGTCATGTTTATGTTCCTGATTCATGGTTGGATCTTTAACATTGATCTTATGTAATTATCTTAAGTATTGGGTACATTAATCATTTTCTTGATTACTTCGTGATAGTGCTATGTGGGTATGTGCAGGATCATGATGGGCCAGAAAGTGGCGATATGATGGGTATGTGTAGGATATAGGGCTGACAAATTTTTTTTACCCAAAATTGATGAAATGAAAAGGGTTTTTAAAGGAGATTCTCAGCTTTCCACAATATAAATTATGTTTTACTTTGAATTTAATAAATAATTATTATTCATTTTCTATTTGAATTACGACTAAAGTCCTGATTGATAGGCCAATTGAAAAACTATAGCTTTCAAAGGGTATCACATTTTTTGAATCCAAAACATGCATCACATTCTATGCTTTGCATACTATAGGATTAAAAAAAATGAATTTCATGAAGTTTTGACCAAGCTAAGGTGGTAAGACATATGAGTTTTTATATTTTTTAAAATTTGTAATAAAAAATCATAATTAATTATTTACTTGGAAAAAATTACAAAAAATATGCATCACATCGGACCTTGAGTCCTCTACTTATATCTAAAATATTATTAAAAATATTATCATTTTATTGTGGTTAGGGTGGTAGGATAGACACCTACTTATTATTTCCCTAAAATTTAAGTACTACTACATTGAAATTTCAAAAAATTTCCAAATAGATTTAAAAAAAAAAAACCTAGTAGTTTAGAAACTACATTCAATTTGCTACAGATTCTATTCTTACATATTTTTGAAATAATATAGATAACTTATTCAAATTTTTATGTCAAGTTTCCTAACTCTGATTTTTCTAAATTTTTCACCACTTAAGGGCCTTTTTTTTCCATGATGATCCTACACATACCCATGTTGCATTTGGAGTTTGGCATGGATTGGTTGGTTACAAGTCCTCACGGATACTTGGAGAAATAGGTGAGGCTTGAGTTCTCTTATGGTAAGAGATATATGTTGGAATGGTTACTTGTAAGAAAAGCTATTTTCAACAATAAAGACCGAGAAGCCTACACCTTGGTTGGACGTGAGTTCAACACACTCGACAGTTTCACATGCCTCCAAAGAGGCAGTTTGGATATAGAGACTTGGGAAAGGTATTGGTTTTAATTGCAAGTAAGTTAAACTTGAATGTGATAGTTAGAGTGTTATGTGTTTAGCCAAAAATCCTATGTATCATGCTCGTACTAAGTATGTTGATGTTTAGTATCACTTTGTGCGAGAAATGGTTGAGAGTGGGAAGGTATTAATTGAGAAAGTTGAAACTTTAATTATGTTGAAGATTATCTTATGAAACTAGTTCCTATAGATAAGTTATCTTGGTTTTAATTATTTGATTGGAGCTTCATGATTATGTAGGTTGCATTTGAATTCAGCATGGATTGATTAATTGGTGCAGGAAGGCCATTGGACTTGAGTCCTATACTTGATTTATAATAATGATTCCTTGTTTAGAATAATTGAAATGTATAATGTCAAGTGGGAGAATGTTGGGAATAGGATGCCATTTAATTGCACTCCTAAACATTATTTCATGTATCTCCTAAGTCCTTGGAAAGTGTTCCCCAACACTAGGATTAGAAAGAGATTAAATTTGAAAGAAATAAACATGTTAATTGACATTTGTAATTAATTCTAAATGATAGGAACATGTGGGGATGCCCATGAAGAGCTCCTACAAAATAGGAGCACATGGGGCACCCACATGGAAGGTGGAACTCACCTTGAGCTAAGTTAACTATTTGGAGAAAAAGATAACACTTTTGTAATACATGTAAAGATCCTAGAAGTTTGGGATTGATGTTTACATGCATTTAGTTTAGTTTAGTTTAGTTCAGTTCAATTAAGTTCAGTTCAGTTATGGTTCAATTATCTTTAGTTGCATGTAGTTAGTTTTAGTTGAATGCTAGTTGACTTCAGTTGACTTGGAATGCATGACTAATGACTTAAGTTGCATGACAAATAATAGGTGATACATTAAGTTAAGTAGGGATGATCAATCATGCATGATATTTGCATGAATGATGGAGAGATATGTTTCAATTAACAAAGATTGACTTGGACCCACCTTGGGTGACCAAGTTGGCATCTTGGAGTTGACACTTTTACATGATAAGATATTTTATAAGGATGAGTTAAGTGGGTCTATTCTTGGGAGACTTTGAGGATAAGATTAGAAGATATCTTTGGAATCAACAAGCCCTAATTGAATGTTGGAGACCTCTTTCAACCCCTTTTCTATAGAATTTGGACTAGACACCTGTGAAGAAAGGAAGTGTAGACCGAAAGGTACAAAATCCTGTTCCAAATTTTCTGAGATTCTCAGGTGGACTAAGTCACCATATATGGTGAATTAATCCCATTGTCAGGCCTAAAAAGTGGTTTCTACATTCCTGGATACCCATTTGGCAGATTCCTATTCCGGAAAATTTTCCTTGAAATTGGACTAAGTCGCCCAGCTTGGGACAAGTGTCTGGTGCAAGAGCACCCTTGATGCAATTTTAAGTTGTATTATGAAACATTTTTTTTTCTTTGTTTTGGATTTATTGATGTAATTAAGGTCATTTGAGACAATACTAAGTGGTTTAGGACCATTTTTGGTCATTTGGTAAAATTTAGGCAAATATTGTAAAAATTGTAAAAGTTGCTCAAAAAAGTTGTCAAGCAACTTGTCAAAAAGTGTCATTAAGGTGTTTTATCAACAAAATAATCAAAAGGTGGTTACAAATATCTGTTTTTGGTTGGAAATGTATAAGTACACCCTCCAAAACTCAAATTGGGGGTTGAAGACATTGTTTTTGAATTTTGGTGAATGAAAACCTCAATTTTTTGTATATTTCATGATTCTTACATTGTTTTCAGGCTGAAGTTGTGCATTGTAAATATTGGTATGGCCTCATATCAAGGATTATAATATATATATATATGGAAATATATTTGTTTCTAGTTTACAATTCTTTTTATCTCATTGAATTTCATTGAGTTGTGCGAGAGTTATGATCATTTTGGTGAGACTACCCTATTCTAACAATATTGTGCAGAAATTATAGTATGAAAAGTGTGATGGTACAGATTTTATAGTCCATATTTTTATCTGAAACTAATTTTATTTTTTTTCCATGTAAGTCTACTTTCATTTGCTTCAATTCTCATCAAATTTCATTAAGATTTGAATAAGTTATGACCAGTTTTGTGAGGTCAGGTCTGAACCCTACCTAGGGTTTGTAGTTTTGAGAAAAATGCAATAACTTTCTTTTCCACCATTGGATCTTCATAAAAAATAGAGGAAAAGTATATAATTATGTTATATTCAATCTCACTTAAGCGACTGGCTTCATTATTTGTTTTGTGAAAGTTATTAATGATAGTTCATTGCATTAAACTATAGGCTACCATGGCAATGTTTCCAATGTGATCTAGAATGCACTTAATCATGGTTTGAGATGAATCAGTTTATGAAAGTTGTCAAGTGAATCAATTTTTTTGCATTTTTTTATTTTTTGGTGATGGATCATTGTTTGACTTGTGTCAAGTTGTGCTAAGTGTTGGTTGCTCTGCATCAGTGTCCCAGTCAACTTTTCCAGTCAAATTTGCAAGATTCCAAAGCCTCTCTACATTAGAATTCAGATTTCACATGCACCTCTCCAGTCTTGTTTATTTTTTTTATTGTTTACTTGCATTCTTAGGTGTTTTTTCATACATCATTGTGTTTTCAAACACTTTGCATATCTCAGGTTTTACATTAATAACCACCTTTCTTTTTTAGTTTGTTACATTTAGATATCATATTTAGGAATATTGCATCCATCTTTGCATTGATTTTGAGTGTAGACATTACGCATTTTGGTCCCATTTCTCTCCTTTTAAGTGAAAAGCCCTAAAAGAATTAGAGAACCCTTAGATCCCAAAATCGGTGTCCACATTTTGGTGAACTTGACTTTTGAACATTTTCTTTTTGATTTCAAGTGCATTTACATCCTAGGTTTAGCTTGCATCAAAATTGCATTAGGTTTTGCATTGTTTTATTTGCATCCTAGGGTTTTAAAAAATTGCATTAGTGAAAATCTCATATAGCTTGAATTTTTTAATTCTATTTCATTGGAAAACAACAAAATTCTACATTTTCACACTATAGTTGTATCTACACATCTGAAAAACATCAAATTGCATTTAAAATTTCTGAAAAAAAAAAAATCATCACTGGGACTAATTCGCCACACTGGGTGACTTAGTCTTGCATATTTTGCATTGTAATTTCTGGCATTTTCTGAGCATTTTCTGCATTTCTATTTTCTGATATTGCATTTTTGTTACAATTTCTAGAATTCTAGTTATTAGCATTTTTTTGCTTTTAGTTTACATTGCATTTACTGTTGGACTCAAGGAACATTGAGAGGGGGGGGGTGAATCAGTGTTCAACAATATTCTAAACTTCAATTCAGATTATAAACCATCTACAACATTTAAATAGAACTAAAGATACAAGAACATGAAAGAAACAATCAAAACACCATAACACCAAGATTTTTAGGTGGAAACCCTGTTAGGGGAAAAACCACAGTGGAGATTAATCCACAATTTCTATACTCTATTAAAAGTATGAAGAAAAAGTGAATGCACATGCATTCAGGCACACTGTCTAGAGCTCACTGCTCAAAATAAGGAAGGCTCACTGCCTTACAAAATGTTTGTGATTACAACAAAATTTTGAACTAAGAAGATAACATCTACAAATGCCTGGTTTCAGTTCTGGTGAAGCACATGGATCAAATTCTAAAGCTTTTGTCAGACTCTGCACTTAGCTCTGCTTTGCCTTAATTTGCTTCACAAAATCCTCTTCTGCACAAGCATAATTCACTCAACTTCACTTCTGATATTCACACATGCATCTGCTCTGCTCTATTCACCCCTCACACACCAAAATGAATTGCCCAAACTCGCATATATATCCACCAGGAAGAATTCAATTTCTATATGTTAGCTTCAAATAAAATACAAAATATTCACCATATGTCGGCTCAAATCATTAGAAATCTTTAATGTGCACCCAGACAAGTCGGCTAGACTATAGCTACGACCCAAAAAAAAAATCAACACGAGAAACAACTAAACAATTACGCCTTATACATTCACTAGGTCGACCACAAAGAGAAAATAAACAAAAAAACATCATGCCGGATCTCCAAGCTCGTACACCAATTAATGAAACATCACAAAATAAAAATTAGTAGTAAGATAAAATATATGCTCAACAATCTATCCAGGGGATCCACATCACAAATTGATGATCTGGTGAAGCATATAAATCAACTAACTGACCGGATACCCTGTTCTTTTTGCTTTCTACCGGTAGAACACTATTCTCTACTTTTCCTGTTGGTATGAGAAAATCCTGATCTGCGGCCCAAAATAATGACTTTAGTTGCCATCAATGACAACACTAGAAGCCATATGCCAACAATCTCCCCCTTTGGCATTGATGGAAACACTTAGTGAAAAATGACTTTGTGTCAGAACCAAGAGATTATGTTGCCAAAGCTCAAAATTTCAAAACACAACTTTCTTTCAAAACACTACTCCCCCTTAGAATGTCAAGGCATTTTTCACTGCACTCTCTCCCCCTTTGACATCAATGACAAAAATTTTACTGCTCTCTCTCTCCCTTCACTAATTTAGAAAATTTGAAGAACTACAACTGTTGTACAAGTCAGAAAATTATTTTATACTTATCTTTCATTTCCGGAAGAAATTTCTTCCAAGCATCTACTGTAATCCCAATGATTATGATCGAGTTGTTGTTTTCTAATGTCCAGTTGATGATCTGGATGAGGGATTCTAGAATTGTGATTGTTTCTTCTAATTTCTCTCCTTTCTTCAACACTTCAATTAGCTCCTCTAATCTGCATTCAGTTAAATCCTTCACTTTCCAGAAAGTGTCCACAAGAGTGTTTCTGGAAAAGTGAACTTTTGCATGCTCAGTTTGCAACTCATGAATCATTTTCTTTACTGTACCCTCCTAGTCCTAAAACATGTTATAATCTTGACCAATTTTTTTCAACTCACTTTCAATCTGCTCCAGCTTGTCCTTGTATTTCCCAACTACATGAGGCCAACAAAGACAATAATTGTAGATGTTATTTGTTGAGATTATACATTGCCTCAACACATTCATTTTCCTTTTTAATTTGGTAAGGGATAGCCTGAACTGCTCCTTTAAATGTAAAATTATTTCTTCCTCTTTCTTATCCTGAGACTCAGAGGCCATAGTTTCCCTAATGCATTTAATTAACTCTTTAGGAAGTACATTTTGCAAACTTTCCAACTCAATGTTATTATGCACAAAGTAACTTCCTAGAGTGATCTCAATTAGGTCCTGCTCATATGAGGGTCTTTCTAACCATATAGCAACAATATTTTGCATCTGATATTTTTCTTGAACAATCTGCAGTATCTTTGTTTTGACTAAAGTACCTTCTTATTTGCTTCCTTATGCTATTATCACATCTGGTTCAACTAATTCAGGTTCATCTCTTGGAGTGTACTCATCAAAATCTTCATCTGTTATATCCAAAATTACTTGCTCTTTGCCTTTTCCTTCAATTTTAGGAGACTTGTGTGCCGAAGGAGTGTCATCAACAAATTCTAGGACTCTTTTCTACTTCCTTTGCATTTTACTGGAAGATGATTCAACTTCAACTTCTTTTTCTGAAAAGGAAATGCTAGTTTCTCCAAACTTTCCTAGCAAATCTCTAAAGAAATTTGCATAAACTTTCTCACAATTTTCCAAAGTATTGAAATGTTCAAAAAATTGCTTACAAATCGGTTCATTTTCCTTCCATACCACATTATCGATATGAGGCAGACAGTTTATAAAATACATCATGATACATATGATCAAAGTACCAAACCTAAAGGGGTAATCTACATCCTTTTTTAATTGCACATTCTCCATCAATTGATCTTTTAACAAACTACATAGGTCAAAGTCTCAATCCTCCATTATCATTTTATGAGATATGTAAACTGTGCTTACCAAGGTTGTGCCTTCCTTGTTTCTGAAGAAAATTTTGTATGAAATCCCATGTGCAATGTACCTTGTTATCGGATCTTTGATTGTTGAAATTACCAGTGCCCTTTGATCTCCTGTAACTCTTGTTAGGGTTTCAACTTCCTTGTTCTAAATCAACTTCTTTTTCAAAATATCCCCAACATTGCATAGACTAGTTAGATTTCTAATCACATCCTTTGAAATAAGATAGGGTTTATACAAGGTTAAATTTTCCTCATTCAATTTGTTTAGGATAAACCTAACTTTCGCGTTGTCAAAATAAGGAAACTCATTCCAAATGTCCAAACTTCTATATTTCACACCTTTAAGCCACTTTGATTCATCGACCGACAAAAAATTTCTCACATCCCTAATCTTTCTGCTACTATATTCATCCAAATTCATAATTCCTTTGATATGTTTCATTTGTATTTCCGTACCGAATAGGTTTTTCTACCAAGCACAAAATTAGAAATTCAACAAGCAATTAGAAATACCTGATGAATTTGTCGCCAAATTTACTTGACTCCATGAAAATTCTACTGCAAAAGCTCTCTTATTCTTTCTTTGGTGCGAGGTGACAAATGAGGGTTCCAAATATGTTTTTATAGCTTTGCACACCTAACCTTTTGTCACAATAAATGTTTTTCCCTAGGAGTTTTGGTTACTCTATTTTCTCAGATAGCAAGAGAAGAATCCATCTACGGACCTTCCAGATCTCATTTTTTTGTATAAGTGATCATTGACATATTTGTAGACTGATAGCACAACTACTAAAAATTCCTTGCATTCTGATGACAACTACTAACAGGGAGAAAAAATATTTTTCTTGAAAAAAAAACTCCCCCTAGGCCAATGATTTGAGATCAATTACCAGAGGCTACTTTTGGTGCGGGCTTATTTCCTTCATCAGATTCACTCTTCTTCACCCATGTTTTCTTCATCTGATCTCTTATTTCTTCCACTGTCACTTTCCCTTTTCCTTTATCATCTTTCTATGAAATTCTTCCTTTGTATACCAGACCTCTTCTATCCATGTTTCTATTCCTGCAGAATCTTGCAATGTGACCAAATTTGTTGCAAATGTAACATATTGGATTTCTTTGTCTAGACCATTCATTCCATTAATTGCCCTTTGACCTGCATTGATTAACAACATGTCCAAATCTTCAACAGGTATAAAATTTAACATTCCTTACACTGATAGACATACTTTTGCACTCAATTGACTTATGACTAAACTTATTGCAACTAAAACACTAACCGGGAAATGATGGACTACTTGAATTTATTTTATTTCTATACTGAGAATCCCTATGACCAAATTTATTACAAGAAAAGTAGTAACCATTAAACTTTTGAGCATTGGATTGTCTTACCAGATATCTTCTACCTTTGTTCATCTAAATTTTCTATCTAGAATCCTTATGTTCAGATCTAGAGCTTTCACCTTTCTCATAGCCAAGCCCTCTCTTATCATTTGCTTCTTTCTATCCTTTAGTCAAATCATCAAGATTAGCAGAACTGATCCTGAACTTCTCTTTGTACTCAATTGCAGTAGTGAGTTCATCTCTGAGAATAACTATCTATCTTTCAAGCTCTTGTTCATTATTTCTAGATTGTTGTAGTTCAATATCCACCTGAATGAATCCACTATTAACTCTGTTGCATTCTTCAGATTTTTCTCTTAAATACTGGGCTAGATTTTCCTCATTCTTCTTTCTTTCTTCAATCTCCTTAGTTAACTTCATCACCACAAATTCCATCTCAAGCTTTAGAGTAGCATTGTTCCTAGCAAGTTTTTCACATTCTTCAGTTATCTCTTTTAGGGTCTAATTTAGGTGAACATCTTCCAAGATTTTGTTTTCTTTCTACTTCAGCTGATCACAAAGTTCCTTCCTCTTTTCTCTTGACTCATTGATTTTATCCTTTAATGATTGAATGAATTTTTTAGAATCCACAAGATTTTCTTTTAATTCCATGACTTATGCTTTAGACTGATCAAGATCATCAAGTGCCACCCTAAGCTGTTATTGAAGACCACCAAAGTCCATTGTAATCCAAGATCCACCTCAAGCTATTAAACTTACTGTAGAGGAACCTACTTTGATACCAATTGTTGGAATCAAGGAACACTAAGAGGGAGGGGTTAATTAGTGTTCAACAATATTCTAAACTTCAATTCAGATTATAAACCATCTAAAACATTTAAAAGGAAGTAAAGATGCAAGCACGTGAAAGAAACAATCAGAACACCATAACACCAAGATTTTTACGTGGAAACCTTGTTAGGGGAAAAACCGCGGTGGAGATTAATCCACAATTTATATACTGTGTTAAAAGTATCAAGAAAAAGGAAATGCACATGCATTCAGGCACATTTCCTAGAGCTCACTGCTCAAAATAAGGAAGGCTCACTGCCTTACAAAATGTTTGTGATTACAACAAAATGTTGAACTAAGAAGATAGCATCTACAAATTCCTGGTTTTAGTTTCGGTGAAGCACATGGATCAAATTCTGAAGCTTCTGTCAAACTCTACACTTAGCTCTGCTCTGCCTTAATTCACTTCACAAAATCCTCTTCTGCATAAGAAAAATTCACTCAACTACCCTTCTAATATTCCCACATGCATTTTTTCTACTCTATTCCACTCACACACCAAAATGAATTTCCCAAACTCGCATATATATCCACCAGGAAGAATTCAATTGCTATATGTTAGCTTCAAATAAAATAAAAAATATTCTCCACATGTCAGCTCAAATCATGAGCAATCTTTAATGCACACCCACACAAGTCAGCTAGACTATAGCTACGACCCAAAAAAAAAAACCAACACAAGAAACAATTAAACAATTAATCCTTATACATCTGCGACATGCAACATTCACTAGGTCAGCCACAAAGAGAAAATAAATAGAAAAACATCCTGTTGGATCTCCAAGCTCGTACACCAATTAATGAAACATCAAAAAACTTAATAGTAGGATAACATATATGCTCAACAATTTATCCTATGGATCCATAGCACAAACTGATGATCTAGTGAAGCATACAGATCAACTAATTGACCAAATACCCTGTTCTTTCTGCTTTCTATGGGTAGAACACTATTCTCTACTTTTCCTGCCGGTATGAGAAAATCCTGATCTGCAGACCAAAATAATGACTTTAGTTGCCATCAATGACAACACTAGAAGCCATATGACAACATTTACAAATTCACTCACATTTAGAAACTTTTTACATGAATGTTTGGTGTCTTATTTCTAATACCTTAGTGAGAAGAAGCTCAAGAATTATGTTATCCCACAATAATACACTTGTTGTGGATCTTGGATTGTCTAACTCTTCCACTCCTAGTATTGCAACTAGTACACTAGGCATGGACCCTACCTTTAGCAATGCTTTGCATTCCAATAACATGCAAGTTGACACTCAAATTGATCACATTCTGCAAGACAAATTCATTCACATCCATGAGGACTTAACACATATTCAACATAACTTGTGTCTTAAAAACATCTCAACCACTGTGATTCCTGCTATAGAAAACATCCATCACATGATTGAAAGTGACAAAGGCCTAAACATTATGAAAAAAATTACTGAGATATACAACGAACATGCTCCTTCCACCTCTAGTAATCTCAATCAGAAAACATTGTGGTTAGTCAAGGAGGACCTACCACTCCCCCTTCAACTGTAGAATCCATACCTACCTACACCACTCCCCAAGTTGTAACGGTCATGCAATTTGTTAGTAATGTGACACCTTCCTCCACTAGTCCTGCTAGCATTCCTAATTCTTATGTGACATCGCATGTTCTCTCCTCTTCCACCATACCATCTATAAGCATTCCATTCACTTTCCCTACCACTACATACACTCCATCACCACTTTCCCTTCCACCTCATACCACTTACACTAACCCGCTCATAGCACAACTTGTCCAAACCATCTCCTCCATGCAAAAACAAATATCCACTCTCAACCAAAATTAGAATGGACCACCCACCTATTATGTTCGAAGCAACCAACTATCTCTGGAAATCCTACTAACACCGATTCCACAAGGAATAAAGATTCCTATATTTGAGAAGTATGGAGGGAAGGGTGATCGTACTAATCATGTTAATGCTTACACGACCCTATTTATTGTCTTTGTCCTTGAAGATAATTTTTTTGCTAAATTGTTTCCTAGGACTTTAAAAGACACTCCCTTAGAGTGGTTTTCATCCTTACCAAACAATTCAATTTGTTCATTCAATGAACTAGTTGATTCCTTTATAAACCATTTTCAAGTACATATGACTCCAAAGAAGACCTTGGCTGATTCAATGAGATGCAAACAACATGAAGAGGAAAAGATAACTGATTTTATCTCACAATACCAATCACTTTACTCTCAAATCGATGTCAATATTCCCAATCCACATCTTCAAAAGATGTTTATTGAAAACTTGCAAACTCAACTTCAGGATAAACTCACAATGATGAAATTTCCCTCATTTATGCACTTGTGTACTGCCCTTTGCGATTATCACAATCTGGTTAGTAGTCGTGATGCAAAGTCCACTTCTAACCGAATTGAAAAATATGAACATAGCACTTCAAACAATTCACAACCATTTAGAAAAAAAACAAAGGATTCTTATAGTTCAACCCTCCTCAACAACCAACTCAACTTGTGAACAACCAAGTAGTAGCTATTAAAGCCATGATACCTTATAGTTATTGAGATCTGAAAAGAAAGTTTACACCTTTACCAAACACTCTTCATAACACCATGTCACAACTTTTTCAGCAATAAATAATTACTTTACCTATTGTTAAACCACTCAATCCTACTAAACCTTTACCTCCAACCTTTAAACCTAACACTTATTTCCATTATCATAGAAAAAATGGACATGACATGAAAAATTATAAGTTCCTTAAACACCTTGTGCAAGACCTCATTGATTCTGGCTGTCTATCCGTTTCAAATGTTAATGTTAAAGGTAATACATATGTTGCCCCTCTAAACCAAAATTTGTAAATTTTTATCAATCCCATGCCCAAACATAATGTGTCATTTGTCAAAGCTAGTGAAACTAAAAACAATGATGTGACGAATGTTCATACAGATGTCGCACATCCAAATCCTATTCCACATACCACTACTATTAATCCAATGAGTGAAATGGTAGGTGTGATACACATTATCCCTCGTAGGGGCCAACCTAAGAAATCTCTTGATATTACTTTCTCTCCTAAGGATATACTTTTGAATCTTCTCGATGGTCCTCTTTACATAGCCAACTGTATTTATGATAAGCCCACTAATGGGATACTCATAGATCACGCCTATGGAGAGAATGTGATCATTGAGAAATTTTTTGGTATTACATGATCTTTATCAAGATGATTATGAAAAATCAAGAGCATGGATCAAAAAACACAATGGTTTTTCTTGCCCTACAATAGGATTGATCGTCCTTCCATCATAGATAGGACCTAAGACATTGGATGTTACATTTTCTATCATCCTGCAATCAAACCAATTTCGTTTGAGGCTAGGCCATCCATGGCTTTTCTCAATAAAAATTGTCCCTTCAATCATACATAAATGCTTAAAGTTTTCGCTTGACAATGACATATTCACTATTCACCATAGTGGCTTTAACACTTTGTCTTCTAAAGGAAAATTCTCCTTAGAAGCCTTTTGGCTCGATCCCATGGAACCTATCACACCTTGCAAAGACTTATTTTTCATTGCTTAGTAAAATTTTAAAGCAAAGAAAATTTATGAATTGTCCCTCCACAACACATCCCCGTCCACTTCCAACACTCTTATCCTAGATGAAACGGTGCTTCAACCTGAAGAAGAACCAACCCATCAAACCCAACCAACACTTGAAACTTCCCCCACATCATCTAAATGACTAAGAGATAATAATAAAAACCATGTCTTTTCTCCTTGTATAAAACAAGTTCATAAAGAAAAGGAGAAAGTGGGTGAACAACCTTCCATGGTTTCTTTTGTTCCTCCCTTTAGGGACAACAAGAAACCAATGATTGATCAACTCGCTCCTTCACAAGCACAAATTGACAATAAAACCAAAGAAATAAAGGAGCTTACAAGCGTAGGCATAGACGTCGTGCCCTTGCTCACAAGTTACAAAATGAAGAAAATAAAGAAAATAAAAACCCGCACTTGATATAAGCAATGAATGATGACCGTCCTCCCTAATCACAAAAAAATGATCCAATACAAAAACCACAACTCATGATACACCCTTCATTGGACATCATCATCTGTCCTCTTATTGTGATTAATTTGAATAACGATGATGAGATCACTAAAATAGAAGAGGTGCATAATGATCTGAATACATTATTTTCCTATTCCATGAGCTCAAATGACAAATCTCCTACAACAAGTGTAGAACCCAATAATTCCCCTAGTTCAACACTTGCAATTGTCCCTTTGGCTAGTTGTCTGCCCTCGACACATCACGAACATGACTGGGAGGAAAATGACTTGCTCAATGGTTGACTTGCATTTTCCTTACTCGTCTTTTGCATTTTATTTTGTGTGTTTTCATGTGCATAATGTGTTCTCCCATGATGTCTCATTTGATGTTCTCCTCTCTTTGTGATATTCCTCTATTTGTACCTTCATTCTTCTATATGTCGTATGTCACTTTCACCTTTGCCTTTTCTCTTTTTCTTTTTCTTTTTTCTTTTGGGGATGACGCAAAGCGTTGAGATGCCCTATGTCTCTTCCATGTTGACCCAGAAGGCCCCTTTTCTTTTTCCTTTTCTTTGCCTTTTCTTTTTTCTTTTGCTTGTGTTTTCCTTTTGGGATGACACATGACATTGAGATTGAAATGTCTCTTTCATGTTGACCCAAAAGCTTTTTGATTTTTCTTCAAATGACCTTTTCATTTTCTTTTTGTGTTTTCCTTTTGGGGATAATGAAAAGTGTCAAGACATTCTATGTCTCTTCCATGTTGACCCAAATGGATCTTTCTTTTTCTTTGTTTTCGCTCTCTTTGTGTCATTCTTCCAGTTCTATGTATTTAGGGAATGATGACAATTCTAAGCTCTTTACGAAACATTGCAGCAAAGAACATACTGACCCCAAATCCATAGATCCCTTATGTGTATGGTGTTTTCATTTTGGGGGAAACTCCTTCCTTTTCTTTTCCTTTCTTTAACAAGACACAACCTTACTTGGAAAAATATGACTTGGCATAGGGGCTTTCCAAGTTGGCTCTCATGTCTTCTTTCTTCCTTGCATTTTTTTCATCTACTACTTTAAAGTAATTGCTTATAGTACGGTGTGTAGCAATTCCTTTAAAGTGGGGGCATACATTGGCATTATTCATTTGCATTTTTCCTTTTTCTTGGTTCTTAGTGCAACCTTGTTACTCTGTATGATTCGTTTTGTCACTTTGTAGATGACATTTGGTGTGATGTCCTTCATGAGCATGATCTATCTTAGCATATTACATTCCTCTTAGTGGCTTGATGTGATGCACTGCATCCCCTTAATTATGGATTTTATATCCTTTGATTGGTCCTCTCTTGGAGACATTAGACACAATGTTCCCTAAGTTAAAGACCTCGCATGAACTAAGAAAGATTCCTTTGAAAATTATTTTGCATGTTACATTTTTCATTTATATGGGCACCTTGCATAACACAACTTGCATGCCTGTAGTTCCATCACATTTTTTCATGAGTTCTAAGCATACGAAGCTTTGCTTGTCTCATGAATCACGAAATGATATTTTCCTTTGTGGTGCCTTATTAAATTTATTAGGAGGTATAACTTTAGTATGGTTGAGTAGAAGCCCATTCTGAGGCATGAATTTTCCCTATAGCCCCCTCTGTGTGTGTGAGTGCATACCATACATGAGTGTATGTTTCTCACCTTTTGGACCTTCTCACCTGGAGGATAGCCATGAGTTTCGTCACCCTAGAGTGAGTATATGTATTTATTTTATTTTTTCGGACAAACAGCCTAGATCTGATCCACAATGGGATGGAAAAATGATTGAAGCTTGATCCGACTTTCCTTGCCTTCAATTTATCTCTTTCATTCTATTTCATCATTTTCATGTGTGTTCCTTTGTGTTCATGTTTAGTTTTCCATGGGATCTAGATCCTGGGGGCTTAATCATCCCTCTTGATTAATGTTGTCTCATCTTACCAACATGGGTACATTTGGATCCCTCTTGATGTGCATGTTGGGCTACTTTAGTGTGAGTTTGAAGCAAGTTCATCCTCTCACTAAAGTGGGGGCTTAAAGTGTCACCAAAAAATGTATAGTTGGACATTTTTACTCTCACTTAAGTCTCTTTCATGGACTTTGGCTTGGTTTTTCCTAGATTTAATGTTGTAATGTGGTCAACACATTCACATTAGGTCTTGGACCCTTGAGAATCATTAAGAATTCTAGGTTATCTTATAAAAATGTTGTGAAGTGTTGTAACCCACTTTCACACTTTCCTAGAACCTTTTCATTATAATTTGAACACTTAAATAACCTTTTTTTACTAAGTCTTATTTCAAAGTGTTGTAAAGAGTTATAACAAACTCTCATGCTTTTCTAGACTTGTCATCAATAATTCAACCCTTTCTTATGTTTAAATGACCCCTTAATGCACTTTTTGATCCTACTTAAGTGTATTTTTTAGAATATTCTTGTTAAACAACATTAAATGCACTTTAATTCCTGACACGCAGTAAAATTGCCCTGGTGGGACTAAGTCTCCACTTGGGGTGACTTAGTCCCACTGGGCACAAAAATAAAAATAATTTCAATTTTCTAGCGAGATTTTATTCTCTTAAACTTGAGGTCGGCCTATGATGTGTTATTTTTCAGGAAATTTAGTAAAATCAAATTGTGTAAATAAAGGGTTTTCCCCTCATTTTTCATCTCCTAATCTCCTACAATATTCTAATTTAATTTCATCATTCAAGCAATTATCAAGCAATTACCAAGCATTTCTAAGCATTATCAAGCATCCATTGGAGCACTTCATTGCATATCTTCAGATTTATACATCAAGGATTTGGTGAGTTTATGACATTGCATGTTATTCATTCATCATTCTCTATTTATTTCATTTTATTATCTAGGGTTTGATTACCAAATTGGGGTTTGACCAAGGAAAACCCCTATACTCTAACCCTTAACCCTTTTCCCCCTCTTTGCATGTGTGTTTGCAGGTCTTGTATGTAGATTTGTCAAAGAGAAAGGTGTTAAAAAGGTGTTTTCAATATGTCAAAGTCATCAAAGTCAATAAAGGCCTAATTGAATCTTGGAGACCCCTTTCAGCCAATTTTTTGTAGAATCTGGACCAGACATCTGTCATGAAAGGAAGTGCAGATCGAAAGCTACAAAATACTGTCCCAAATTTTCCAAGATTCCCAGGTGGACTAAGTCACCATCTATGGCGAATTAGTCCCACTGCCAGGCCTGAATAGTGGTTTTTGCATTTCTGGATACCCATTTGGCAAATTCCTATTTTGGTAGATTTTCCCTGAAACTGGACTAAGTCGCCCAACTTGGCAAAAGTGTCCCGGTCAACTTTTCTAGGAAAATCTAGAGGATTCCAAGTGCACCTCTCTAGTCTTGTTTAATTTTGTTATTGTTTACTTGCATTCTTAGGTGTTTTTGCATACATCACTATGTTTTCAAACACTTTGCATATCTTAGGTTTTACATTAATAATCACCTTTCTTTTTTAGTTTGCTGCATTTAGACATCATATTTAGGAATATTGCATCCATCTTTGCATTGATTTTGAGTGTAGACATTACACATTTTGGGTCCATTTATATCCTTTTAGGTTAAAAACCCTAAAAGAGTTAGAGAACCCTTGGATCCCAAAATCGGTGTCCACAACAACTACACTAGATGTTTATTTATATCATTTAGTGTGAAATTGTGTCATACATGAAAATTTAGTTACATTGCAAACCCTCAATCTACAAGGGACTTTGAATTTATAGAGAATACATGCAAAAGAGAAATATCTTCCTCTTCATCTACTTGCATAGAGCTCAGAGATGATAATTACTATGAAGATGATAGTGCTTAAAATGACTCTCCTCATTTTTGAGATAAGAATGTTAGGATTGGTGATATTAACCTTGCAATCCTATGATTATGCATTTGAACTTTAATATGTTATATAATCAATTATTATTTCATGTGACTCCAAATATAATGGAGTAACTTTTGTATCCCATATGAGAAGAAATAATTGTTGATATTTAAATGATTTTCTAGACACTTGGAATATTCTTTGCAAGGTGGCATGGAGTGGAAAAGCTTAATTAGGCTAATGACAAAACCTTCAAATACTTTCCATGAAGTGGAAGATAATCTCACTATTTATAGTAGTGTAAAAAACATCTATGAGAGTGTAATAGATAAAAAATGTATCTTGGACTATGTGTAAAAAGTGGATATCATATTTTAGATTTAAGGAGTTATACTTTACACTTATTACATCCTTTCCTTACAGGCGATCCACCAAATCTCAAGTATTGTTCTTTTCAATAGCTTCAATCTCTTCATCCATAGCTTCAGCCCATGCTTCATCCTTAATTTCTTCATCAAAGAACATTGGATCAACAACTTCTAAAAATAAAGCAAAAGCAGAAAATGAATTTGATGTGTCAACACTAAAATCATCTTTATATATATCTCTTAAAATCCTTATTTTTCGCTGCAATAAGCTTTCCAATGTAGGATCTGATGAGTTGCTTCTATCAACTAAGTTTGATGGACTTCTAGATGGTGTTATGGCTAGTGTTCTTTGTGGAGTTTGTTGTGTAGGTGTAAAATTCTGATTTCTTGAAAGCCTTGCTGTAGAATGAGGTGTAGCTTGTGCTACAACTTGTGTTGCATGTATGGGAGTGGAAGGAGATATTGCTTAAGGAATACCTTTTTGTTCTATCACTTCATCAGTCATATCATCATATGGATCAACTACTGCTACAATTATTATTTTTTCTACACTTCCATCCCATGCTTCATTCTCCACAAATTGCACATCCCTGCTAATTATAAATTTTGTTGTAATTGGATTAAACAACTTGTAAGCTTTTGTATCTTCTGAATACCCAACAAAAATACATTTCTCACCTCTGTTATCCAATTTTCTTCTCAGATCTTCAGGCACATGAGCATATGCAATGCATCCAAAAACTTTGAAGTGAGCAACATTGTGCTTTCTACCACTCCAAGCCTCTTGAGGAATCATATTTCTTACGCTTGTAGTTGGACATCTATTCAAAATATAAACAGTAGTTGCTACTACTTTAGCCTAGTATTCATTTGGTAAATGTTTTTATTTCAGCATACTCCTTGCCATATCCATGATAGGTCAATTTCTTCTTTCAGCCACACCATTTTGTTGAGGTGTGTAACATACTACAAATTGTTTGTGAATACCATGTTGGCTGCAAAATTTCAGAAAATCATTAGAACTATACTCACCGCCTCTATCAGTCCTTAATATTTTGATGTAATAACCACTTTGCTTCTCTACAAGAGCCTTAAACTATTGAAAGACTCCA
Source organism: Sequoia sempervirens (assembly GCA_007258455.2). Taxonomy (NCBI): domain Eukaryota; kingdom Viridiplantae; phylum Streptophyta; class Pinopsida; order Cupressales; family Cupressaceae; genus Sequoia; species Sequoia sempervirens. The sequence continues at coordinate 1,518,584 of VDFB02056351.1, read as the reverse complement.
AATGCATCAGATTTATGCCTCAAAAAATAGACCCATGTCTTTCTTGTATAATCATCAATAAAAGTCAGAAAATATGTGCAAACTCCAATGGAAGGAGTTTGCATTGGTCCACATATATTGGAGTGAACAATCTCAAGTGGTTTACATGCTCTTTCTAATTTTCCAATAGGGAAGGTCTCTCAATGTTGTTTACCCAAGATGCACACTTCACATACTCTCTCTGATTTTTGAATCAATGGTAGCCCCTTAACCATATTCTTTCTATGAAACACATTTAGACCTCCAAAGTTTAAATGGCCAAATCTTAGATGCCATAACCAAGATTCATTCTTTACCACTGACTAAAAAGCTGTTTGAATAGTTAGATTACCATTTTGTTCATCTTTGGTTTCAATTTCTGCCTTTTCGGAGCAACCTTTCTCCATTTCGGAGCAGCCTTGTTCTATTATGGAGTAGCCTTGTTCTTTTTTGGAGCAACCTTCTAGAACAACTTTATAACTTTTTTCTTTTTTGGAGCAACTTTGAGAGGCGTCTTGAGAATTTTTAGCCTTTAATGTTGTTCCAACTTGTGTATTTTTTGCCATATGATAAGCTTCAGCTGCGTTTCTTTTGATGTCAAGTTTCAACCTCAATGGGAACATTCAATTTTTTGTCATTTGTACCTCTGCTATCAGCTGTGTACTTGGAGCTTTATCAAGAATGACACATGCATTATTTTTCATATAAACCTTGTACCCTTTTTGCACTAATTGACCAATACTCATTAGATTATGTTTCAGACCAGCAACATAAAAAACATCATGAATGAATTTTTGTTCCCCTTTTTTGGTTAGAATATCAACAATTCCTTTTCTGATAACATTCACTTGATTATTTTTCCCAAGAGTAACATTTAAAATGACTGATTTATCCAAGCTTGAAAATAATTCTAGATTTCCAGACATGTGATTGCTACAACCAGAATCTAAATACCAAATATCATTTAGACTATCTTGAACCATATTGCATTCAACTAGTGATTTTGTAGAAATTGCTTCAACAATCTTTGCACATGCAATAAACATAGAATTTTTTGTAGAATTTTCTGAGGGATTTTGATTTTGTCTTCCTTGGTCATGTTGTTTCTTTCTACACTCAGAAGAATAGTGACCATACTTAGATTGCAGTAATGACATTGAACATGTGACGTATCTTATCTTTGACCACTTAGATGACTTTGAAAGTGTTCATTGTTATGTCCTCTTCCACCTTGGTTTGCAGGGTTGCTGCTACGTCCTCTAAATGAATTTCTTCCTCTACCCCTGGGTGTGAACCTACCTCTACCTCTTCCACAACTTATTGAAGCCTGAGATGAGAAAGAATTCTCAATAGAGGTGTGTGATATGTTCAACCTGTATTAATGATTTATCAAAGATGCATGTAATTCATCCATTGTTAGTTGGGTTAAATCCTTAGTTTCCTCTATGGCAATAACTAAAGGATCAAACTTAGTAGGAAAAACCCTTAACATTTTCTCAACTATCCTTGTCTCTTCTAATGTTTCCCCATGAGATTTTATCTGATTTACTAGCCCAACAACTCGAGTAAAAAATAACTCCACGGATTCTAAATCTTTCATACTTATATTTTCAAATTCTCTTCTAAGTATTTGGAGTTTTGCAAATTTAGCTTTGTCCTTACCTTGATAAGTTGTTTGCAGTGTCTCCCATGCCTCCTTTGCTTGCATTGCTACTGAAACTCTTGACAGTATGCTTTCATGCATTGCTTGATGAATAGATCTTTCTCTGCCTGTGTGAGAGCATTATAAGTTGCTTAGTCTGCTAGTTTTGCATAACCATTCTCAACAATTTACCAAACATCCTAAGACTTAAGCAGGGCTTTCATAGTCAATGACCAATATTCATAATTTTTGCCTGTGAAAATAGGGGTTTGCAGGCTAGAAAAGGAAGCACCAGATGTTGAGGTTGTGGAAGCCATTGATGGTTGTTAAATAAGAAATAAGTGTAGACCTAGAAAAGAGAGACTAGGGGTTTGAACCAATGGCTCTGATACCAGATGTGGGTAAAGGGGTAGAGGAGTAGAAATAAAATAGAGCAACAAACAAAGAGCATACAACAGTAAAAGAAAACTAATTCAACTGGAATTGAAAGTTGCTCAGAAAACACATAATTGACATAGTAGAAAATAGACAACAATTAGATTTATATATATTCATTAATCTGAAGAATACATCAGCTACGATGCCCTATTCTTCTTTACACCATATTCTCAGATGCAGAGCTGTGTTGCTCTCTGTCCTACTTCTTGCATACAACAAAATGACGACAAAAAGGAAATAAAACAAAAACAACGGTGGACAACTAAGGAGTAATAAAATATTACTATTTTTACTACCCACAAAGTGTGTGAGAGTAAATAGGTAGTTAATGCACAATCAAAATAAATCTCCAAAAATTTTCTAATTAAAGTTGCATTTAATGTTGGTACGCAGCCTTAGCTGGAGGGAATTTGCATAATTAATTAGTTGAGATTGCATATCTCTAGCAAAATATAATGGAGTAACTTTTGTATCCCATATGAGAAGAAATAATTGTTGATATTTAAATGATTTTCTAGACACTTGGAATATTCTTTGCAAGGTGGCATGGAGTGGAAAAGCTTAATTAGGCCAATGACAAAACCTTCAAATACTTGCCATGAAGTGAAGATAATCTCACTATTTATAGTAGTGTAAAAAACATCTATGAGAGTGTAATAGATAAAAAATGTATCTTGGACTATGTGTAAAAAGTGGATATCATATTTTAGATTTAAGGAGTTATTATTTTGTCTTCTAGTGTGTTGTATTTGTCCCTTAGTGAAGTTGGATGACCAAGCTCATGTAAAAAGTCTTGAAGCTTCTAGAAAAATACTTGTAACTCCCTCGCACATGCCATGAGGTATATTTAGCTTGTAGACCACTTGACATGATTTTTAGTGCATGATATTGAAAACCATTTATAATTTCTTATATTACTTTTGGTTGTATATATTGAAATTTAGAGTAAGAGAAAAATAAGGTTTTTGCAAGTACAAAATGTAACAAAGTACTACAAAAATTCAAAGAAGGAAGTTGTATTGACATAACTCTATGGAAAACTTTTTCCCCCACAAAGATTTCTCCACATATTTCCTATACAATGATTTCATCTCTTTGTTTGATTATCTCCATTTCCATCTATGATTATCACTATTCTTGCTTTGACACTTTGAATGTACAATATACTGTCATTCTATAAAGAAGAGAAGATTAACGTTGGAACAATTGAAAACAGTGGAGAAAAGTTTTGGAGTGGGAAACAAGCTGAGTTCCGACAGAAAACTGCCGCTGGCCAGAACGGTAGGCCTGCCGCCCAGACAGATCGCTGTGTGGTTTCAGAACAATTCCCTCAAGACCATCTACGACGCCCTCCTTGAAATGCACAGATTCTATAAAGACAAGGTACATATCCAATGTACCAGATCAGAACAAGACAGACTAGTTTTATGTTCTTTCAGTCGATCTTCAGACGTAGTGAACCAATTCATTACTGTTCTGATTGTTCTAATGCAAATATAGAGAATTAGCTGGTGTATTGGATTGATTCAAAAGATACTTTATTGTAAATCATTCGTTAAGCAGGGTAGTGGATGAATTTTTGTAGAGTTATTCTCTCTTTTATGGGAGTGAGGTTCGTGGGTTGAATAGGGAAGTAGAGAACAAGGACAACAATGACTACGAAGATAGAGGTCCCGAGCTCGAATCTCAGAACAAATCAGCTGCATTTCTTAACGAGGCTTGTCAAATTCCAGCAGAGCAAAAACTGGACATAATCCGAAATGTAGTGATAGCTGGTTGCACGCGTTGAAATATGCTTTATGGGGAAGTGGGTTGCCTCGAAATGATGGCGAGGAAGGGTCAACCTACCGACACAAAACAGCGACACAATCCAATGTTTCTTTTAAGATCAGATCCCACATGCTTCGTAAAGTATTGTTGGTCAAATGTTATGTTAAACAATTTAAATTATGTTTTCTCTTGAATTGATGTGTTGTAAAACCCTTCAAATCAATTGAGTTACTGGTACGATCTTGCTTAGTAAAAATCGTGATCCTGTTTTTGTTTGTTTTGTTTTTCAGGTTTTTCACTTTAGATTTTGTTCTTTTGTTCTTGAACATGTATTAAATGTTTAGAAGGTGTTTATTAGTATCTTTCTATAAGTAGGAGGTATTTCCATCTAGATGCATTGAGCATCACCTAGATGTAATGAGTGCTAAGTGGATCATTCATTATCTTGAGAGATAGATTCTTGTGAAGCACTACTCATGAAACATGGGTCAATGGGTTTGACTCATAAAACTACACGGTTGAATCCTGATAGCAATATCACAAATATCTTTCTACTTTTCTCTTTCACTTGATAAAATATTTTAATATTGTTTTCATGCTAAAAAGATGATTAAATAAAATGATTTGGTTGTATAAGTGTTATTTATATGATGATATTTTTTGATAAGTTATTTATTGTTTTAAAATGATAAGGAAATAAATTTTTTTGTGTTTATGATGAATCTTCTAATGATGTCATAAGGTTTGTCATTTAATAGGTAATTTTAAGTGCCCAATTCAAAAGTTTCATGATCAACCAATTAGCACCGATCATATTTTGGAATAGGTTTGTTATGAGAATTTGGGAAATGGGTAGCAATGAAGATGGAAAGAATCACATTAGTAATTCTATTTGATGGAAAAAATCATAGTAGCAATGACATCCAAGATAAGCAGAAAAAGCCTCCTTTTTCATATATGTATTCTATATTATTAAATAAAGGCCTAGGTTCATATACTTTGTAAGTCACCATCATAGTTAATTAGAATAAAATATTTATCACGCATGCATGTTACATGTGCAGTTGTCTAGGGTTATAATCCCCCACCCACCTCTATGGGGCTGGGTGGGGGGATATAGTTCTCCCAACCACCCTAAGTGAATAATTGATTGGTAGAATATAAGCACATAATCAATTTGTTCAATAGAAGTGGTAATGGTATATTCCCTATTCTTGACATTGATTCATTGCTTTGATAGAATAGATAAATCCTAGACTTGAAGTAGCAAACAAATAGACCTATATGTAAAGTGAAAACCTTTAAAATCTCTATCCATTACATCCTCTAACCACTATAATGTGCTCACTCACTTTAGAAAGGTAGGGACAAAAGGGTGCAATAGTATTAGAATGTGGGGTCCCCACATTCCAATATTCCAAAGAAGGAGTAGACAAGGTCGAGCCAAACCAACCAATATTCTCTTCCAAGTGAGTGATTATCCTACATTTAGAATAATATTCTACTCACTAGGCTACACCCACTAATTGGTTCCAATCTAAGACCTAAGCCTCATGTGGTGTCAATCAATCTCACAATCTTGGTGACTTGAAAAATCAATACCCATCCCTCACTGCATCCCACAAGGCTCAAACCCTTTTTATTTCAATTTTTGCAAGCTTCAGTGGTTTTTTGGAGGGAATCGATGGGATAGGGTGCAAAAGCATATGCAATCTCAAACTTTGATGAAATCGTCAATGATAGGAAGAGGAAGTGGGGGATAAACCTCCATCTCTTGGGTACAACATCATATAGAATCTAGTAAGAGATATGATGGATTCACATCTAAAGAATTTCCTTATCATGTTCATGCATAATGGGGTATTTTAAATAACCACAATGTGATCAAATATATTAGTTTGGTATTATGAACAAAGTGGATAATTTAACTAATGTGATATATGTAGTTATTGGAGTTTAAGAAGCATGCATAGAAGGGGGTGAGTGTTTATAAGAAGCATTCCAAATCCTTTACAAATTACTTTGCATAATTTAATCAAAGAAAATGCCATCTACTATGCCAATCTTGATAGAGCTATGAATCTATACTTTTTTGTGTAACATTGTCTTGTAATGAATCAAAGCTTCATAATCTTAGGGGTACCTACTTAATCCCAATTATAATGTTAAATGGAAAAAATTGACAAGGCTTAGCCTCTATATTAGACATAATATTTGATTATCTAGTATAATAGAATATTATAATTTTTTAGTGGTTTCTAGAATATTCTTTTCTCTAAAGCATCTTTGTATTCATGTTTAAGACTTCTTATGAAGAAATTTAAATCATTGCCTTTATTGAGAAACTTTCTCTAGTGCATTTTATTCACATGTGCTCATACTAATTGGTATTATAATGATGAGAACACAATCTTGTAGTTGGCATTTTAAAAGGTTTTGATCAACATTTACAAGTTGCCTTAAATCTCTACTTATCATAGATATTGAATCTTTAAAGGTTTCCTTCAGTTTTCCTATCCAAAACTACATTTGCAGCCTAAAGATCTCTTTCTATAAGGGTTTCCATATTTTACCCTCACTAGATCTTTAGACTCTTTTTCACTAGTATCACATTATGAAATTTTATAACTCATTTTTTATCCCTTTGATAGTTTTTGAGAGTCTTAACAATTTCCAACATAATCTTTGATGAGATGAATATATTCATGTTGTCAAGATCTTTAATTTTAAAAAATAATCAAAATTAGAGATGCAAATTAAAATTTATACCCTTTGGAGGGTATTGTACTTTAAAGCATTGGATAAAGATTTTTTATTTTCTTGTCCTTTTATAATGGATCCTTAGTGAGATGTACACAATAAGAAGAGACCTTGAAAGTGTTAAGGAACAAGAGTGTTATTCAATAAATATGTAGAGTCAAGTAGAGATCAAAAACCATATCATGCAAGACCTTGTTGTAGCATTCAAATGGTGCCCTAGTGCACTATAGACAATAAGCATGTTGCTCAAAATCCTAGCTTCCAACTTGAAACAAATATTTTCATTTCCAAATTTAATGAAAACTTTGATTATGAAAAGATAGACTCTTGGCTTTGTAGTTTTGAAGCATATTTCAAAATGTGTCCTAATTTGACCAATTATTAAAAGATCCAAATGGCTAAGGTTCATAAGTTAGACTTCTCTCTAGAATAGAGAAAAAATAATAAAATTATGCTTATGGAAAATAGGACAAGACATCAATTGGTTGGAAGAAATCCAAGCAGTGCAAGGAAATATTTTACCCTCTAGTTACCTAGATAGAACATGTTATCTTGATAAATGTAAGTTTGGAAAGCTTAGGGTTGATCTAATTAGTAGTATATTGTTGCCTTTAGTAATATTCTAGTCAAGCTTAATATTTTATATGTAGAAGAGGTACTTGTTATAGAATTTATTTTTGTTCTTTCTCTCGTCCTTCATAAAGATTTAACTATGTTTGAACTAGAATGTTTGGATATATATTAATTTAAATCTTGTAAAGGCTAGAAAATTAGGTCAGGCCTTAAAAAGGAGGATTTCACAGGGCACCTCTAACCATCCATAAACTCTATTGACAAGTCAAAAATTATAAATCAGTCCCCCTTCCCTAACACTAGTATTAATAAATAATATTTTAGCTACCACAAGCCTTGGGTCATTTAACTAAGGAATGCATATTACTCCAAAGTAAGATAGAAGGGGAAATGTCTTCATAGAAGAGAATAAAAAAGAAAATTGAAGAGGTTAAGGATTTACCCATGGTTGAGGGTGAGATTCATCTAGATCCTAAAACTATTCTTGTTCTCATGACTAAAAACTACCCAAGGCCTCTTAAGAGTAAAATCAATAATAAAATGGTTCTTTTGATCATTTGAAAATAGAAGGGAAAATTATAGCTCGTGAAAGGTTTTTCAACATTATCCCACTCCTCACAAATGATCATCCTCAATCATACTATTTGAGCTAGGTATAGGAACATAGATAATGTAAAATAATCAAGAAGGTAAAATATGTAGTCATTTTTTCCATTAATCATTTCAAAGATATATTTGCAAGTCTTGTGACACCCCTAGATTTCTTAAGTCTCCTTCTTGGATGATCATTCTAATATGAACATAATATAGTTTATGGTGGATGACTAGACACCTAAAAGATACAAAAATATGGTAAGGTGTATAATCTTTCTTTTTCTTCAAGTGCTAAATGATATTTAATTTTAGGTAAGCATGTTGTTAACTAGGTAAACTTGTCAAAATACTTGACACTATATAATTTTCTAAGTGAAGGAGGATAATTATGATAAATTGGAAACCATTTCTATGAAAATTGGTTAAGAGTTACATATTTTTTAAGAGCTAAAAGGTTTGTAACCATTCAAAAATATTAATCAAATGTTATAAGGTTGTAGGTCTTAACCAAATTTTCTAGTAAATTTCCAATCATAGATTAAAAGTGTAAAAATAAAGAGGCAAATCAAAAAACCCAAAATTTCTCCTTATGAATTGATGAATTAAGTATGGTCACTAACTATAGATATTTAAGTAAAATCGCTATAAATAATAAATACCCATGTCTCAAGATCAATGACCATCTTGATCATCTCAAGGGATCTTGATACTTTACAAATATGGATCTAAATTTAGGCTAATAGATACATATATTCTATTAGCTATTGGAAAATTATTTTTGAAACTAATTATGGGATTTATGAATGGTTGGTGACCTTTTGTATTCAATAATGCTCATGGGTAAAAGTTTATAATTATGTCACACTTTTAACAAAAAAGAAGTTTTAAGAAAAAATGTTTCACCTTAAACAATTTTGGGTGAAAATTTGTCACTTGAAACTAATCATAATGTATTTGGCACAAAGGGTTTAAGGAAAAACCCTTTCATCCAAAATGATAAAATCAATGTAATTTAATTTTTAACTTTAAACTACGTTGAATTTATATGCAATGTTTTGATGAAAATATTTTCAAGGAAAAAGTGTTATGGTCAAAACATTTATATTTGAAACTCTTAATTTGGTACTATAACACCTCTTTTGAGGAAAAATCAATAAAATTATTATTTTTATCTCTTTATATTTCTCCAACTAAGGGTAATTTCATGAAAACATGAAAATAACCTTTTGTAGATGTTGTTTTGATGAAAAAAGGATCCTAGGTCTCGTACATAGAACATTAGGTCAAACCTTTCTCAAGAGAACATTAGGATGCAAATCGACAAGGTTATTAGATTGAATTTCAATCGTGAAGGTGAGTTAATCAAAATTGGACTTGATCCTTTAGAGCCTTGGAAATTGATTGGAAATGAATTTCCTTAATTAACCTAATTAAACTATGTGCCCTTGAATTAAAATGCAAGATTTTGACAATAAACAAACTCTAACAAATTCCAACAACAGATCTGAGTAAGGTAGGGTTCTATGCACCTATCCTCCAAGTTTGAGCCTGAAAATATAGGACATAGGCACCTAGGGTGCCACTATCCTTGTAAGTGTAATTCAGATCTATTTTTATATTCCTTTAGCATCAGATCAAGGCTTCTATTTTTTGCTTGTCACATTGTTGGATCATAGTTGAATAATTCTATAACTAAGTTTTTGTGAGTTGTCAAGGCATAGGCTTTCAATTGCAACACTAAATAATTGATCTTCAAACTTCCTTTAATCATCTTCAAACCTGAAACCTACACATTCAAAGAGAGAAGAATTGTTGTGCCATTTATGGGCTTGCCTTGGTCAAACCCCATTTTAGTATTTCCACTTCCACAATGGAAATGTCAATGATAAATGGATAAATGATAGAAAGGAATGATTAATCCATAAAGTGTTGCAACTCACCATCCTTAAATGAATTCCTTGAAGGATTGAAGTTGTACACATCTCCTCAAGGCTTGGATCTTTCTTGCTTGATTTTCTTGAAGTGCTCGAATTTCTTGGAGACCTACAAGGATTAGTCTTCACAAACAATATGAAAAAATAAACATGAACACGCTCACATACATTTTGACATGATGTTTGAATACTTAATTTCTGAAATTACTCCTTCAATGGATGCTCTTGACTTGCTTGATAATGATCTTGATAATAATTCTTTCCCATAAATTCTCCAAATTCTCTAATTATGAGGAGGTGGATGTTGGAATTAGAAAAAAAGCTATAATTTATGGATCTTGAATATGACAACATGCTATAATGGACTCATGTACACACCTAGGCAAGGGGTTTATTTTTGGAAACTTTTGGCACCCTCTCTTCATATTTGAATTCTATAAATATGTGATGCCTTAGTGTTATTGTAGGATGACAAGTTGAAAATTTATTGAGATGCAATTATGTTGTTGGAATTACTCCAAATTATTTTTTTAGTGTGAGAAATCCTATAGAGAATTTCTTTGACATTGTATTATAACCTTTTATTGCTAAATAATACAATTGAGCTGCATGTTTGGAGTGTGTTTTTTCCCTAAAAGGGTTTCTCGATGTAATCATAGTGTTATGGTTTACATTATTTATCTATTAATTTTTTAAATATGCATCTAAATTTTTAGTTTTTAAGGTTTTGAATATTTTTTTGCAACTTGAGCTCCTTCTTAGATTGGTGTATGTAGTTTATTTCATGTACCCAAATCCCTTTCAGTTTCATGCACACAAAATACCAAAACAAAAAGAACTAGAAAAATAGTCACCAAAAATCACTACAAGTAGAAAACTATAGATCTCATATTTGAAAATACAAATAAAGGAACATAAATAACCAAAGGGAGAAGCTACAAAAGCTCTCTTATAGATAACTAGTGAAATAAAGAAAGATGAGACATCTCACCCCAAATTAGAAGTAATAGGAAAAATAAAATACTCTAACACCAATTGAAATAATAGAGCCTATACAAATTGTTATAAAAATAGGAAAATATGAGGTAGGTATGGAGAAACCACCTCCAAAGAAGTCGAAGGGGTCTCAATAAGAAACATCCACCACAATAAAGAAATACTACACATAATAAAAATGAAATAAAGGGAATATAACAACAAGAGAAGGAGAAGGTAGAGGAAAAAGAATAATTATTAGATGTGAAAGTACTAACCAAATATTTATTCACACCAAAAATCCTACTCACTACCTCATAGATGTAACTCATTCTCAGTTTTTGTGACTTCAAATTCTTCATTTGTATGTTACCTTGCTATGAGTAATTATGATGTGAATATTTAGTTTCATACAACAAGAAACTGTTATTGTTGCGAGTAGTTTCGAACCATTTTTCAATTGAATTACAACAAGAATTTGCAATGATTTTCCTTTTTAATTTGGGGGGAAACTATGTTAGGAAAAGTGAACAAAATCTTAACCTAGAGCATGATCAGGCTACACATACCAACATGTTGTAGACACATTGACAATTAACATGAGAAATAAGAAGTTTAGGTGGTGTTCTGACTCCATGGGCCTTAGGGCCCTAAGAAGTTGATTCCGTTGACTCTTGATAGTCTTCAACAAATGGGAGAATTTTGGGATTAAGGTGACTCAACCTTTGAGTCCTAGCATTTAATTTATTATTATTTTGTGTTAATTATTTATTTCTTAATTTATTTCCTACCAATTTTTTTGTCACTTTGTGGGACCCACTAATGAGGAGGCATCCTACATGGAGGGTGATATGTGTAATTTGTAGGCTAAAATTGTGGAGGTAACTATCCCACTTTGGAGGACTTATTTTGTGGATAACTTGGTGGCTTTTTTCATAAGTTTCTATTTCAAGGGTTATGAAAAACTATGGCAACTTGAATATGATGGGTTATGACAAGTGTAAAAGTTATGTATGACAGTTTATATTTCACACTGTGATAATGTAAGAGTGATTTATAAAGAAATGGATACATGTAAGGGTAACACCTATGTTTGCATTGACAATTGCATGTGTGAAGGCGCCTTGCATATTGACTAGTATATAATTATGAGGAGGTGGGCATTGGAATTAGAAAAAGTCATAATTTATGGATCCTAACTATAACAACATATCATAATGGACTCATGTACACACCTAGGCATGGTCTTTTTTGGAAAATTTTGGCACCATCTCTTCATGTTGGATTTGTATGAATATGTGATGTCTTCGTGCTTTTGTAGGATGAAAGGTTGAAGATTTGTTGAGATATCATTACGCTGCCAAAAATACTCTAGATTCTTCTTGTAGTGTGAGAAATCTTGTAAAGCATTTCTTTGATGTTGTATTGTAACATTTTGTTTTTGAATAATACAATTTAGCTAAATGTTTGGAGTGTAGATTTTTCTCAAAAGGGTTTTATTTTGTAATCATGGTGTTATGGTTTGCATTATTTATTTTTTCTTCATATTTTTTTGCACATCTAAATTTTTAGTTGTAATATTTTAAGGGTTTAAAGAAATTTTTGCAACCCTCTCCTTCTTAAATTGGTGTAGGAAGTTGCTTCCACACACCTGACTTCCTTTTCTAGTGTCTATAGACAAAATATACAAGATTTGAAATAAGATATTCTCAAACACATAAATTGTTAGGAAAAAAAGAGATAAAAAAATAGTGAGAAAAAACCACTACAAGTAGAAAACTATAGATCCCATATTTGTAAATATAAATAGAGGATCTTGAATCACCAAAGGGGGAAGCTACATAAACTCCCTCATAGAGAACTAATGAAAAGAATAAAGATGAGACATCTCAGCCCAAAAATAAGTACTAGGAAAAATAAAATACACTATGACACCAATGGAAATAATAAAACCTATACAAATAATTATAGAAATAGGAAAATATGAGGTATGTATAGAAACTAGCTCCAAATAAGTCAAAGGGGTCTCAACAAGAAACACCCACCACAATAAAGAAATAAGACACAATAAAAATAAGCATAGGGAGTATAACAACAAGACAAGGAGAAGGTAGAGGACAAAGAAGAGTTGCTAGATGTGAAAGTATTAACCAAAATATTTAGTCATACCAAACATCCTACTCACTACCTCCTAGGTGTACCAACTATTAAATAAAGAAAATATAGCTATAGTTTTGAATATAACAATAGATTTCATCTTAGATTCATATCAAACATTTATAGAGATAATAGAGATTTTTAAAAAATAACATTAATAGTCCTAAAACATAAAAGAGACGAGGTAGTTAAAATTTAAGAAGATATAACAAATCAAGCATTAGACATAGTAGCAAACAAAATCATTGACATAGAAAGGAGAATGAATAAAATGCAACAAGAAGATATTACATTGAAACAATGAGTAGACACATTCCTCTCTCAAGAAAATAAGGTCATCTACAAAGTAAAACAAAGTACTATAGAAGAAGCCCAAAAGGCCTACAATTCTTTCATAGAGAAAGAAAAAAATTATAAAAGAAAAGGTTAAAAAAGTTGAATAAAGAAGAATCTATAGGAAACACGTAGAAAAGATAACAAAGGGGAAGGATGATAATATATAAAAAAGAGATTAAAGAAATAAATAGTGGAGAAGCTACAACAATAAAAAGAAGAAAACCCATGAGAGGAATTGGAAGAAAAATTGCAAAGGGAACAACAAAAAAAAAGAGTTCTACAACAATTAGTTCCCCACCACCATCTCCATCTTAGTAAATGATGAAACAAATAAAATAATATATAATAGAACAAAATCAATTGTAGCCACCCTCACCTTCCCCAAGTCTACAACTTCCAATCACAAAATTAGTCCAAATTTCACCCTTAGAAAGATTACAATTAGGAGATATATTATAACCAATAGTAAGAGAAGATGTAATCAAGAAATAGGTTGATATAGGTGATACAATAAAAGAGGTTTTAAATACACTATAAATAATATCATCGTAATTAAATAGAAATAGTTCAACCATCTTGAGATAGGAACTTAAAGAAACAAAACATACATGGTACAATAATAGATATAGAACCAAGAGAGTGTGGTAAGAGAAAAATAGATGAGGAGATAAGGAAGAAAAATTTGAAGAAATAAGGAAAAAATGTGTCACCACACATACTAAATTGGAATTAGAAATAAGGAGTTTATATGATCTACATCGACAAGTGCAAACTCATTATACTAGTTTTTCTTGGGGTGGCTAGCAAAAATAAAAACATTAAAATCATAGCTTGAAAAAATTAAGAATGAAATCATGTAGTTCACTTCAAAGTATGATGTCTAACCAAATCAATATAAAAGCAAAGAACATTTATTAAGACCCTTCATACTCAATAGTAATAGGTTTAAGACCAAATGGAAGAACTAAGAGAACAAATAAAATAATTAAGAGAAGTAGTCAACCTCTCCCTTGCTTATCTAACAACCTTGCTAATTGAAGCAAATGAATTACAAAAAAAATGCAACACTAAAGACAATAGAAAAAGGAAAACAAACTTAGCTCATCATTAATAATTAGATAATGATCTTACAACAAGGAGTTATTCAATTAGAGAATATATAATTTTAGCTTTAGGAAATCTATAAGCACATCCTTTCATAATGCATCGTAGTATTCTATAATTTCGATACATTTTTTTTGTTAAACTTAGTAAGATACAACCATGTCTTCAAAACAACACATTATGTCAAAGTGAGATGATAATAAAATACAACCAACAATAATTAAACATTCACCCAACACAAAGAGTGCCCCAAATATCAAACAAAAAGACAAGAGATGCAGCTTTTATTTATACTTGAGTATAAGTAAAGATATTGCAAAGAAAAAAATAAGAGAGATATATACATAGAAAGACACAAACAATAAAGGTAAATAATGAAGGGATGATAGAGAAAAAGCAAACAAGGAAGAGAAGAATATAAGAAATCATTACATGTAATAGTTAAGTGCTAGAGTAAATGTAAATCTAAATGTAAGAAAGGATTGAGGTTGATAGTAAATATATATGATTTAATAGATTGGTTTGCCTCAAATATGATGTTATGATGTATGTTATGGTTATTCATAACTTTAATTTATTATCTATATATGTTCTTTTCTAACCTATTGCAGTTACTCTGATTCTCTTCTTATCTCTGACACTGAAGTATAATATCTAGGTATAGAATATCTTACTTGCTAGCAGTCGTGCATTGGCAAATCAAGGGTGGGTCTAATGTTGTGATGGGAATATTCACCTCTGAGCACTAGATCAAGGATTTGATTTCATGGCATCTTCAACTAACATGGAGATAACATACATACTAATAATGCCAAATACTGTCTCTAAGAAAAAGAATATGGTGGCTGTGTTTCATGATATCTTCAACCTTATGGTACTGCACTGACATATCGTTATATTGTCGTCAAGGAATCATTTCGAATTTGATGATCTCAGTTTAATATCATTTTTCTGTTGTTTGCAACAGTCTCTCCATACAAAACGACTGCTTTCACAGACAAATACAAAACAGAGCTGTGTGTGAATGTGGCGACGTGAATGCATAATGTATGATGGTTAGATGGATAGTACTATGGATCATGGTGGTATTTCTCTTGTAAAAATGGATCTCTCTGAGTAAAGTCCCTTATCCATATAGATTTAGATAGAGGTGAATTCTTGATGGATAACGATTCTTTGCTTATATAATATTAAAGTCCATAATCATTAGTATTTATGGTTCGTAGCAATCCTCACCCATTTGGGTGGTAAAGTGTCGTAGCCCGAATGGTGCAACGTCGGTTGAATGGTAATCTCCAACTGGTAATATGTTTCATCCAAATTGGTGTTGTCGTTATCTCCAGCGTATAGTTGTCCATTGAAGGCGTGCGAGCATGTGATTATCTTCACAGTGTGCGTGGGGGTAGACAATTTTTCCTTTCTATCAAATCAATTAGGGCAACATCCATTCTGTGATATATTTGTCTCAATACTCTCAACTACCAGCGCATAAATATGACAGCACACCAGCTCTTGATGTGACAACCTGTGTGATCTATCAAATCCATCTATCCTGTTAAAACATGGATATGAGTGCAGCTTATGTTTCTTAATATCAAGGCTGTCAGTCTTGTCTAA
>VDFB02056351.1:1444345-1502566 GCA_007258455.2 Sequoia sempervirens | reverse complement strand
ACCATTTTTCAATTGAATTACAACAAGAATTTGCAATGATTTTCCTTTTTAATTTGGGGGGAAACTATGTTAGGAAAAGTGAACAAAATCTTAACCTAGAGCATGATCAGGCTACACATACCAACATGTTGTAGACACATTGACAATTAACATGAGAAATAAGAAGTTTAGGTGGTGTTCTGACTCCATGGGCCTTAGGGCCCTAAGAAGTTGATTCCGTTGACTCTTGATAGTCTTCAACAAATGGGAGAATTTTGGGATTAAGGTGACTCAACCTTTGAGTCCTAGCATTTAATTTATTATTATTTTGTGTTAATTATTTATTTCTTAATTTATTTCCTACCAATTTTTTTGTCACTTTGTGGGACCCACTAATGAGGAGGCATCCTACATGGAGGGTGATATGTGTAATTTGTAGGCTAAAATTGTGGAGGTAACTATCCCACTTTGGAGGACTTATTTTGTGGATAACTTGGTGGCTTTTTTCATAAGTTTCTATTTCAAGGGTTATGAAAAACTATGGCAACTTGAATATGATGGGTTATGACAAGTGTAAAAGTTATGTATGACAGTTTATATTTCACACTGTGATAATGTAAGAGTGATTTATAAAGAAATGGATACATGTAAGGGTAACACCTATGTTTGCATTGACAATTGCATGTGTGAAGGCGCCTTGCATATTGACTAGTATATAATTATGAGGAGGTGGGCATTGGAATTAGAAAAAGTCATAATTTATGGATCCTAACTATAACAACATATCATAATGGACTCATGTACACACCTAGGCATGGTCTTTTTTGGAAAATTTTGGCACCATCTCTTCATGTTGGATTTGTATGAATATGTGATGTCTTCGTGCTTTTGTAGGATGAAAGGTTGAAGATTTGTTGAGATATCATTACGCTGCCAAAAATACTCTAGATTCTTCTTGTAGTGTGAGAAATCTTGTAAAGCATTTCTTTGATGTTGTATTGTAACATTTTGTTTTTGAATAATACAATTTAGCTAAATGTTTGGAGTGTAGATTTTTCTCAAAAGGGTTTTATTTTGTAATCATGGTGTTATGGTTTGCATTATTTATTTTTTCTTCATATTTTTTTGCACATCTAAATTTTTAGTTGTAATATTTTAAGGGTTTAAAGAAATTTTTGCAACCCTCTCCTTCTTAAATTGGTGTAGGAAGTTGCTTCCACACACCTGACTTCCTTTTCTAGTGTCTATAGACAAAATATACAAGATTTGAAATAAGATATTCTCAAACACATAAATTGTTAGGAAAAAAAGAGATAAAAAAATAGTGAGAAAAAACCACTACAAGTAGAAAACTATAGATCCCATATTTGTAAATATAAATAGAGGATCTTGAATCACCAAAGGGGGAAGCTACATAAACTCCCTCATAGAGAACTAATGAAAAGAATAAAGATGAGACATCTCAGCCCAAAAATAAGTACTAGGAAAAATAAAATACACTATGACACCAATGGAAATAATAAAACCTATACAAATAATTATAGAAATAGGAAAATATGAGGTATGTATAGAAACTAGCTCCAAATAAGTCAAAGGGGTCTCAACAAGAAACACCCACCACAATAAAGAAATAAGACACAATAAAAATAAGCATAGGGAGTATAACAACAAGACAAGGAGAAGGTAGAGGACAAAGAAGAGTTGCTAGATGTGAAAGTATTAACCAAAATATTTAGTCATACCAAACATCCTACTCACTACCTCCTAGGTGTACCAACTATTAAATAAAGAAAATATAGCTATAGTTTTGAATATAACAATAGATTTCATCTTAGATTCATATCAAACATTTATAGAGATAATAGAGATTTTTAAAAAATAACATTAATAGTCCTAAAACATAAAAGAGACGAGGTAGTTAAAATTTAAGAAGATATAACAAATCAAGCATTAGACATAGTAGCAAACAAAATCATTGACATAGAAAGGAGAATGAATAAAATGCAACAAGAAGATATTACATTGAAACAATGAGTAGACACATTCCTCTCTCAAGAAAATAAGGTCATCTACAAAGTAAAACAAAGTACTATAGAAGAAGCCCAAAAGGCCTACAATTCTTTCATAGAGAAAGAAAAAAATTATAAAAGAAAAGGTTAAAAAAGTTGAATAAAGAAGAATCTATAGGAAACACGTAGAAAAGATAACAAAGGGGAAGGATGATAATATATAAAAAAGAGATTAAAGAAATAAATAGTGGAGAAGCTACAACAATAAAAAGAAGAAAACCCATGAGAGGAATTGGAAGAAAAATTGCAAAGGGAACAACAAAAAAAAAGAGTTCTACAACAATTAGTTCCCCACCACCATCTCCATCTTAGTAAATGATGAAACAAATAAAATAATATATAATAGAACAAAATCAATTGTAGCCACCCTCACCTTCCCCAAGTCTACAACTTCCAATCACAAAATTAGTCCAAATTTCACCCTTAGAAAGATTACAATTAGGAGATATATTATAACCAATAGTAAGAGAAGATGTAATCAAGAAATAGGTTGATATAGGTGATACAATAAAAGAGGTTTTAAATACACTATAAATAATATCATCGTAATTAAATAGAAATAGTTCAACCATCTTGAGATAGGAACTTAAAGAAACAAAACATACATGGTACAATAATAGATATAGAACCAAGAGAGTGTGGTAAGAGAAAAATAGATGAGGAGATAAGGAAGAAAAATTTGAAGAAATAAGGAAAAAATGTGTCACCACACATACTAAATTGGAATTAGAAATAAGGAGTTTATATGATCTACATCGACAAGTGCAAACTCATTATACTAGTTTTTCTTGGGGTGGCTAGCAAAAATAAAAACATTAAAATCATAGCTTGAAAAAATTAAGAATGAAATCATGTAGTTCACTTCAAAGTATGATGTCTAACCAAATCAATATAAAAGCAAAGAACATTTATTAAGACCCTTCATACTCAATAGTAATAGGTTTAAGACCAAATGGAAGAACTAAGAGAACAAATAAAATAATTAAGAGAAGTAGTCAACCTCTCCCTTGCTTATCTAACAACCTTGCTAATTGAAGCAAATGAATTACAAAAAAAATGCAACACTAAAGACAATAGAAAAAGGAAAACAAACTTAGCTCATCATTAATAATTAGATAATGATCTTACAACAAGGAATTATTCAATTAGAGAATATATAATTTTAGCTTTAGGAAATCTATAAGCACATCCTTTCATAATGCATCGTAGTATTCTATAATTTCGATACATTTTTTTTGTTAAACTTAGTAAGATACAACCATGTCTTCAAAACAACACATTATGTCAAAGTGAGATGATAATAAAATACAACCAACAATAATTAAACATTCACCCAACACAAAGAGTGCCCCAAATATCAAACAAAAAGACAAGAGATGCAGCTTTTATTTATACTTGAGTATAAGTAAAGATATTGCAAAGAAAAAAATAAGAGAGATATATACATAGAAAGACACAAACAATAAAGGTAAATAATGAAGGGATGATAGAGAAAAAGCAAACAAGGAAGAGAAGAATATAAGAAATCATTACATGTAATAGTTAAGTGCTAGAGTAAATGTAAATCTAAATGTAAGAAAGGATTGAGGTTGATAGTAAATATATATGATTTAATAGATTGGTTTGCCTCAAATATGATGTTATGATGTATGTTATGGTTATTCATAACTTTAATTTATTATCTATATATGTTCTTTTCTAACCTATTGCAGTTACTCTGATTCTCTTCTTATCTCTGACACTGAAGTATAATATCTAGGTATAGAATATCTTACTTGCTAGCAGTCGTGCATTGGCAAATCAAGGGTGGGTCTAATGTTGTGATGGGAATATTCACCTCTGAGCACTAGATCAAGGATTTGATTTCATGGCATCTTCAACTAACATGGAGATAACATACATACTAATAATGCCAAATACTGTCTCTAAGAAAAAGAATATGGTGGCTGTGTTTCATGATATCTTCAACCTTATGGTACTGCACTGACATATCGTTATATTGTCGTCAAGGAATCATTTCGAATTTGATGATCTCAGTTTAATATCATTTTTCTGTTGTTTGCAACAGTCTCTCCATACAAAACGACTGCTTTCACAGACAAATACAAAACAGAGCTGTGTGTGAATGTGGCGACGTGAATGCATAATGTATGATGGTTAGATGGATAGTACTATGGATCATGGTGGTATTTCTCTTGTAAAAATGGATCTCTCTGAGTAAAGTCCCTTATCCATATAGATTTAGATAGAGGTGAATTCTTGATGGATAACGATTCTTTGCTTATATAATATTAAAGTCCATAATCATTAGTATTTATGGTTCGTAGCAATCCTCACCCATTTGGGTGGTAAAGTGTCGTAGCCCGAATGGTGCAACGTCGGTTGAATGGTAATCTCCAACTGGTAATATGTTTCATCCAAATTGGTGTTGTCGTTATCTCCAGCGTATAGTTGTCCATTGAAGGCGTGCGAGCATGTGATTATCTTCACAGTGTGCGTGGGGGTAGACAATTTTTCCTTTCTATCAAATCAATTAGGGCAACATCCATTCTGTGATATATTTGTCTCAATACTCTCAACTACCAGCGCATAAATATGACAGCACACCAGCTCTTGATGTGACAACCTGTGTGATCTATCAAATCCATCTATCCTGTTAAAACATGGATAAGAGTGCAACGTATGTTTCTTAATATCAAGGCTGTCACAGTCTTGTCTAATTCGCGACTGCACGTCCTTTTAATATAGAAATAACCAAAAAGGTGACAGGCATAAATCTGTCAAGTTTGTTCAACATGGCCATTCTAAGCGGGCTTGGAAATCGAATCCAACCGTGGCTACTGGAAATTTGGTATGGTTTTTAGTCATTAAAGCTTATTGCAGAAAAAATAAGAAATCATTAGGAGAATTCAATTGTCTAAGGACTAAACAAAGCCCTTAAAATAACCACTGAAAAAGATTACGACGATGTCCCATGTCAAAAAATTCAGAAATACTGGAATACAAGTACTAAAACAAGGAGAGAAATACTGGAATACAAAGATTAAAACAAAGAGGGTTTATTGGTTTAATCATATTTGTATTGAACATCTCATACAATACAAGTTTGGTAGCAATCATGAGGAGAATCATATTGATAAGATTGAAATGGCTTGAGGATTTTTTTTCACTTTGAGGCCTTGTCATTCTCTTCTTCACTTCCAAAATCAACAATCATGTTCTCTACATTAGTTTACTAATATAGGCGGCAATAAAAAAAACAGATCTTTTGTCCCAAAACAAATTTAAGAGTGAATTTGGCTGCATCATACTACACACTAGCTTATTCTATTCCTAGTCTGGGAGAGAGAATGACTTAGTTGTGGCTTGAAAAATAAGTCAAAAAGAACCTTCAAACTCAAAAGTCTTAAGAAGAGGGTTAGGCTCATTGACATTTAACATCTACTATGCCCCAAACACATGACAAAGATACTTCCAATTAATGCTACAATTCCCAACTATGTTGAAAACATAAGCATCAACAATTGATGAGTTGTTGAGTAACATATTAGCATTGATGAGAGTCTTGGTTGTAGTTTGTGCCACACTTGGAGATTAGTAGTTTCCAAAGTAAGTTGAAGTAGGGGCAACATAATGCACTCCTTTAATTTGGCTAGCACTAAAAAATAAAAGGCTTCTTCCCAAGGCACCTCACGAACTCTCATTACATCTCTAAAATTGTATGACCACTACAACAAAAGAGCTTGAAGTGCACCTTTTTTTCTTAAAACCTTCTATTGTATTTTTATAAAGTAGAATGTTGAGTATATCACTTGTTACCTGCTTTTTTTGGAAAGCCTCTTTGAACTTTTCCACACTCTAGCTACCATATTTTTCTAGTGTGGTTTGATTATATTGAAGCACCAAAATTTGTTGTGTCAAAACTTTTCCTAGGAAAAGTCTTGACTCTTTTTCTTCATGGACAACATGCAAAATTTGCTACAACTCACCAAACCCTTGATGTAGAAATCTAAAGATTTTCAAGTAGATGCTTCAATAGATGCTTGATAATGCGTAAAATGCTTTGAGAATGAATGTATGCTAATGTATAAGTGAATGTATTAGATGGATGGGGGTGAAAATGAGAGGAAAAGCCTTTATTTATACTTGATTTTACAAAATTTCTCAAAAATAACACATCACAAGCTGACCTCAGGGTTAAGAGAATAATATCCCGACAGAAATTTAAAATAATTTTTATTTTTGTGCCCAGTGGGACTAAGTCACCCCAAGTGGCGACTTGGTCCCACCAAGGCAATTTTATTGGGTGTCGGGAATTAAAGTGTACTTAATGATGTTTAAAGAGATTATTCTCTGAAACACACTTAAGTAGGGTTGAAAAATGCATTAAGGGGCCATTTAAACATATGAAAGGGTCAAATTATTGATGACAAGCCTAGAGAAGTGTGAAATTTTGTTACAACTCTTTACAACACTTTGAAATAAGACTTAGTAAGTGATAAAAAGGAGTTATTTAGGTGAATTATAATGAAAAGGTCCTAGAAAAGTGTGAAAGTGGGTTACAACACTTCACAACATTTTTACAAGACATCATAGAATTCTTATTGATTCTGAAGAACCCAACACCTAATGTGAATGTATTGGCCACATTACAACATTAAATCAAGGAAAAATCAAGCCAAAATCACCACGAGGTCCTAAACATGAGAAAAAGTAGAAGGGTTACTTTTTTTGTGTCCACACCCACATATTTTGAATTGGAATTAAAATGAACCCCATGTGAGTGAGAAAAAGGTGTATGCTCTCTCCTTGGCTGCTTTGTGCGATCCGGGAGATCAAAAACAATGTACTTGTCTCACTTTTGTTTACCTTTAAAGCAGTCTACCTAAGAGACACATCCGTATAGAGAACTTGAAGGTGACTCCAATTGGTTTTTCACTTGGGCCGATATATAAATAGACAAGACTAAACTATCAAGTCCTTGTGGTATGTAGGCCTTAGCCATACAGTGTCACTCAAAATAGGGTACCTACCATAAAATGTATAAGAGCCCCTAGTAGAGTGATTAAAGCCTTAAGTGGCTTACTGGATGCTCACGAGGTGCCATGTCCCTAGGTATTAACTGAGAACCCTTATTTTAGTGGCCAAAAACCCATTCACTTGCTGGTGCAGGAATGGTCATTCTGAAGCCACCCTATGTCTTCACTATTCAAGTGTAGAGGTTAAAATTCCTCTTTGGGGAATGAGACTTAGTGTGCCTGAGAAGTGTGTGCCATGTAAGGGGGAGTTAGTTCCATCAAGTGTCTAGTTGTCTACCTTGTTTAAGTGGTTGGAGAAATCCAAGTAGGGACTCGACAAATGGTATCTTTTTTTGCCTAGGTTGTGCATGTTGTCTATGAGTGTCTTTATTTACATTGAAATCAAACATTTTCACACTCAAAATTAGACCAAAACAAGTGTTTGTGACTATTTTTTGTGTTTTCCAAACTTCATCTCACAAAATCTCATCAAAACCAGTCAAAAAACCCATTTGACAACTAGGTCAGAACCATCAAATTGCAAAATCAACATTATGTGAATCGCAATTGATCAAAACATGCCCGCAACTACAATTATGTGCCACATATGTTACCATAAAAACACAACTAAAATTTTGAACCACAATTGCTTAACATAGTGCCACAACTGATCAGTAGAAACTCACAACTAGAATGATGCATTTGAGAAAAACGGTGCCACAATTGCTTGATTACCAAAAAATCACAAAATCCTTATCGAAAATAGAATCAATTCATCATAATAGTGATATTAACTTCTAAACTAGAGACTTGCAAAACATTACCAATCCATTCCAACACCTCCATTTAGGATTACATTGCATTCTAGGTTTCTTTCTTCATCCTTTTTCCTTGTATAAATTAATCCTAGACCTTAGGTTGCACTTACCTTTCAAATTTTAGACATAGGAAGATTACTAAGCCTTTGGATAGTCCATGGTTGCTTATCCAACCTGTCATTGACCTTCATATTTTATTTTATCAACCTTTGTCATTGTCATCTTGATCAACACTTGAGTCTCAAACTTGTGTCCTAGTTTAGACTCACTTTGTCAAAACCATTATCTTGGTCATCACAAAGGTCAATGACATTTGGTTTAGCTATCTTGGACCTACAATAGCTTGGTTGTCATCATTTTTCTTAAATCTTAAGGTTCATATCCTTAGAATCATCTTGCTAGTCTCATTTAGCTTCACACCATACCCTTTTGACCATAGCATCATTATCATCCTATCACTCCTTAATCTTAGACTACTTTGCATCCTTATATACCAAAAACAAAAAAATAGCTTAATTTCATCTTAGCCTTAGTTACACCTCTACCTTTGATCATTAACTTGGCACCATCTAGTCATCTTATCATTATCCTTGATCATTACTTAGTCTACCTTTAGTATCCTTTGCATCCATTAGTTTCATTTAGCTTCATCCTTTAATCATTATCCTTGCATGACCACCTTGCATCCTTATAACCAAAAAAATCCTAAAAACATAGTTTATCTTCATTATCACCTTGCATTACCTTCCAAACTTGCAAGTCTTACATGGTGGAAACAAGGTCATGAAATAAAAGAAAGGACATGAATTCCTTAAATGACCCATTTTCTAGTCCACATCATGACACCAACTTTGGATCAAACTCAAACCAATCTACTCCATGAAGAGAAAGAACATAAAGAGACCCAACCAACACATTGGACAATATAAGTCTAGACAAATTCAACAATAAAATGACTCCCAAAGAGATTGAAAGAGCTTACCAAGATCCAAGGATTTTATGCATGGTTGATGAGCTCATTAGTACTAATCCTAATAGATTCTTCTATGCACTATCCAAAAAAGGTGCTAAACTTCCTCAAGGATTTGATGTCTCCACAATTACGGAAGGAGATACTCAAAATGTTGGAAAAATTAAGAACATCTCATTTTTTGTTACTTTTTGTTTTTCATTAATTCCATCATGATATATGAGTTGCAACTGCAAGATCAAGTATAAACTTACTCTGGTATTCTAGTCCAATATCTGAACTGGTATTTTTCTTAAATCCTCTAGTATTTTGATCCACATTTGTTTTCTAATGATCATGGTTTCTTGTGGCTTTGGGAAATGGCTTGCAAATGTTGGGAGCACGTACATTCAAGATTTCATGTATCTGGTGCTCGTACAAATTTTTTTTGACTTTTTGTTTGTGTAATCAAGGGAAAATCAGATTTGTTAGAGGGGTTAGCACAATAACATTAAAATTCCAATGAAATAACAAAGCAGAAAGGAAATAATATGAAAACGAAAGGAACAAAGTTACCCTAAGTCTTCATCTTCCATGCTTCACCTTTGTTACACCTCCTAGTTTGCAATAAATAAAGATGCCCTCAGATTTTGTATGAGCAACCATGACAAATGACAAAGCCCTATTCAAGTGTTGAAGGATTTGCATAAAAGAAAATGACTTCACAATAGACTAAGATGACAATGACTGCAAATGACAAAATAACCTAAGTTGACAAAATGAGCATGAGATAGAGATCCCCAAAATAAGAACAAAATTGTCATTTTATAAAAATTGCAATTTTGAATGTGTGGCCAAGATAAGAAGATGACAAATGCCCTACAATCAATGATCAAGATTGAATGTTGTAGTATGAATTAGGGTTAGGTCAAAATTAGGGCAATGTTAAGAAATGAATGGCCAAGATTGAATTATAAGATAATTCAATCAAGGGTCAAAATTAAATGAGATGTCAAAAGATAAGATTTGATTTGGAAGATAAGACTGGCACGGACAAAGAGGTTGCTGGAGACATTAAATAATAAAATTTATTTACTCCAAGTGACTAGTAAATAATTAAATAATAAAGATATTATTTAATTATGGAGGAATGTGACAAAAGGAATCATTTTGAATTAAATAATGATTTAATTCAAAATTCAAGAGAATTGACTAAATTAAATAAATCAAATTTATTTAATTTTAATGAGAGAAAAAGCTAATGAATAATTAAATAATTAAAATAATTATTTAATTATAGTGGAAAGTGGACAAAAATTAAATAAATTAGAATCTATTTAATTTTGGAAAGAAAGGGGACCTAATTAGTGACGTAATTAAATAAAATTTATTTATTTAATTAATCAAGAAGAAATAAATGACAAAGGGGAATTAAATAAATTAAGAAATTTATTTAATTAAAGGAAGATTTAGATAATTAGTGACGTATTAGATAAATAAATAACATTTATTTATTTAATAATCAAGGAGAAACAAATGACATGAATTAATTAAATAATTATGAATTATTTAATCAATAGTCGAATGTGGACCAATGACATAATTAAATGACTTAATTACGCTAGGACGAAAGTGGTAAAAATGAAGCTTGCAGGCCTAGGTCATTTTTAGGTGTCTACAGTTTGAAATCTATTCCTGATCAACTTCTTTGATGAATTGTGTAAAGGTGAAAATAGTTTTGTTATGTGGATATATGTGTGACCTATTTTAGGCTCATGTCGACTTGTTGAAGCATGTGGGTTATCTATTTCTAAGTGTGTAGCCAACATATGCTATTTTTGGTAAATATGAAGTGCATCTAATTAGACTGACCTAATTGATGCCTATGAAGAGATGGGGTATATATAACGTACAACATTTTAAAGAAGCTGTGTGTTATTTGTGTGATGAAGTGAAGTAGTGCAAACACGATGAAATGTGATAAATCCGTTTATTGAGATTTATCTAGAATTGAATATGCACTCATTAGGTGTACTCTGTCAGTTCATTTTCTAGCTGAAAGCCATTCAATCATTGTAATTATGTAGGAAGTGAGCCTTTGTTTCTGGACAGTGAGTCCTAGCAGTGAGCCACCCATTTTTGTAATATTCTATAGCTGATTATACAATATTGTGAGCTAACACTCACCATGGTTTTTCCCATTTGGGTTTTCCATGTAAAAAATCTTGGTGTTCTTGTGTTCTCTAATCTTATGTTTTGTTCATGCTTTTATTTAGTTTTGCTAATGTTTGCATTGGAATAATTGGATGGTATTTGATCAGAAAATTTAAGAAGATACTGATTCACCCCCCTCTCAGTATCTTGGATCTTTAACAATTGGTATCAGAGCAAGGTTCCTTTGATTAAGCCTAACAACTTGAGGAAGATCCTGAAAATGGAAGAAATGGATGAAAAAAGAGAGCTCCAAACTGCTCTTGAGGATCTTGATAAAGTTGAAAGAGAAAATAGAGATTTGAAGGAGAATCTTGAGGAAGTGAATGAATGTGTCCAAAAACTTAAGGAGCAATTAAAAAAGTTCAAAGACAAGCATAAGGAATTAACTAATCAATTAAAGAAGGAAAATGAAGAGGTTACTAGTCTGAAAGTGCAAGTGGAAGAGAAGAAAAGGATTGAAGAGTGTCTGAACAAGTTGGTACAAAGAAAGTCTGAAGATTGCACCAAGCTTGAATAAGAAATTGTGAACCTAAAAGTGGATTTGGAGAAGGTGAAAATCTATGAAAAAAGAAAGATCTAGCTCAGAAAGGCTTGATAAATTAATTGCAGGAAAGAAACCAAGTAAAGATAAAGGTGGTCTGGGAAATGATGTAGGTGAAATTTCTAAGATTGTGAATGATCAAAAGACTCTAAATAAAGGTAAGCAGAAAGAAAATTCAAAGAAATCTACTAGTAGGCCTTTGGTGAGACTACCTAATGCACAAAGGTACCCTTGCTTTAATGGCATTTGTTTTTCATGCAATAGATTTGGTCACAAGGAAATTGAATGTAGAAGTAGGATGAATCAATTCCCTGGTCCTTTCTCTGGTCAATGTTTTGCATGCAAAATAACTGGACATAGAGCAAGTGAATGTTGGACCATGATGATGAATTAGTTTAATGCAAGAGGAATGAGTCAATATTTCAATGGGTACTACTATACCTACAACAAGTATGGACATAAAGCTAACCAGTGCAATACAAGAGTCAATGGAAATCAATCTAATCAAAGGAATATTGTTTGGTACAACTACAAAAAACTGAGACATGTTTCAAAGGTTTGCAGAAGCAAGAAGAGAAAGGAAACCAATCTGGTAGAAAAGAATGAATCTATGAAGAAGGTCGAAAAAGATGAGATTAAGCAAGAGATGAGAAAGATTTGGAGAAAGAAAGAAGAATCAGAGACAACTAATGAGTTTGTTCCCTCATCCGGTACAGATGATTTATTCAGTAACTAGACCTAGCAAGGTCGTAGGGGGAGCTTTATTAGAAAATTGTAAGAACCCTCTAAATAAAAGGAATGTTAGAGGCTAGCACAAGGAAGAGAGGTGAAGATTGAGTTTTTAGAAGTTCTGGAAAAGGAATCGGTAGAAAATGTGAAGGGATGATTCTTTGCAGAGAAAATTAGGATCTATCTATGTAAAAGAAAAGAGTTTTTAGCAGCTTTTTGGAGTCTACTACAATAAATGTGAATTAGGGAAAATTGTTCTTTTACAAAGAAAATTATCAAGGAATTTTGTCCATTCGAGCATTTGGAGAAGTTGAAGACCTTTTGGATAATTCCTAAAGAACATTGGAGTTCGGGTTATGGAAGCCCTAGTTATGGTTCTATGTGCAGAAAGAGGTATTTATATCTTCTAAATAGTTTTTTATTTTTTTCCTTTGGCTAAGTTGCTTGAATTTAGAACCTGTAAAATGGAAACTCTCGTAGTTGTGAAAGTCTTAGAGAGGCGGAGGCCCTCTTATAGAAAGTACTCTTCGAATTTTTTTGAAGATGATCCCATGTGCACATTTTCATCAATTCCACATGGTGTAATGCCAACTGAGGATACTAGGATGATGATTTGGGTAAAATTTGAAGAATAAAATCATGTAAAGCTAATTGATATATGGAGAGATGAGCTTACTAGCAATGAATTTAGGATAAAACTTGAGTATTTGAATGTGGTTGATAAAAGGTTGGACATTTGGAACAATTTCCCTAATTTCAACTATGATTAAAAATTTGTGAAGTTAGTTCTAAGTAGAATCCATGACAATTTTTTGTGGACTTACCAACTGCATCTTATAATGAAGGAAGCGATTAGGTCCGTTACTAGGTTATGGGACAAAGGTATAGTGCCCATTATAAAATATGTACAGAATGAGGTTGTAGAAGAACTTATAGGAGCCAGATACGATAAAAGAGATCTTGCAACAAAAAAAATTACTAATCCAATAGTAAAGTATGCATCTCTCATGATAGGTCATAAGATATATTTCACAAACAAAGAGAATTATGTTCTAGCCACAACAATCTATACGGGCTTTGATATGGTGGTGAAAGGTGTAGATTATGATCTCTATGAGCTTCTTCGATTGCAATTGTTAGAGAACATAAAGCAAACAAAGGAAAAGAAGTATGCCTTTAAGTTTGGTTTGTTGATCATATGTTTATTGTTTTACATCATGAAGAGGTTTTCGAGAAAAAGTGGAAGTATTCTAGAACCCATCTAGACTAGTGGCCCATCAATTTTTTTATTATTTGCATAGTCTGGGAAATATGGATGCTCAAGAAAATGCTTTGACAAAATTCTTTGCTATATTTAAAATAAAAATGGAATAAAGGGATAGAATTCTAAGAAAAATTGTGGAGAAGTATAAGAATGATATCATATTTCATGTCTCCACTGATGAATGTATCATTGAGGCTATAGAACCTTGAATTATCTAGATTTAGCCTCTTGGATATGAAATAACAAAAGAAGAAGTTGAAGGTTATGTGCAAATATTGCTAAAGAATCCAAAGGATCCCAATGAACTTAGAATTGGGACATATGTTGAAAAAATTATGGAAATTCATATGGAGCAACAAAAGCCTAAGATTAAGAAGAAAGTGGAGAAAACACTTAAAGATGTTGGTTTCACTGATGAGGAAATTTCTCTTGGAAGAGCTAGAGGAGCACAACTGGAAGTAGAATAATCTGGTCCTAGGAGATACAGAAGGAATACCCCTGCAAAATCCTCCACTGTCCCTACAACGAAGAATGAAACCAATACTGTTGATAAGGGCAAAGGTCTTGTTTCCTCCAGACCTACCACAAGATCTAGGAAGAGGAAAGAGACCCCTCTGGTTTCCCCTACAAAGAGAGGAAAGAAATAAAAGGAAACAAGAGAGAAGAATCTTAGTGTTACTGATGATCAGGACGAAGAAGAAGATCCTAAAGCAAATCTAGTAAGGAGAAAAATGCTTACCCTCCAGTGAAGGTGCATCTACAGAAGTTGTTGGTTCTAAAAGAGTACACATTGTGTCTTCATCTGAAGATGAAGAATAACATGATTTCCGTATGCATGTGCACACCAAGCCTGAATCAAAGAAGGCTAAGGTAGGTGGTGAGACCTCTGCTAACTAGAAAGATGAACAAGATATTTTGATAAGTTCTAGCCCTTGATATAAACTTGAGCCAACTCTTAATGCTTTGTTGACTTTTGAGAACTTGCTCCAACCCACAACTAAATTCTATGATAAAGTTGGAGAAGAAGACAAGTAAACATTGCTTTTGGTTGTTACTTAATACATTATTGTCTTAGAGGTCAAATGGGATAACATAAAGAAATATATTCCTAAAATCATGTGGGATGATCTAATGAAAAGGAGATTTGAGGTCGTTGTGTTTGAAGAATAGATTAGAAATGCAACATATAATAAGATTGGGTCCTTCTTGACCCCTGATAATCTGGAATCTCTGAAGAATATCTATGTTGAAATGTTTCAGATGAAGAGTAGAGTGAATATTTTGATGACAAGAAATAAGAAATTGACAAAGAAAGTAAGAAAGGAAACAATAAAGGTAATCTGGGAAATAGTAGAAAAGTATGGTATGCTCAAAACTGATGATGATGCTACTATTGAAAATGCTGAGGAAAATGTTCCTCTGGGTATAGGTAATGAAGACATTCTTGATAATTTTGATGTTGAAATTAATATTGGTGATGAAGTTAATGAGCAGAATGAGGGAGAAGATGAGCCTGAGATACATAATGATGCTCCTATGGGGCATACTGAAGAAGAAAAAGGAAAAAAAGGGCAAGGTAATGATGAAGAAAATAAAGACAATACTGAAGAGGATGGACATGGCAATAAAGAAGAAGGTCAAGACAATCCTGAGGAAAATCAGAATAAAGATGAAAAAGATGGAAATGAGGAAGAAAACAATAATGATAATGATAAAGATAAAGATGAAGATGAAGGTGAAAAGGATGAAAAGAAAGAGGAAGAGAAAGAAGAGGTAGTAGAGAAAGATAAAGAAAAGGAAAAGGGAGAGGAAGAAAAGATAGTTGTGGAATCCTCCGGGAAAAATGAAGAAGAAAAATAGATTGTAAAATCATTGAAGCATCCCGGCGATTCGTCTTCCGGTGGTGATGTACTGAAAGGTTTGTTATCTAAGAAAATTAGATTTCAACTGACTATTCCCCAGGAACTTTTGAAAATCCCGTTGATTGAAGGATATGTTGATGTGGAAAAGATGTCTCCACTACATAAAGTTGTGCTGGGTGATGCTATGCAAGCATCCAGAAGAAAATAAATTATTGAGACACATCAAAATGGAATGGAACTAATAGAAGATGCTCTAAAATAATTACAGGAAGCTATGACCAATACATCCATTGATACATCCCTCACCCCCATTGAAAATCTGAGACTATTGTTAGACTCCTTCAAGGAGTATTCCTCTGGACTTAATGAAAAGACAAGACAAGAGATAGAAGAAAACTTGGTGGAGAAAAGACTGTTGGATTTACAAGAAAAATGTGCTCTTGCACATTCTTGTGTCGAAAAGAGTCTAGAAGTGGTGAAGATTTGTGAATGTGAGGTAGATGTTGTTCTATATTATTTCCTAAAGTGGCCAGATGCCACTTAGAATATAAGGATGTTCATGGACTCCATTGAGTCCCAATTCTCTACTATTTCTAGTACTTATAGTGTATCTAAAGATAAAGACAAATCAATATGGAAGGCCATTTCTGCACACAGAGAAAATTTCTTTGCCTTGCCGAAACAGAAAAAAGATATTATCAGAAAATTCAGTCTATTAAGTGAAATTGTAAGAATGGAATACACTCTGGTTGGAGAGGCCCTGGCTTTCTCTAGAAGGCTTGAGAAGATAAACCTGATTCCTGATACTCTAGATGGTGCTAAATAAACTTTGATAGAGTTGGAATCTCTAAACAAGATGTTAACTGCAACAAAGGAAGGGTAAGAAAAAGGAAAAATAGTCTGGGAAGGTATTCTGAAGTAGCTTCAAGGCTCATCATCTTCCAGTTGATATATATTTCTTTGTTTTCTTTTCTTTAATGTTTTTTTAGTTGTTCTTGGCACACCCTTTGTCCTTAATGTCAAAGGGGGAGTGAAGTGGTGAAATGTTGGTGTTAGAGGGAGAAGTATTGTAAATAGAGAATTCTATATATATTCCTTTTTGGTTTTGGCAAATGTTGCCATCAATGACAAAGGGGGAGATTGTTGGAAAATTGAAGAACATCTCATTTTTGTTACTTTTTGTTTTCCATTGATGCCACCATGATATATGAGTAGCAACTACAAGATCAAGTCTAAAGTTACTCTAGTATTCTAGTCTAGTATCTGAACCAATATTTTGTTTAAATCATTTGGTATTTTGATCCGCATTTGTTTTCCAATGATCAATGTTGCTTGCAAATTTTGGAAATGTCTTACAGGTGTTGTGAGCACATACATTCAAGATTTCATGTATCTGGTGCTCATACAATTTTTTTTTTCTTTTTGGTTTGAAATTTATTCCTGGCCAACTTCTTTGATGAATTGTGTAAAGGTGAAAATAGTTTTTTTATGTGGATATATGTGAGACCTATTTTAGGTCCATGTCAACTTGTTGAAGCATGTGGGCTATCTTTTTCTAAGCTTGTAGTTGACAGATGGTATTTTTGGTAAATATGAAGTACAACTAATTAGGCTAACCTAATTGGTGCTTGCGAAGAGATGGGGTATATATAATAGAAAACTTTTTGAAGAAGGTGTGTGTGATTTGTGCGATGAAGTAAAGCAGTGGAAACATGATGAAAGGTGCTAAGTTCATTTATTGAGCTTTATTTGGCACTGAATTTGTACTCATTAGGTGTAATCTATCAGTTCATTTTTCTGCTGAAAGCCATTCAATCATTGTAATTTTGTAGGTAGTGAGCCTTTTTTTGGACAATGAGTCCTGGTAGTGAGCCACCCATTTTTGTAATATTCTATAACTGGTTATATAATATTATGAGCTAACACTTACCATGGTTTTTCCCATTTTTATTTTCCATGTAAAAAATCTCAATGTTCATGTGTTCTCTAATCTTATGTTATGTTCATGCTTTTATTTATTTCTGCTACTATTTGCATTGGAATAATTGAATGGTATCTAATCAAAAAATTTAAGAAGCTACTAATTCACCCCCCTCTCAGTATCTTGGATCTTTAACATAAAATCCATTTGCATTAGGGATTCCATCTTTACAACAAATGCCAACTATACCACTTGGGACAACAACACACATGGAAACCACTACCACACATCTTTGTAGTATCTCCACTCTTGGAAACAAGATGACTCATGTGACAACACAAGGAAAAAATTTCACATTTGGAAGCTTATCAAAGTCCATGGGTAAGAACTTCATGAATCCTCTTTTTCAAAAGATAAACCAAGCTCCTACATCACAAGATCCCACACCTACAATTTAAAACATGAATTAAGATCCATCATTCCAATTTCAAAGCACACCCTCATCAAATCAAAATCAACCAAACAAACCTAGGAGAATTCACATTGTCCCACAAAAATTACCAAATCAAAACATCAACCAAGGGCTCACTCCTACATTGCAAGGACCTACATTCTCAAACACCAATCAAGGACCTACCCCATCATTCTCAAATACCAATTAAGGACCTACATTTTCAAATATCAATCAATGACCCACACCATCTTTCCAAAATATGAATCAAGGACCAACCTTTCAAATCCAAGGAACAAATCAAGGTCCCACACCACAATTTCAAAATTCCATAACAAATACAAACATGACCTTTGGGACCAATCTAAATTCCAATTTCCCTCCAAATAAAACCAACACAAATACCACACTTACACATCAATATCAATAAGGCAACCAAGTTCCTATGCCACCAAATGCCAATTCACAACCAAATCCAATATATGACCTCAACACCAACATCATAACACCAAATAAAACCAACACAACACCATCTCTTGTGAATACCTTGATGCAAAAAATACAAGCCATCCAAAAACACATGACAAACATGCACTTGGGAACCAACAAGAAAACTTATTCCATGTAGGAATTGTGCCCCTATCCGTTTGATAGAAATCTCTACATGTCACCCTTTCCCCCTCACATCACAAAAGAAATTTTACCCAATTATAAAGTGAAAGGATATCTAGTGGAACATATACAAGAATTTAATATGGCATGTATGAAAGTTGCATATTACCCTACTACTTGATGAGACTATTTCCATGTACCCTCACGGGGTCAACCCTAGATTGGTTCGCACACCTTCTTCCAAGGATTAGAACATGGGGTGAATTGGCTAATAAATTCATTAATCACTTTTCCTTTAACATTGAAAGTGACATGACCCTCACAACATCATGCACAACTAAACAAGAAGAAGGGGAGTCACTTACCTCATTTTACCAAAGATGGCAAAGTCTAGCTAGCTAGTTCCCTTGTCACATTCTTGAGAAACAACTAGTCACTATGTTTGTAGAAAACTTTAACAGAGAAATGATGAGTGGAATTCAAATCCAATGTTGCATGACTTTTGATGAAATCCTTGAGAAAGGTGTCCTTATTGAAAAAGGTCTTGTTGCAAAAGGACTAGTCAAAGTACACAAGGAGACTCCAAAGCCCAATAATGACAAAATAAAATATTGTTCCCACAATAAGAATGTCACTAATGATGGGGTTTTTGATGTGAAGGTGATAAAAAAATGTCCTACAATTCACCTCAAAGTTCCTTCCTCATAAAACACACCAAACGCATCAAATACACATGCACAAGGTCAAGGTCAATCATTGAACATAGTCCAAAAAATCCAACAACATAGAGGTCCTCCCCGTGCTAAGAGAATATACAGCCAATTGGGTGAACTCATCAAATCAGTACTAAAGACACTCTTGCAATCTAATGTCATCAACCTACCAAACATCAAAAACTATGAACCCTCATTGATCAAACCCGACGGTGGAATGAAGATGAATATTGTGAATACCACCATAGAAAAGGACATAAAACATCTAGATGTTGGACACTCAAAAATGTCATTCAAGTCCTCATTGAATAGGCAATCATTTCAATAGACAATTCACAAGGCAAGACAAATATTGATCATACCATATTTAAAACTCCCTTGCAAGATCATGACAAAAGAAAATCCTCCAGTTTAGGGAATAATAATAGTGCCAATTATAACAATGTCAAACATGATTATAGCACTATTATCCTTAATGTAAGACCCTTTGATGATCATGTTGCCACCATTACCATAAACAAGAAAAGTTCAAAGTGTGTTGTCACCACTCGTAGAGCCAAGGTAACTCTTCCAGGACCTCCTTCCAATCCACAACCAAAAAGCTAGTACAGTCTCCTAGGCCAGCTAGGGAAGACTCTTGCACGAATTTCAATCCTAGAAATCCTCCACATATCCCTTTAACATAGAGCTATCCATGATAAATCCTTGCAAGAAGCATTCATACCCACCAATCTAGATGTCAATGAATTTCAGACCATGGTTGGATACCTAGCTATGCCACATCATTTCACCTTTTTTGAACAAGTCTTCTCCACACAAAATTCTGATCATAATGATCCCTTACACTTAGAAGTCTACGTAAATAAATAAAAGGTCAGATGAGTCTTGGTAGATGGTGGAGTAGGTCTAAACATTTTATCTCTAAAATTAGTAAAACCATTGGGATACTCTGAAAATTTCATAAATCAAACCAAGAAAATTATTATCAAAGCTTATGATGATGTTGAACATTTGTCTAAAGGAGTCTTCTCACTTCCCATAAAAGTTGGTCCAGCTATACAAAACACAATGTTTCATGTCTTGGATCTAGATTTACACTGCAACCTTCTCCTTAGCTACCCATGGATTAACGACATGAAGGCTATACCATCCACATACCACCAATGCCTCAAGTTCCCACATAATGGCACTAAAATTACCATTCTAGGTGATCCTGATCCCTTTTACTATTGCACCAACCTAAAAGGAACTGTTGAGAGTCAATTTCCCTTAAATTGAGAGGCCTCATCTTCCACTCCATCCCACTACATTGATCCATATGACCTCGTAAAATCATCCACTCCATAATTTACCACACTATCAAACCCTAAGGTCCAAGTCCATGATATGGGATATGGAGAATATCGTATGAGTACTTTCCTAACAAAATACAATGCTAATGCCACTAACAAGGTTTATACTTCCAACATTGATGTCAAGACAACTGCAAAAGGATCACAAAAAGATGGTTGTGCTTGGATTGAAACCTTTTAGGATCTTGATGATATATTTTCCTTTTTCCTATCTGCTACCACCTAATCTTTTCATGTCCACGATAGCCCCATGTTTGATAACCCATTCTTTGTGATCCTAAACCATTGAAGATATCCAATCACCACCCTTCCATTCCACCTACCCTAGGCTAAAATATGCATTTTCTACTATTGTTGCTACTAAGTCATCTTGCCAAGTCATTAAGGACATGTAAGCTTCCTTTGACACAAAAGATGTTGCCAAAAAGTGTATACTTTGCTTGATTTGGGAATAATTGATGACAAATTGGACTTAATGAGGCCTTGATTTAGTGTTGAGAGGTGTTTACACATCCACACTAGGTCTTGGACCCTTGCAAATTGAATAAAATACCTTTATTGATGTCTTGCAAGAGTGTTGTAAGATGTAACACATCTTCACACTTTTCTAGGACCATAATGTTACAATTCACCTAAATAATCTTATCAAGACCTATTTCAAAGTGTTGTAAAGTCTTGTAATAAAATTTCCCACTTTCCTAGGCTTTTCATCAATATTTACACCTTTCTTATGTTTTAAATGGCCCCTTTATGCACTTACAGGCCTTAATTAAGTGTCTTGTTGAAGAAGAACCTAATAAAAAACATTTAATGCATCTTAATATCTAACATTCACTCAAAATATCCCATGTGGACCAAGTCACCCATAGGGGTGACTTAGTCCTATTTGGCACAAAAATAAAAATTAATTCAAATTTCTTTCGGGTTTTTATTCTTTAACACCTTATATTGGCCTGTGATGAGGTATCGTTGTGTTAATAAGACACAAAAGTGTATAAATAACTATTTTTCTCCTAATTTTTCATCTCTCCCATCTCCTTCTAATCTCATAACTCATCTTAAGTCATAACTCATTATTATTCATCACTCATCATGTTTTCAAGTCAAGCAAGCTAGAATTTAGCTTCCTAAAGCATTCACTCAAGAGAAAGATTCTTCATCCATTGCTACATAAATTCAAGATAAAACATCATGGAAAGGTAATCAACTCCATCATTGCATGTTTCATTCCATTCTTTCATCATTTTGGTTTAATTACCTAAAAGGGGTTTGAACAAGGCAAACCCCCATGCCCTAACATTCAACATTTCTTCTTCTCTTCTTGTGTGTTTGTAGATTTAGGGATCTTGGAGGCTTGGAAATAATTAGAGATCAAGTTGTAAGGTTTCTCAAGTCTTATCTTCATTCAACGAGTCAAAATATCAACAAAAATTCATTTTCAAACCCAAAACTCAAAGTTTCAAAAGCGGACACTTGTAGGAAACCGAAGTGCAGACCTAGGGCATCTGTTTCCACTTTTGAATTTTCAAAGATTCAAAAGTGGACTAAGTCACTACCTTGGGAAACTTAGTCCCGTTGGACCTTATTTTCAATGATTTTTGTAGATCTGAATACCCATTTCGCATAAACTAGTTTCTGGGCAGTTTTTCCTGAAACTGGGACTAAGTCGCCCAGACTGGCCTAAGTGTCCCAATTGGCTTCTTCATCAGTTTTATCAGGAATTCAAACCTTCATGCCATCCATTTTCAAACTCTAGGTGCACACATTCTATTTCATAACTTTCTCTTTAGTTTTGTTTGCATTTCTTGGTCATTTATCACATGTTTGCATATCATAATGTGTTTTCCAACCAGTTGCACTTCTTAAGTTTTAAATCAATAATCCATTTCTATTATCAGTTTATTACACTTAGGAAATTAAATTTAGACACAATTCATCCCTCATT
Organism: Sequoia sempervirens; assembly: GCA_007258455.2. Lineage (NCBI taxonomy): Eukaryota > Viridiplantae > Streptophyta > Pinopsida > Cupressales > Cupressaceae > Sequoia > Sequoia sempervirens. The sequence continues at coordinate 1,480,129 of VDFB02056351.1, read as the reverse complement.
TCATAGAATTTGAATGCAAACATTAGCATTTTGGCCCCATCTCTCTCGTTTTAGGTGAAAAACCCTAGAAGAGTTGGAGAGCATTTGGTTTGCCAAAATCATTGTTTACACTAACAGTACCAAAAAGTATAGTCCCAAAGACTCCATTGATGGAATTTAAATTCCTTGTAATACACCAAACATCCTCATCATCCATCTCACCCATCTCACTCACATGCATGTACATCATAGACATGGATCAACAAGTCATATCTCAAGAAAAGAACAAGGATAAAGCTCAATAATTAAAGGTGAAAGTTCCTTTCACAAATGGAGATCTAGAATACAAAGAAATAATTCTAAAGAAAATTACTTTAGCCAAATTCAAAAGCTATCAGATGAGTCAAAGATACAAATAAAAGTCAAGACTAAAATAAAGTAAAATTATGCCTCTTCATCAAAAATAACCCGAGGCATCTATCAAAAGAATGAATGTAAGAAAGAATTGATATCCAACTATGCCTATCCATCAAAAATAACTAGGGGCATCTATCAAAGTAGAATTCCAAAAGAAGAGCTTATTGATTCAACATCTCCACCACCACTTTCACTCAATCCATATATCCCATTCCGTCCATCCATACTCACACACCCATCATAGCTTTCCACTTCCATTGGAATTGTTTTTCAATGTACCTTTGATGGTGACCCCTTAATGTACTCTAGCTCATTGGTCGCCCAAACTCCTTTTTGTCTAAAGCCTGATAGCCCATGTAGTGTGCACATTAGGGATCATACCATAGCCTCTTTCGTCTACCACATCTATTGTCCTTCATAGTTTCCACTTGTGCTCCTCATCCAAATAAGGTCCTTTCATCTAGCAAGGTCATCCCAACATAATCAAGACATCATTACAACAACATATGGATTTGGTGCTTATCAACTCTCTACTCCTGAAGGTGAACCATTGCCTAATCCCATCAACAACATGCAACTTCACAGATATTACACTTGATTCTCAGAGTATCCCATCAAAATTTCAAAAAAAAAAATTAAAGATAAATAATTCATCCAAAAGTGAAAACCACTTTGATGGTGCTTTGGATAAGTACCATGGTGAAAACCTAGAAAACAAGCACCATGTGTAGTTCGTCTATGCTCCTCTGTCTATTGTCACTCTATTGAGTCTTTTGCCCCTCACTCATCCATTCACCCATATCATCCATAATAAAGTTTCATCATCCTTTCCATGGCCTAAGAACCACCAACATTTAGTATCATTTGCATTTGTTCAGTGATTCCCCTCGCACATGTAATAAATTGGTCCTACACCTAACTGGGGGAAATTCCTTGACTTATGTCTTCATGGGATCCAAGACATGGTATCACCTTTCATAAAGACATTAAAATCCAAAAAAAATATAAAACATCAAAATCCAAAAAAATCATAAGAGTGTCAAAATCCAAAAAAAATCATTAAAAACATCAAAATCCAAAAAAAATCATAAAACATCAAAATCCAAAAAAAATCATAAAACCTTCAAAATTCAAAAATATCATAAAACTTCCAAAAATAAAGTTAGAGTTCGAGTCTGGGTCAATTTGTGTTAGTATGGTTGAACTATGGTGTCTCTACACATTTGCTACATAAGCAAGGCTCATCTTCAATAGGCCCCTGAGACATTAGGTCAGTCCTTTTAGGTTTTCTAAAATAAAATCATGACTCAGTCCTTTGTCAAATAAAACAAAGTCAAATCATGTCAAACTATGAGGTCTCTGCATGTTTAACGTAGGAAAAGCCATCAATCAATGAGCCGTCGAGGCCTACATCATTCCTTTAGGGTTTGTCGAGTCTGGTTATGTCCTTTTTCCGCAAGTAATCATTATTTAAAGAAAATCACAAATCAACAAACAAACATATCCAACAAATATTTAATCTTCAAAGAATCAATTACTTTATCAACAAACAAATCATTAGTTTTATATCGAAATGGGACATTATGTCATTTTCCTCATTCGATCTTATCACTTGTCTCTTATCAGGATGTGTCCTTCCTAAGATTAGACATTGTCATTGGTCAATTTTTTCATTTACCTTAAGCAGGATATGTCTTTCTTGTAGTTAGGTATTTATCAAAATGGTCACTTGGTCAACTTTTTTAGATGTGTTACTTGCCTCAAAAAGGATACATATTTCCTAAAACCAGGCATCATCACATTGGTCAATCATATCAATCAAACTTTATCAAATCAATTCAAGTTCGTCACTGGTCAATTCAATCTTGTCATCGTGGTCAAATTAACCTTGCCTTATTCAGGATGTGTCTTTCCTGAAACTAGGCATAATCAATCAAATCAAACAATCCACCTTTGTCAACCTATCAATCAACAATCAATCAACTTTGGTCAAGCAATCAATCAATTGGTCATATTCGTTAACCTAATCAATCTAATCAATCAATCTTGTCAACCCTATCAACAAAGATTATCTCTTTAGCAAACACTTTGTTGGTCTAAATTTTTCTTATCTTTTTTATTGGTTTTTGGGTCATGTTACTAGCTACCTCGAGGATGTCCTATCATGGATTTAGAGGGGTGATGATGGATCATGATCTATTTTCTTTGCTTTTTGTCTTTGGTTTGTCTTGGAAAAAAGACTAGGACAATTGGGTCCTTAGTGTTGTGCAAGTTTCGCACACACGCCCCACCAGAGGTAGGGACCCTCTTTTTTCTTTTGCATCTCTACCTCTTCACTTGGTCAAATTTTGGGATTAAGTCTAGACTGGGTTTGATGAGGACAATATTTTGAGGCTCTAGGGGAAATTCGCCTATCTTGGAATTAGAAAATGGGGATTTTGAAGTGAATTTTCAATGTTATATGTAAAAAAAATTTGCACATGTGGATAGAGGACAAAAAATCAGGCCGAGTTGCTTTTTGAACTTTTTGAAAATTCCTTCTGGAAAAAAAGTTATGGAGTTTAGGGGATTTTGACCCTGCAAGGAATTGGAGGATTTTCGTCTCTGATGGAAATCCCCAAAATTTCCATTTTTGGAAATTTCCAAGACCCCTCAAAATCCCAAATTTTTCCAAAAATGGAAATTTTCTTTTTTTTGCACCCATGGATAGAGAACAAAAAATTAGGCAGGGTTATTTTTTGAACTTTTTGAAAATTCCTTCTAGAAAAAAAGTTATGAGGTTTAGGGGATTTGACCTTGTAGGGAATTCGGGTATTTCCATCCCTAAAGGAAAATCTCAAAATTTCCATGACCCCCTCAAAATCCTAAAATTTCCATTTTTGGAAAATTCCAAAACCCCCTAAAACCCAAAATTTTCCAAAAGTGGAATTTTTTCCAAAATGATTTTTTTCCCAAATGCAATTTTTCCAAAATGGAAAAAAATTTTGAAATTTTAAAATGTTCCTGAAAATGAAATTCTTGAGATGAAAAAAATTTGAAAATAAAAATTTCCCAAAATAGAAAAATTTCTCAAAATGGAAGTTTCCATAAAAAATGTAAGTTCTTTTTTAAAGGCCAAAATTTTATTCAAGTTTAATTTGGATTGGATTTATAACATGTGAGCTACTAATGATGATATATGTTTTTTAGGATTAAATAAATATTAAAAGGGGGACTTGCATATGGATTCATGTCAAAAGAGAAATCTCAAAGAGTTCAATTCAAATTTTAAAAGTGGGGCCTACATATGAATCCATACCCAAACTATCTACAGCTGGAAGGAGTTTTTGGAAGACATGTGAAGCTGATTTCATCATCCAATCAGAATTTTCATTAATGACAAGCTGGCATAATATTGTTTTCTCATTGTTCCATGATGTAACTGTTTTTATGCAATTGGATGATGATGTACCATGAACTCCCAAATTAAATGTAACAGTTTGATGCTTCTAGAAGTGCAATTGCAGCCAATGGGCGAATTAAATCTTGGCCATTGATTCAAAATGTAATTTTCTATAAAAGGCCAGTGCCTTCTCATTTGTAAAAGGGTTGGATTTAGGGGTTAGAGTAGCTGATTAGAGGTTATAAAAGCCAGAATTGGCTAAGTTAGAGAAGTCAGTAGTTGTAGGAGAGAGGAGAGACTGGAAATTGTTATGTAATGCTAGAGAAGTTAATGCAATTGAATTGTTGATTTGGAAAGTTTTTTGTTACACTTTGACATTTTATGGTTTCTTGTTCTCAATTCTCAATGTTAGATGTTATATTTCAGTTCTTTTGCTTGATAATGATAAAATGTTAATGATGTTGATCGATCTTTGGTCCATACTTTTAGCAATTTTTTGATTGTAATTTGTTGTGTAAAGTTATTCTGGGCCTTATGTTGTGCTAAGTTCAACTGTGGATGCTTGTTTACATTGCGCCAGTTATTGGGTACATGTGGATGAATATTCGTAGTCTGAAAAATCTTCAGTTTCCTTAGAAGATTGCACCATTTCTGCAGAGATTGGTTTTATTAGAGATCTGTCTATTTGAAACATTCATCATTATTGTGATTGATCTTAGGAGTTAGTTTAGAGTTGAATCTCTTTAAAACCCTTATCTTTTTTGTTGTTTATTTTGAATCTAAGTTAGTTTTAGGACTGAAAGTATCACCATATTGTTGCATCTGATGAAAGTAAATTTCTAGCATTGTTCATTTGTAAGGCCCCTTGTGATTACCAACATTTTCACATTATCACTAAGTTGTTTATGCATTGTCAAGACCTGACATTAGAGACCTTGGGTTATCTCTTGAGGCTTGCTAATAGATATTTTCCTTTCAAGAGAGATAGGATACGTGTATCTTGTTTGAGTTTTTATGCAGAAAACACCATCAACACTTAGTATGAGCCAAGGCATTCATTGTCTTTTGGCATTGTATTTTGACTGTTTGTCTCTCATAAATGGTCACCTTGCACACCTTGGTCTATCTCATTTCATGGTGTTTATGCTCCATTTGCGACAATTTTAATGCCCAATGATGACAAATATAAAAGCATGAAAGTCCATCCTTTTTCCTCTCTTGTCTGAAATTTCATCTTCTTTGTCATTATCCATGTTAACATCCATCTTCTTCGCAATAAAATATTGCATCCACAATCATATTGATGGCCCACAAGCTGAATTCTTCTCCTATCAACGCATCAAAGTGGCTTTTTGGAATAATTTTTCTTTTTCTTTTTTTGATATTTTGAAAAAAAATCAAGGGGGCATACCTCTACCTTGCTTTTACCAAGGCATCTTTTGACTAAATTCTTTGACACAATGCAATGAACAACATTATGTCAAAGAGGGGGAAAATGTAGACATTGAAAAATGTCTTGGTCTACGAGTGTCATTTTTCTTGGTCTCCATCTTTGCATAATTAAATGATTTTAATTGTTTAGTTATCCTTGATCACATTCCTCTATTCATTAATCTTTTAATTCTTCTATAGTCAAATAAGTTTTAAAGTTTTTGACTATCTTTTGACATTTCTCCTCCATTAAATAATTAATCCAAATTAATTATTTAATTCCATTTCTCTATTTCTTCCCATTTAATTAAAATGGTTAAATAAACCATTTTAATTAAATGCCCACTTGCCTTTTACTCAAATGAATAATTTAAATAAATTATTTATGCTCCACTTGTCCAAAGATTCCTTTCTCATGAAATAAATAATTTTATTATTTATTTTCTCCTTTATTTCCCTCCACTATCTCAGAAAGCACATTAGATGAACTTTAGCACACTTTTATGATGAATAATGTTGAAATTGAAGATTTTAGACTACTTATAGGGCATATTTGTGCTTTATTGATAGGTACCTAGCCATTCGCGTTAGCATCTGGGTGGTAGACAACTTAGATTTCTCAAAGACTTAGCCCCCACACAGGATGTTGGGATATATTGGGCATACCTCATGCTTCCCATGAGGTACCATGATGTGATGTTGATGGCTCTAACCAAGCATTGGAATTCCAACACATGTACATTCCACCTTCCTACTAGTGAGATGACAATCACCCTAGAGTACTTCCACTGCATACTCTGAGTTCCTATTCACAGTGAATAGGTATGCTTCTGAGGAGATCAAACATTCCATGAGAAGAAGGTCAACATTTAGTATTGCCTGAATGGACCAGTGCATGATGAGTGAGTGAGAACATAGACTGGTGTATCGATGCTACTATATTGATGAAAGTTTCACCAAAATGTGGACAATGGAAATGGAATGCACATCTTGTTCACACCAAAATGGGAATGAAGGAAGACGGATCCAATTTCACAATGCTCAAACTCAAGAACAAACCCTTGATATTTCAATGCAAAGGAGATTGAAATCTATCAAAGGGGATTATCCTCAAGCTTGAAAACTGATAAAAGAGTTCAATGCTAATGCAAAACTTGGAAAATGTAATATGTTTGAAAACACAGTGTGACATGAAAAGAGGTAGATTGAATGCAATATAAAAAAAATAGAGAAACCAAATAGAAAGAGTGCACCTGGAAACTTGTAGAGGCTAGAGTGAAGACTAGAAATGTCTCTGAAATTTTGAAAAATCTAACTTTTTGACCAATTGGGACTCATTCGCCAACATGGGCGAATCAGTCCTAGATCAAGGTTTCTGCCCAGAAAGTTGTTTCAGAGAGAAGGGTACTAGAATCTGCAAATTGGTCTAGAAAATACCTTTAGTGCGACTCATTCACCATTAATGGAAAATCATTCCCATTCTTCCTTTTTATAAACTGGAAGCTCTGATATGTGGGTTAAAGCATAATAGTGGTTTAAAATTATAAGGAGGAAGGAATTCTCTCTTTTTTTGGTTTTCACTTGTGATATCAAAATGTTTAACCTATTCTAATAAACTAAAATGCAATAGAAAAACATAAATAAACACCTCAAGATTAGCCTAAGAAATTTGTAAATGCAAAGAGGAAAAGTGTAAAATGATGCTAAATAGATATACCTCCTTTTTGCAGTTGAAAATCCTTGGTTGGTCCTTGATTTTGATGTGCTTTGTATGCTCCTTGATGGATCTTGATATGGCTAAATGCAAGCTTTTAATGATATGCTTGGATGTAGATGCAAATGGATGAAATTTATGGCTAGATGAGTGCTCAAAATGGCAGCATTTAATTGCAAAATGACTAAGTGTTTTTTAAATGCCTTAGAGGGGGGTATTTATAAATAAACTTGAATTCTCTAGAGGATTCAATGGTTGAAATTTATCCAACAAGTCCAAGATGAAGGGCTAAGATGAGTTGAAGACTCACAAGCCCTCACATTTTGAAATGTGGAATGTGAGATGGCCAAGGGTGAGATGATGTGTAGGTGATGTGGAAGGGAGGTACATGATGTGTAAGGACATGTACCTTAGAAGTACATTGAGAGATGAGAAGATTCCTTAGAGGAATAAATGTGAATTAAAAATTCACATGCTTGGGAGAATCTAGTGGATAAAAGAGGGTCTCCAAAATGGCGGGAGTTTGTCACATGTGACTTGATGTGACAAGTCCAAGGTTCTAGAAGATGCATGGGAAAAGGGGATTCTAGAAGTCCTGAGTAAAAGTGAATTAAAAATTCACATGGGGAAGAGAGGAGCCTTGGATGAATAAAAAGGAATTAAAAATTCCTTGGGGGATGGGGAGAGTTGACCAAGGCACTAATTAGTTTTAACTAATTAGTAATTAGAAGATAATTAGGGGTTAATGAGGATTAGAAGCCAACTTGCAAAAGTTGGAGGATGTGACACATCCTAATCAAGGATTAGGCATGTGCACATCCTTAATGAAGAGATTAGGAGATGGATTAGGATTATATGAAAATGACATGTGAGGAATTAAATAAATGTAATATTTATTTAATTTATTTGATGAAAAGGGGATTAAGGAGGGTAAGGTATTTAATTATTAATTAACTACCTTAGGGATTTGCAAAATTAAGGATATTAATTAAATAATAGTAATATTACTTAATTAACTCAGATAAGAGGATGTTTAGATGAAAAGTGATAAATTTGGATAAATTAAGTGTCCAAATTTGGATGTCTACATTTTTCCCCTCTTTGAGATGGTGTTACGAAGTAGTATCATTTCAAAAAATATTAAAATATAGTACCCAAAAGGAGATGGTTAGATTGGAAAAGATGCCCCAGTCATCAAAGGGGTGACTAGGAAGAAAGATGATGGGAGTGAAGATGAAGAGTAGGGGATTGAGGATGCCCCCTCGAGAGGACATGCGGATTCAAGAGAACACGGATGTGCTCTTGAAATGGATGAGATGATGAAATGGGAGATGAGGAAGAGGATGCAAATGGATGGATATGAAAGGATGAAAAGGCAACAGGAGGTTGGGAAGCACGAATGAATGCAAGGACGAAGATGATGTTGCCTCAGTCAAGCTACAAGAAAAAATGGGTGGATGGTGGATGGAGTGTCGTGAATGAGGGAATGAGAGATCCTAAAACAACATGAGGATAGGGAAGGATACATCCCAAAACACTACTAAAGGATAGGGAAGAATACCTCCCAATGATGATGATGAAAGTGTTGTTGACGAGGGGAGGATACATCCCAAACAAACACCAAAGGGATATGGAAGAATACATCTGGATGATGAGGATGATGAGGATGATGATTGGATCAAGGCTTGTAACAAGACAGGGAACAAGACCAAGGATATGATTAGATGATTCGGGCTAAATAGAATGGATGGGAATTGGATAGAGATGTGAGATGAGGATGAAGGAGGAATGGATGGAGGGATTTTGATAGATAAGAGGATGGGCGATACATGCAAGACAATAGAAATGAAATGCAATCCTAATGAAATTTTCCATCTTCGGAGCACTAATTTTTGCTATAGCATAAGACACCAAGTGCCAGGGTATGTGGAACCAAGGCGTATTAGTGTCTAATGCATGAAACAAACACAATAGACAAGAAGGCTATCCCAACACCCCAAAGTCATGAAGACCTTGGTCGGGCCAGGTATTGAGATAACCACAAGCACAAAAGGATGCCTCAGCATAACACAAGACCTCGGGGATCTTGGTGAGTACTACGTGGGACAACCAAGAAGACAAAAATAGACATAAAAAGATCAAGATATGCCCCTATGTTGACCAATCAAAACACACCATAATATGATGGATCATGGCGGCCTTGACAAGTGATGATAGGGAGCTCAAATGATAAACAAAAGCCAAAAGTATCAAAAGATCACAATCAATTTCAAATGTACTTTTCCATAGGATCAAGGGAATGGATGGGATTGATGAGGTATGTTAGGAAGGATGCATCTTGTTGAGACCAAAGATGATGGATACTAAACTAAAAGATTGTTATGACGCAGGATGCTCAAAATTGATTGGATCTCATGATACAAGTGGATCTTGTTTGTGAAGAACTAGCTAGATAAGGGCATAGCTTGATGACACGACACAAGGAAGACAAGACATGAGACTGACACACCTTAAAGACCTAGGAGCTCAAGGGATGATCAAAGATTAGCCTTGCCTACATGAAAGCGCAGAGCCCTCTTAGTTTGATAAAAAGGCTGACGACTAATCAAGATGGAGACTTCGATGGATGATAAAGATAAGATGGAGAAAATGAGAAAAGTGAAAAATGGATATCGATGATAGCTGATAAAACAATAGATGGACAAAGTAGAAATATTTACGCTAGATGATAGAGGAGCCCCGGGGGCAAATCAAGTGATCGGCCTTGCCTATGTGAAAGCGCAGGGGCAACGTAGTTCTACAAAAGGCCAAAGATAAATGATGGATAAAGGATGATAATAGGATGAGTGGATAAAAATATGGGACCGATATGATGAGATAGGATAGACATGTTGGATTAGATAGGATGATGATGATCACATAAAGCTCAGGGATGGGATAGTTATCCAAATTATTAAAATGACTTGGAAGGATGATATGATAGATAGATGAGTGATGAAAAGTAACAAGGGATTGGAAAGATGTGCAAGAGAAGCAGGAGTGATGACGATTAGATAAATGGAATTGGGTTGCATGGAGGGAGGCCTATAGCTAGATACCAATGACAAGGGATTGTAAGATGGGATGAGGATAAAGATGAAAGAATGGATAGAGAGATAGGAGATAGGGATGGGGGATGGAAGGGATTGTTTGGATGGATAGGAAGATAAGGATTGGGAGATGAAAGGGATGCTAAGATAGATGGATAGGAAGATAAGGATGGGGAGATGGATATAAGGATTGTTTGGAGGGATAAAAGATAAGGACGGGGAGGTGGATATAACGATAAGGAGATGAGGATAGGAAATGGAAGGGAGTGCTCTGATAGAATGAATGATGTTTCCAAGGACTATATCAGAAAGGAAGATAAATGTGTCCACTCTAAATATGTCATGTGCAAGGAGGCATGAAGGATGCAATAGAGAAGGATAGGAAAATAAAGGAGTGAGATGGATGAAGATAGGATCCATGGATAAGGAAGGGAGATTGAAGGTAGCATGATGGGTGGATGAGGATTAGGATAGTGTGCAGATGAGGGGAATGTATCCTAAGAGGTGTCCAAAGCATGTTTATATGTTTGCCCCTATCATTATCAAGATCACAAGGAGGATGGAAGGATTGGGATAAATGAGTTATGCTAAGTAGGATGTGTAAGATAGGTGCGATGGAGGGGATGAATGAAGAGGACATATAGCAGGAAGACGGGTGCATAGCAAGAAGCATAGCAGGAAGCATAGCAGGAAGCATAGTAGGAAGCATTGCGGGTGGAGGGAACGCATATCAGGAAGCTGCCCCCAAGTGCAGATGGGGATTTACGCATGATGCTTGTTTGCTAGGTTTTCATCATGGTGCTTATCCAAGGTGCTTGTTTGCCAAGTTTTCACCATTGGACGAATTATTTCTCTTTACTATTTTTTTTTTTAATTTTTTTTTTGACTTTTTGGATAGCATGCGGAAGGAAATGAATAAGGATAGGGAGGCAAATAAGTGGATTTAGAAGACATTTGATAAGGATATGGATGAAGGACTCAAGAATCAAGTTCTATACAAGGCATTAAGAGCCCTTGTTCAAACCAACTGTTGGATGTTGGTACAATCTTATTAGGATATGTGGATTATGCAAGAGGATGAATTAGAGGGATTTGATGGGGGAGATATGTGGGGTAATAGGTGTGATGTTGGAAAGGGTATGGATAGAATAATGGGGTGGATGTGTGATGGGGTGGTGAGTTCAGGACCAACATTGGCACATATGATGATAAATGTGAAATGATAGGAGTATGAATGGATGGAGAATGTGGTGGTAATGGAGGAGATGGGATGGTGAATTTTGGAACATAAGGGCCCAAAACAAACTTAGGAGAGGGTGGATGAAAATGATTAGCTTTTGGATTAGAAACTTTGGATATTGTTACAAATTTTTCATTTGAATGTGTTGCATCTTTTTTCTTTGGGATCCACATGGTTTTGATCTTTGCTTTGGTGGACCTTTCCAGTCTACGGATTTGATTTTGATTTTGGATTTTATTTTTTTGTTCAACATTTTTGCGTAGAGGGGTCATGAGAAGCTTTAGATTCATGTGGATGTTTAGATTGATGCATTTTTATTTTGGCATCCAAAGTGATTTTAATAGCAATGGGATGGATGTAAGGAAAAGGATGGCGTGGAATGATGGTGGTAGGATCTTGACTCAGATTATATGTGGATGGAGGATGTACAGGTATGTGTCTTTGTTGATCCTGACTATGGGATATGAGAGTGGGATGTTTATGATGGGTGATATGGATAGGTGATAGGTGGATAAAGGGATGAATAGGATGAGATGGAGGACATGATCTTGGGATATATGGACCTAAAGCATACAAAGTGGGTGGAGGGACATAAGAACCCAAGATGGATGGAGTAGATGAAGGATGAGATATGGTGGATGGAGGGATGTAAGGACCCAAAATGGATGGAGAAAATGAAGGAGGAATATGGACAGTTGTTTTGAGGTGATACAATAGAGGAGGAGGGATGGAAGCATATGATCTAGTGGAGCAATGGGAAGAGCCGACATTTCTTTTGGAAAAGGCTCGTTGAGGATGTCTAGAGGTTGTACCAACATCTTTAGATTGTGAGTCTTGGGAAATAGGTCCAAAACCTTGCATGCAGACTTGTTCTTTGACTTGGATGGGCTCCAAAATACCTTGCTCATGAAGGCCTAAACCTTTTCCTTGATAGTTCATTTTCTTGAGCATGTGATCCATGATAGGATTTGTGTTATTATGAAAACATGATGCGAGTCCATTATTAGGTGGAGGATGATGGGTGGTATATACACTATGTTTGTCTTCTGTGAGGAGGCCACCATGGAAGAATGTGAGCATACCAAGGGGATATGCAAGCGGTGTGGGGATAGCAGTTTTAGGCGGTGATGGGGGATCATGAGAGGAAGATGATGGGATAGCAACATTTGGATGGGTGATATCAAGAGAGGGATTAGGGGATATGATAGGATCTGGATTTGTGGTAGTGGGTTCATGCAATGGAGATGGAGATGGAGCGGTGGAGACAAGGGGATCATGGGATGGAATGGAAAGGGGACTGTGATCTTGAGGTGGACTAGATGGGATGGTAGGATCTTGATTTGAAGAAGGGGATATGTTGGAATGCTTTGGCATGACTCATCATGTGTGGGAGGCATGATAATGGAGTCTTGGTGGGAATCTTCAAGTGGGGAAGATGGAGGATTCAAAACATTCATGGGAAGGGATTTTAGTGACACTAGGAGTGGAAGAAGTTTATTGGATTAGCGTGTCGTCAATGGGTTCGACAACTCTCAGAGTAAGAGGTGGGTGTCCAATGGATTCGGTAGATGTGATGGTAGGAGATGGGGGCTCAGTAGATTTAGAGGATGTGATGGTAGGAGATGGGGGCTCAGTGGATTTAGAGGATCTGATGGTAGGAGATGGGGGCTCAGTGGATTTAGAGGATGTGATGGTAGGATATGGGGGCTCAGTGGATTCAGAGGATGTGGTGGTTTTGATGATTTGATTGGCGCTAGGGGTGGTATCATCAATGATAGGTGTTGGGTAGAGAAGGGGCTCATCACTAATGATTGTGGATGATGGGTTGGGATGACATGATTCCACAACTTCAAGGTGTGGAGTGGGAGATGTCTCCTTTGTCATGAGTCCTTAGAGAAATTTTAGAGTGAGAAACTTGAATACTCTAGGCTGAGATGGCATGGTAGGAGTGGATGAAGGATTAGGGATTGGTAGGGGATTAGGGCTAGGGATTGGTGGATTAGGATTAGATGGAGGAATGGGATTGGATGCAAGACTGGGAATAGATGGGGAATTAAGATTAGATGAAGGGTTAAGATAAGGGTATTGGAATGGTGAATTAGGACATGAGGATGGGGGTGGTGGATTGTAGTAAGGATATTGGGATGGTGGATTAGGATGGGAAGATTGAGATGGTGGATTGGGAAATGTGGATGTTATATTAGGATAAGGAGATGTGGGTGTTAGATTAGGATAAGTTGATGTGGATGTTGGATTAGGATAAGTTGATGTGTATGTTGGATTAGGATAGGAAAGTGTGAATGTAGGATTAGGATAAGTTGATGTGGATGTTGGATTAGGATAGGAAGGTGTGAATGTAGGATTAGGGTGGCCATATTGGTGTGGAAGATTAGGGTGACCAGATTGGTGTGGAAGATTAGGGTAGTGGGTATATGTAGATGAAGGATTCAGATAGGAGGATGTGGATGAGGGATTAGAATAGGGGTATTGTGATGGCAGACTAGGATAAGAGGATGCAGGTGTGGGATAAGAGGATGATGTAGATGAATGATATGATGGATATGATGGATATCCCTTGTCAAAGGTAGCATAAGCAACATGATTAGGCATGGATGAAGACATAACAGGATAACTTGAAGGGGTGATTGGATTGTGGAAAGTGGGTGGAGAAAGCTTAATAGTGATGATAGCGTCAAGGGGATCTATGTCATATTCTTCTTGATCGACAAGACTTCCATTATCATTGTCAACGTAATTAGGGTTTCCCTTGACTACTATTGATGGAGGATAAGAATTCATGATGATGAAAGGATAAAGAGGATGGATCAAAGATTATGGATGGGGGCGGTCTAAAGCTCAAATAAGGATTTAGGCTAACCTCATATCAGGATTGGATTAAAGCTCAGATTATGATGATTGGATGAAGTGATGGGATTTGATTCTAACGATCAGATTTGATTATCAAAGGATGATTACAACATCGAATATACTTTGAGATGGAAGTAGATTGATTGGGTCAAAGGTGATTGGATAGGGATGTAATTGAATTGGATAAGATCGATTGATGATTGATAAGATTGACTGATGGATCGAATAGGATGACGAGAGGGACTATAAACCTCATTCAGAGATTATCCTAGGTGACTTAGGATGCTAATTGATCGGATTAAAGGATGAGTAAATGATTGCACCACCAAATCCACTTTGAGATTGAAAATGGATTGATTGGGCCGATGATAATGATTAACTTAGGATGGATGACAATCCTAAGCAGATGTTGATGATGACGATTATATCAAACACTTAGGTCAATTTGGATAATCACCTTAAATGAAGTTTAGAGGATTTGGATGGGGAAAATAATTATTTGATTGGAGAAATGGATGATAGAAAATGGATGAACAAATACTCAAAATGAGTAAATGATTGATCGCAATGGATGAATGATTCACAGAATGAGAAGATGAAGGTTTGGAATAGATAAAGTATTACTCGGAACAAGTAAACGATTGATCAAGATTGTTGAATGAGCATTCAAAATGATTGAAGGAGGTGTGAAATGGATGAACGTTTACTCGAAACGATAGAACAAGAGTTCAGAATGATGAAAGGAGGTGTGAAATGGATGAATATTTACTCAGAATGAGTAAATGGATGATTGGAATGATAGAATGAGAGTTCAGAATGATGAAAGGAGGTGTGAAATGGATGAATTCTTACTCAGAATTAGTAAATGGATGATCGGAACGATAGAATGAGAGTTCAGAATGATGAAAGGAGGTGTGAAATGGATGAATGTTTACTCGAAACAAGTAAATAGATGATCAGAACGACTGAACAGGAGTTTGGAATGATGAAAGGAGGTTTGAAATGGATGAATGTTTACTCAGAACTAGTAAACAAATGATCAAAATGACTGAACAAGAGTTTGGAATGATGAAAGGAGATTTGAAATGGATGAATGTTTACTCAGAACGAGTAAATGGATGATCGGAACGACATAATGAGAGTTCAAAATGATGAAAGGAGGTGTGAAATGGATAAATGTTTACTCGAAATGAGTAAACGAATGATCGAAATGATGGAACAGGAGTTTGGAGTGATGAAAGGAGGTTTGAAATGGATGAATTTTTACTTGGATCGAGTAAACGGATGATTGGAATGATAGAACGAGAGTTCAAAATGATGAAAGGAGGTGTGAAATGGATGAATGTTTTCTCGAAACAAGTAAACAAATGATCAGAATGACTGAACGGGAGTTTGGAGTGATGAAAGGAGGTTTGAAATGGATGAATGTTTACTTGGATCAAGTAAACGGATGATTAGAATGATAGAACAAGAGTTTGGAATGATGGAAGGAGGTTTGAAATGGATGAATGTTTACTCAGAATGAGTAAACAAATGATCATAATGATAGAATGAGAGTTCTGAATGATGAAAGGAGGTGTGAAATGGATGAATGTTTACTCGGATTGAGTAAATGAATGATCAGAATGATAGAACGAGAGTTCAGAATGATAAAAGGAGGTGTGAAATGGATGAACGTTTACTCGAAATGACAGAACAAGAGTTCAGAATGATGAAAGGAGGTTGGAAATGGTTTAACATTTACTCAGAATGACAAAACAAGAGTTCAAAATGATGAAAGGAGGTGTGAAATGGATGAACATTACTCAGAATGAGTAAACAGTGATCAAAACGATAGAATGATAGTTCAAAATGATGAAAGAAGGCGTGAAATGGATGAACGTTTACTCAGAATGAGTAAATGAATGATTGGAATGGCTAAAAAAGAGTTTGAAACAATAGATTGTTTACTCAGAATGGGGAAACAAATGATTGAAAAGGGAGAATAACTATTCAGAATGGATGAATGAAAGGTTGAAATGACTAAAGCTCAGATTAGGGTTTTAGTTAAGCTCAAATTGGGATTAGATTAAAGCTCAGATTAGTATTGGGTTGAAGATGAGAATTATTGGAGGATGTGATGGAATTGATTCTACACCAAATTTTGGAGTTTAAGGGACATAAGGTGTTGACAATCAGATTTTTCCAGATTTGGCAATTTTCAAAAATTATCAAATTTTGCCATTTTAAGAAACTTCACAGACATACTTTTGAGAGTTCAATTTTTTCCCAAAAAATACCCAAAACTAAGATAGGATGAATTGCCAACTAACATCCCAAATTTGAGACATCCATTCCAAGTTATTAACGAAAATGATTCGTTAAAGAACTGAAAAAATAGTAAATTATGATTTTGAGGGTTAAGATGGAAGTTTGAGGCCCTGAAAATGTGGAAAAATGAGGTCTAAGGGACTTCCAGTCAGTCCGAAATCCACATTCCATCTCATAATGAAACTACCCGTAAAATTTCAGCTCAAACGGACACCCGAGTCAAAAGTTATGGCCTCCGGAAGTTTCGGCACAAAAATCAAAATTCTCAAAATGAAGTTTAGGTGATTGGGATGGATGATTTGATGTTGGATATGGACTCTAATGATGTTCTAAGTGGAACTTATGTGATTTTGGTGATGAAATGATGACTTTCGAAAAAGTGTTGATGATAGGCAAATGGGTGCTCGGAATAGATGAATGACTCTCAGAACGAGGGGAGGAAGATTCGAAATAGACGAACGAGTACTAAGAACGAGTGAACGATTGCTCGGAATTAGGATTGGATTGAAAGATATGATGGGATTGGTTCCATCGGTCGGATTTGGGAATTGGATATGTTTGTTTGCCAACTTTTTGCTACAAAGGGGCAAATTTTCCCTTTTTTAGGGTAGATTCGCCCTTTTTCAGGGAAAATTTGCCCTTTTCTAGGACACAGATGGGTGACTATGCCCCCTTCTGGGGTGACTATGACCTCACAGAAGGGAAGATTTACCCTTTTCTAGGACACAGAGGGGTGACTATGCCCCCTTCTGAGGCAACTATGCCCTCACAGAGGGGCAACTATGCCCTCACAGAGGGGCAACTATGCCCTCATAGAGGGGCAGATTCACCCCTTTTCAAGGCACAGAGGGGAAACTATGCCCCCTTCTAGGGCGACTATGCCCTCACAGAGGGTAAAATTCACCCCTTTTCAAGGCATAAAGGGGCGACTATGCCCCCTTCTAGGGTGACTATGCCCTCACAGAGGGGTAGATTCGCCCCTTTTCAGGGCAGATTCGCCCTTTTCTGGGACACAGAGGGGTGACTATGCCCTCATAGAAGGGAAGATTCACCCTTTTCTGGGAATAGAGGGGTGACTATGCCCCCTTTTGGGGTGACTATTCCCTCACAGAGGGGTAGATTCACCCCTTTTCTAGGGCACAGAGGGGCGACTATGCCCCCTTCTAGGGTGACTATGCCCTTATAGAGGGGTAGATTCGCCCCACTGCTTTGTGGACTCTTTAAGTGGGTAAACAGGCTGTAGGAGATGGGTGATTGGAATGGGGTGTTAGATAATCGGATTGAGGAAATAGATGATTGGATTGGGAAAATGAATGATAGGAGTGGATGATTAAGCACTCAAAACTGGTAATGATTGCTTAGAATGGATGAATGATTGAAAGCTCAAAATGAGTAAACGATTGATTAGAAAGGATGAGAAACTCTCAGAATTAGGAGATGGATGCTTGGAATGGATGAAAGAGTACTCGAAATGAGTAAACGGAGGATCGAAAGGGGATGAAAGAATACTTAGTCAAATGAATGTTGGAATGGCTAAGTGAAGGTTTGAGGTGATAAAATGGTGCTTTAGAATGACCAAGTGGATGTTTCAGAGGTTTAGAATGACAAAACGGGGGCTTGGAATGATTAGATAAATGTTTGGAATGGTTAGACAATGATTTAGAACCTAAACGAAGCTAAACAGGGTGATTTTGGTTGCTCAGGAGGGCACAGTCACCCTTCTGCAATAAATTAGAGGGCGCAATCACCCTTCTACGGTAAAATAGAGGGTGCAGTCGCCCTTCTGTGGCAAAACAAAGGGTGCAGTCACCCTTCTGTGGTGAAAAGGGACTTGGTTTGATGAAATTACTATGGCAAAGAATTTAAAATGACAATAATAAGGCCAATTTGTCAAAAAGTTCACTAGTTTCTCACAAGAAAACACTTTCAAGCAAAAATAATCCTATGATTAATGTTAAGGGTATGGCCAATGAGGTCTTAATCTAGGATGTACAAGCTGTCTAGGGAGTCCTTAATATACTCTCGGTACATGAGGCACAACCGTGAATACCAGCCTATCACAAGCGTGAGTCGGGAACCCTAGCGAGATGCTGAAGGGCTCAGACCAACTCTTCACATCTATCTAGGTATCACCCTAGCTTCAATGCTCTGCCAATTATGACATGACTAAATTGGGGTACAACTTTCGCTCTCCCCCGTTTGTATACCCCGCCAGTACACGTGGTTGGAATCGTCCCTTGGGGTGATGAAATCCCCAAGCAGGTCCCACTAGAAAGAAAGCACTAATCATTTCCAACTACTCCCCAGGCTCACACGAAGTGCAAGGGGAAAGTGAAAACAAACTAATGCCCCCTTTGGGTAACACAAAAAGATAGACACATCAACAAATGAATATTACTCCCCCTAATCAAACTATGTTCTTAGATTAACAAAAATAGCAAGGATAGTTTTAAAAATCTGAGCGAACGGATAGCCCTGCAAGCAAATGTTAGTTGTTTTATCCCATGTTCTTCGCTAATTACACAAGAATATGCTATAAAATGTTAGAGAAAACAAAAATATCCTTGCAAGAAATAGTGTTAGGGGGTTAGTACCTGAAAACAACAAAAACTGAAGCTAAAATGACAGTTTTACCTTCCAAAATGTGTTGCTTTGCGTTGACAAGAGGGCACAGTCGCCCTTCTGCAGTAAATCAGGGGCGTAGTCACCCTTCTGCAATAAATCAGGGGGTGCAATCACCCTTCTGCAGTAAATCAGGGGGTGCAATCGCCCTTCTACAGTAAAGTGTTAGCACAAAAAAATTAATGTAGGGGCATAGTTGCCCTTCCGCAAAAAATGTTAGTATAGAAAGTTTAGCCAAGGGGGCGTAGTCGCCCTTCTGGAGAAAAGAGTTACTATAGAAAATTTAACCAAGGGGAAAAATCTCCCTTCTACCAAAAATGAGAGGGAACAGTTGCCCTTCTGCAGAAAATGAGAGGGCGCAATCGCCCTTCTATAGTAAATTAGGGGGTGCAGTCACCCTTCTGTGGTAAATCAGGGGTGCAGTCACCCTTCTGCAGTAAATTAGGGGGCACAATCGCCCTTCTGCAGTAACCAGGAGGGCACAATCACCCTTCTGTGACGTATTCCTACAAAAATCTCAATAACAACAAACGTGAAATTGAGGGACTCGCTTGTGGGTCCCATCGGGTGTGCTAGAAATGTGATACCAAAATGTTTAACCTATTCTAAGCAACTAAAATGAAATAGAAAAAAATAAAGAAACACCTCAAGATTAGCCTAAGAAATTTGTAAATGCAAAGAGGAAAAGTGTAAAATGATGCTAAATAGATATACCTCCTTTTTGCAGCTGAAACTCCTTGGTTGGCCCTTGATTTTGATGTGCTTTGTATGCTCCTTGATGGCTCTTGATATGGCTAAATGCAAGCTTTTAACTATATGCTTGTATGTAGATGCAAATGGATGAAATTGATGGCTAGATGAGTGCTCAAAATGGCAGCATTTAGTTGCAAAATGACTAAGTGTTTTTTAAATGTCTTAGAGGGGGGTATTTATAGATAAACTTGAATTCTCTAGAGAATTCAATGGTTGAGATTTATCCAACAAAGCTAAGATGAAGGGCTAAGGTGATTTAAGGACTCACAAGCCCTCACATTTTGACATGTGGAATATGAGATGGCCAAGGGTGATATGATGTGTAGGTGATGTGGAAGGGAGGTACATGATGTGTAAGAAGGACATGTACCTTGGAAGTACATTGGGAGATGAGAAGATTCCTTGGAGGAATAAATGTGAATTAAAAATTCACATGCTTGGGAGAATCTAGTGGGTTAAAGAGGGTCTCCAAAAAGGTGAGAGTTTGTCACATGTGACTTGATGTGACAAGTCAAAGGTTCTAGAAGATGCATGGGAAAATGGGATTCTAGAAGGAATAAAAGTGAATTAAAAATTCACATGGGGAAGAGAGGAGCCTTGGATGAATAAAAAGGAATTAAAAATTCCTTGGGGGATGGGGAGAGTTGACCAAGGTACTAATTAGTTTTAACTAATTAGTAATTAGAAGATAATTAGGGGTTAATGAGGATTAGAAGCCAACTTGCAAAAGTTGGAGGATGTGACACATCCTAATCAAGGATTAAGCATGTGCACATCCTTAATGAAGAGATTAGGAGATGGATTAGGATTAGATGAAAATGACATGTGAGGAATTAAATAAATGTAATATTTATTTAATTCATTTGATGAAAAGGGGATTAAGGAGGGTAAGGTATTTAATTATTAATTAACTACCTTAGGAATTTGCAAAATTAAGGATATTAATTAAATAATAGTAATATTACTTAATTAACTCATATAAGAGGATGTTTAGATGAAAAGTGATAAATTTGGATAAATTAAGTGTCCAAATTTGGATGTCTACATCACTATATCAAGGGGTTTGTTTGAACATAGAGGTTCAACCGAACCCTATTATATGTTCGAGCGAACCTATTAGTTTGGTCAAACCCCCTATTCGACCGAACCCCTCAACAACCATAGGAAAAAATCATATTTTATTTGGTCGAACCCCCTAAATTAGGGCATATAAAATAAAAAAAATTTCATTGTCGCACACACTGGTCACATGAACTTTTTCTATTACAAAGAATGACGAACATGAAAAATGAAGAATGACAAACCCAGGAGAAAAATGTGCACCAGCTTGAAAGCGAAGTTCATCAACCTTCAACCTTCACCTCCATAGTGAGCAGTAGGTTGGTGAACTTGAAATTGTGTTTCAAACTAAATTTATTTTGAAAAAAATTTAAACCCTAAATGGAAAATGTGAAATGTGAAATGGTTTAAATTTATAATAGATTTGAAATTAAGTTTGTTGAAATTGAAATTGCATTTTCTTGAAAGTTTCTAAATCCTTTTCAATGAGCTTAATTTCTATTATGCTTTGATGAATGTTCATACTGTGTTTCAAAGCTCCAATTTTGGCATGGGCAGGGAGTGTTAAATTTGGCTTTGTAGATGGTAATTTCATTTGCTTGAAAGAGTTTGCTTACCCATTTTAGAAATTTGTCAAACAATTAGCGTGCCTTGTCTATGCTTCCACATTTTGCATACATTTCTACTAGGGCACCTGCCAATTGCATTTGCTTGAATGTTTCTAAAGCCTTACCTATTAACAAATTTTTTTGAGGCATTATATCAAATAATTCACGTGCCTTCCACATTTTGCATACATGTCTACCAGGGCACTTGAAATTGTAACTACAACATCTAGTAAAATTCTCCCTTGATGATATGATTGATGTCCATACCCTGTCCAAATCTCCCATTTTGGCACAAGCAGAGGGAAGGTTGTGGAATTTGGCTTTGCAGCTTCCAATTGTATTTGTTTGAAAGTTTCTAAAGCCTTTTCAAAAATCCCATTTGCAAGGATAACATGATATTTTTTAAGTACAAGCTTAAGTTTAAATCTTGCAAGAAAGCTAAATTGAAATCAAAATTATATGTTTGAGGCAATGCATAGAAGACACTCATACAAAATAGTACAAAAGAAAGAGAAAAAATGTAAAGAATGCACTTGTAACCTATACTTGAGAGCATTAAAATTTTGAAATTAAACATAAAGAATAATAGGATTTATAAATTAAATACATTTCAAGGCTAAATTATATAATATCAAAAAAGACTATTTTAAAGTTTAAATTTATATTTTAATTTTAAGGTAAATACTTTTGGTTGAATTTATGAATTAGAAATAGAAATTTTGAAAGGGCCCTACCCTTTTACAAAGACCAATAAAGAGACAAAAAAGGATCAATCATATTGGCATGGAACAACAACAAGAAAAATATAGTTGTAAGTTAGAAAAATAACATCCAATTAGAAATACTCCACCAATAGTGGCAATGTATCTAATAAAGAGGGTTGTTTTCCCAAAAACATTAGTAGATCTATCATTTCACAATTTGAATCCAAAATTATTCAAGGAACTATATCTTATTGTCAACCTTATCCTTTTCCATGAATGAACCTAGTTCCTTTTTAATGGAGTTTCCAAACTTGAGACCAAAGGGAATAAAGGGTTCCTATAATCTTCTGAATTTGAAACTTAGATTCATATTTTTAAATTATTAGAAGGAATACAAAGAGGTGAATGTTTCAATTCAAGAGAATGGTAGAGGCAAAGAACTCCAACTAATCCATCTCTAACACATGATTCTTGTCTCTACCAATCTCCTCTAAATTTCTCTTGAAAAGACCTTCTAAATTAGTCATGTATACAAGAGGACCAACCACCCCTCGATTATGCCTAAAGGGGGCTTCAACCAAATCCTAAGGTAAACAAGGCTCCATCTCATCCTTATGCATTTTGTTCAACCTTGCCTTCCTCTAAAATTCCTACACCTATCAAATACATAGCTAGACACATGACAATCCAATGAAAACACAAGAAAATCCTATAGCATGGCATTTTGAACCCAAATAACCAAATTCAAAAATAATTTAATCTATAAGTATAAATAGTTTAATGGTAGAAATGTTATACATATAAAAATATGATAAATGTGTGATTATTTTTCTTTCCAATCTATAAATTTTTATGTGCTTGGCTATATAATTGAGATGATTCACTCATAATGTAATGATAAAATTTAGTATGTATCAAAGAAATATTTCTGAGACATCAAGCTACCATTCTACATAACTCATTGAAATAAGAATATTATTTTATTTTAACTAAAGAAATTGTGTGTACTCTATCTTGAATTACTAATTAATTTTGAATTATATACTTATAATTTAAAATAAAAGCATCCTTTTTAACATGGAATATATAGGTTAATGAAATAAAATATTTTTTTATATTAAGAAAATTTACAAATATATAGAACTCATACATTGAGAAATTGACTAAGACAACTCTATATGAGAATTAAGATGAGAATAATTTATATGCATTCTTTCAATAATTAACATTAGAAAGTAATACTTGGCTCATATTGTATAATCACACTAGCAACCAACAATGGAAGATTGAGAGTCTCAACTAAGAATTCCACCTTATAGATAACATTCATACTAGAAGCCAACAACTAAAGACCAAATTTCATAAATAAAGTTCATGTATTATATATCATGCCTTTGAGGGGTCCACAAGTACCATGAGCCTTCTGAAATCCTTCTCCATCTAAATGCATCCATTCCAACACCATTGGGAGGTTGGTAGATCCCAAGTTCCTTAATTTCTTGTAGTAATTTAATCAAGAGTAGGACATTGTGACTTTGGCATGTAAATTTAAATCTAAATGTGCATCCAAAAAATACAAATTCATAACTAAATTTAATTCAAAAATTGGTCCATCTATGGCCTTCTATAAACTTCCATAACTAATTTTAAACACTCAAACAAATACACATATATGAATATATACTTCATTTATAAATTCTTGGAATATATTAATCCATCACAACTAAATTCTTAGACATCATGCATAATATTTTTGATGTATTCACAAAGCCACCTAGGGTCTCATAAGACTTGAGTAGGTGAATACCAATATGCATATCTAATGGTGGGATAAATGGAGGGGGATTAGGAGTAAGTTCATATATATATCTATTACTTATTTTGCAATCCAATATAATGGTTGGAGAGGTTGCATTTGAATAGAAGGAGTGAAGATAAGGTCTATTAAAATATGACTCACCATCTTCTCTATTCTTAGGATTTTGGAGTTTATCAAAATATCATTTGTCAATCTCAACCAATCTTTGCTTCAACTTCCAAATCATCCACACAATCCTCCCTGAAATATTCAATATGTGAAACATAATTATGAGGAAGATACAAATAATCCTTGACATAGCTTTTTGTATCAAAGGATAATATGGTTCTATAATTTTAAACTATTTCCAATTTTGAAATCTAAATACAATCAATAATCTATTTAATCAAAAAATAATCATAATTTTAAGGAAAACATAAATTACTTGAATCTTTTTAAGGTCTCTCATTAGATTCTACTTACTCTAGAACTTAAATTTAAAAAAAAAACATTAAAATCCACAAAACAAATTTCAAAGACATAATAAATTATTACAATATTATTTAAGATTCTAATTGTAATGAACATGTTATAGTAATAAATATTCAAATTTTAAATCTATGAAAATATATAACCAAATGATCCTTAGTTTTCATATATCATTTGTGATGAGAATGTTGAATATTAATATAATTTTTTAGGCCAATCTTTAGGCACTAATTCACCATTGTTAAAATGATCCTTAGTTTATTCATTGTTTTTTCATGATTATAAATTTTTACAATTTATATTAAACCAAACTCAAAATAATGGTATAGATTAAGATTCTTGTCTTTATCATACATTTGGGTCATGTTTGATTCTAGATTTATTATCATAATTAGAAGTTGTATAAATTGTTATTATATATTTTTTAACATATATAAAATGTATGGTTGGATTAGTGAGATATTTATAACAAGTATTAAAACGTATGGTTGGATTAGTGATATATTTATAACAAGTATTCAATATGAAGTCAAAATTTATTAGATTTGATTCTTAATAAATTAGTTTTAACAATTCAATTTATAGCTTTATGCAATCTATAAGTTTAAATAGTTTGATGGTATCTAAACTTTATACATATAAAAATATGATAAATGTGTGATTATTTTTCTGTCCAATCTATAATTTTTTGATGTTCTTTGCTATATAATTGAGATGATTCACTCATAATGTAATGATAAAATTCATCCTAATACATGGATGATTTTATATTTTCCATTAAATTCATCCTCTTTATGAGATTTTTATGGAATATTGATATTCTAGTGTGAATTCTTAATTTTAGACATATCTTAACTAGATAAATTTAGGTTCAATGAAGGCAATAGAACTTTTTTTTCACTTACATAATCCTATTTTGAAGTTCATTTATGTTAACAACTATTAAATTAGATATTTTTATCCCCAATTATTTTCAAATAATTTTACACTAATCTTTGTTTTCTTATTCTTTCTTTCATTGTTTCATTTAAAATTTGAACCATTTAAGGATGCTATGTTATAGATTATAGTTGTCTTCCAATTCTTTTTAAATTGTTCAACCCTCTCATGGTCTAAATAATTTTACATTCAACAACCATGTCTAAAGTACATTATATACCCAACCTCTTCCCCTATTTAACACACTCATAAACCTTGTTACTAATCTCATTCGAAGAGGTGGAACAACCAATCTTAGAGGGATCCTCATCCATAGGAGAGAGAAGGGAGCCATCAATCTAGGCTCTAGTAGTATTCTAAAAATAGTAGAACTAGAAGCTAGAATCCTAACAATGATAGCCAAGTTGGATAATACACAAGTTTTCCTTTTCAAGGGATTGGGGAACACTTATTGGATGGGTATTATTTCCCCTTCACCACATTTTGATTAGGATTAAGAATTGAAATAATAAAATTCTCAAATTGGTATAAGAAAAAAATAAGCCCTTAGTGGAGGGGAGCTCATTTTTTTCTCATGTGCAACTCTAATAATAGATTTCTTAAATTACATGAGTAAATGAAAAGGGAAGCTAACAAGTCACATGCATCTAAGATTATTAATACAATAAAAGTTATAGGATAAACAAACATTTATAGTTTCTTTCTAGGATGAAATAAATAATCAAGTAGAAACATTTATATACTTGTGAGGAAATCATCTATATTTTCCTTCCTCTTGTATTTACTTTCTTTATGAGACTTCAAGCCCTTCATGGATAAACCACTTGTAGTAGCTCAATACCTTCCTCAATGGCTTTAAAGGTTAACCTTCTTACTTTTTAACCAAAATTTTAATAACATTCAATTTTGTGTAATTTATGTCCACTATTATCATTTTAATTCAAAATAATGTAAGAAATTTATATATTTATTTAAAAATTAAAAAATCTTAAAATAATAGTTTTAAATTAATTGAAAACATGGTTGGACACCTCTAATTTTGTGGAACTATTTCTTAAAATCTATTTTAGTTGAATTTTATATAATAGGCAAAGGAAGCCACATATGGAATTAAGACCTTCCTTGATGGTCTTTAAGTTAGGAAATTTTAAATTTCACTCATAGGTCTTGAGGTATTTTAAACAAAAGTTGTGTTTGGAAAAAGGTATTTGTTACTGTAGACATCCAAATTTGGATAATTAATTTATCCAAATTTATCACTTTTCATCTAAACATCCTCTTATCCAAGTTAATTAAGTAATATTACTATTATTTAATTAATATCTTTAATTCTGCCAAATCCTAAGGTATTTAATTAATAATTAAATACCTTACCCTCCTTAATCCTCTTTTCATTAAATTAAATAAATATTACATTTATTTAATTCCTCACATCATTTCATCATCTAATCCTAATCCATCCTAATCTCTTCATTAGGGATGTGCACATGCCTAATCCTTGATTAGGATGTGTCACATCCTCCAACTTTTGCAAGTTGGCTTCTAATCCTCCATTTATCTTCTAATTATTGATTAATTAAGCCTAATCATTCTCCAAGGAATTTTTAATTCCTTTTTATTCTTCCTAGATTCCCCTCTTTTATATGTGAATTTTTAATTCACATTCCATCCTTCCAAGGCTTCTAGAACCTTGGACTTGTCACAATCTCCACATGTGACCAACCTTGGACTTGTCACAATCTCCACATGTGACCAAGTCCCACCTTTTTGGAGCCCACCTTTTACCCTCTAGACTTTCCTAAGAATGTGAATTTTTAATTCACACTTATTTCCCCAACCACCTTTCCTTTTCTCATGTAGATTTTTGAGGAATTCTAAAATTCCTCAAATGTCCCTTTCACTCCCACTTGGGGACAAGAAATCCCTTTTTGTGGAAATCCTCTCACCCCCCAAGGTGCATGTCATTTTTCCACCTCATGTACCTTTTTGACAACTCATATCCATCTCATCTCCCCTTGGCCACTTCACCCTCCACATGTCAAGATGTGAGGGCTTGTGGGTTCTCAACCCACCATAGCTCTTCATCTTGACCTTGTTGGATCAATCTTGACCATTGAATTCTCTAGAGAATTCAAATTCTCCTATAAATACCCCCTCCTCAAGGGCATTTTCAACACTTTCATTTGGAGCAACCTTATGCTGCCAATTTTCTTTCTCAACACTTTCCATTCTCATAACTACATGTTGTCAATTTGAATCCTCAATCATTTACCATCATCTAGCTATCTTTTTAATCATTTGCACCTCCAATCTTGCATTTAGACATTCAAGCAATCATCTAAGGAGCACACAACCAATCCAAACAAGGGCCAATCAAAGAGGTATCAACAGCAAGGGAGGTAAAACTATTTGTCTTGTGCCTATCTACTTTCTTTATTGTTTTGTCACTCTCTTTTGGCTAATCTTGAGGTGTCCTTGGTATTTTTTTTTTCATATTTCTTAGTTGTTTTGCTCATTTAGAGAAGTATAAATATCAGGGTATACAATTACAAACTCCCAAAAAAATTAATGCTATATGTTTATGCTATTAACACATGAAAATTTGGGCCTTAAAATAGCCACATCATCCCCATATTTTAATACAAATGAGACATTGAGGCTTTGTGTCACTTATAATAGATTTACAATTAGTTGATATAGCTGCATTTAGATCAATCGATATATCCTAATTTCTATCAAATCATAGGGTGTCAATTTCAATAATTGCACAATTCAAAGCACATACGATTTTTCATTTGCTAGTAGAGGGAACTATCTTATTATGCCATTAAAATAAATTATAGGTCCTCAATACTTTTCATCTTTATTTTCCATCATTGCATTGAACCTTATAAGGGACATCTTCATCTGTCTCATTTTCTTCTCTTATTTGTGTCTTCGAGAATGACTGGATTGATTTTACATGACCACCAATGTTAAGTAATGATGCTTTGTGTGCAATCTAGTAATTTAAATTTTAGAACTATTTTAGATTATGTTTTAAATTTAAATTTTAGAATTGTTTTAGATTATGTTTTGTGTGCAATCTAGTAATTTGAATGTTTTGAAATTATTAAAAACTATGATAGATGTTGAATGTTTTTTTGTTAATGGTATGAAAATATTATTGATGAGTAGATGAATTATTACAACTGTTTTAGATTTGTATTCCCTTTATCTAGATATATTATTTACCAAGGTCTCATTGCTCTTTTAGGTGTACATACATATATATAATATGGAAAATGTAGTTCATGTTCCACCTCCAGATTCTTTGTTTGCAAATACCACTAATGAGATTAAAAATTTGAGAAACTCATTAGCACATGGTGCAAACCCAGGGATATATTCTGAACCATGCATGTCAATATTACATAGTTTAGAAAAACTAAGAGATGAACTTAAGAGGACTAGTGCATTTTCTCCAGATAGAGTAGCTGCTATTCTTTCCCGCATGTGGGAAGAAGTAAATGGTGATGTTCCCATTAAACAAATACAAGATAGTGTGATCAAAGAAATGAGAAAAAACACTTGTTTTCCTTTTTATCAAAATGTACGTAAGGTTAGGGGATACCAGGTCACTAGATGTGTCGATTGTTCTATGGCTGAATTGATCTACCCATAATTTCTCATAGCACATGGTCAATACCCAAACAATGACCAGATTCCATTATATTTTTTTCAGCAGTTGCATGCTAAGGTCCATTTGGGCCTCAAAGTTAACTACCTAGACATTCCACCATATGCTAGTCAAGGGCGTGGCAAGATTGCTAATAGGGCCACCTATCATCGAGCAGATAGGCCAACCCCAGTGTTTAGGGCATTGGTTGGTGAGAGGTATCTTTCTCTCACCCCAGCTCTAACCCCCATAGCAAATGAGGTTGTGGTTTCTTCCCAAAAGGAACCAATTGACATTGTACATGACATTGCGGCTACCACCACTAGGATATCTGATGATCGTGTAGGTCAGTATTTGATGTCCAGACATTCCTGATCCATGCCATTTTCAGCACAGTGGACCACCATGTATCCTTTTACAACGGTCGACATCCCTACTCCTACACAGCTTGATGCACTTATAGGAGATATGGCACGCAAGACTCTGCATTGTTTGGTTGAGGACCTGTTGGAGGCATATGCCCACATTGCATTAGATAATGGGATCAGCATAGAGCATGTTAAAGATCATTTGGCACATAGATTTTGTTTAGCTCTAGGATCCCATCACTCTTAGCTGAGCACTAGTGTGCATCAGGATCCACCTACAGTTCATTCAGCAGCTGCATAGACTATGGGTTTTACTAATATGTTGATTGGTTTTGGTTCATCATCATCGATGCCATCTCACCTTCATAGTCCTCTACATTCATCATTTTTGGCATGACATGGGATATATTGGATGGATACAGATGTTGATTCGTTGCTTGACCATTTGTTGGATATGGTGGAGGCGACCGTTTTAGAGGACTTAGGTCATCCAATATCAAATGATGTGCATGCACATGTTTCAATTCTTTTTAAATTCTTTTTAAATTTTTTCTTTAATTAGATATTCATGTAAATTGATATATATGTATATATATTGTTATAGATGGACATACCTCATGTCACTCCTAGCCTTGGTCCAAATCGTGTACATGATCGACGTGACTCTATGGATGAATCTGCTACCAATGGAAATGTGAGTTTTAAATTTTTATATATACACGTGTATATCTACATGCAATATTTATGTATGCATAGATCTAGATAGATATTTAAAAATACAAGTTCATTTAAAAATAACTTTCATAAAATTTATTTAATATAAATTATATGTATTTAACACATTATGCACACAATTTTATTTGCAGGGCTCACCACATCTATCAGAGTAGGACCATTCTCATTTAGATGGTCGTTCGACTAGGAGTTGACATTCATATTAGGCCTTGCACACTAGATTTATGATCTTTATTACATGTATTTTCTTATATGATGATCTTTAGTATTCGAGATTTGATGATCTCTAACTTACATTTGCTTATATGATATATACATACATTTGCTTATTTGTTGATCTTTAGTATTTGACATTTGATGATCTCTAATTTACATTAATTTTCTTATATGATATGTACATAAATTTTCTTATATGATATATACATACATTTGCCTCTTTGCTTATAACATGTGTTATGTTTATACATTGAATCTCTTTACATGTATGTACATGTGTTTGCTTATGGCTACATGTTTACACATGATATATGTATGCATTTGCTTTAAATATTCAATATGCATACATGTTTGTTTATTTGATGATCTCTTACAACTTACATTTCCTCATATTCAATATACATTTGATCTCTAGTAGAATTTTAGGAAATCAATGCCACTTTATAATTAAGTTCATTCATGTTGATCACAATAAATATATTTTTTTAAATGACTTAAGAAAAATGAACCATTGAGTTGAGAACAAAATATAATCTTTTTGACAAGTAACTCAAAATTCAATTCAAATATAATTAAGAAAATTCAATTCAAATTATACCTCTATTATACAATTTTGACAAGTAACTCAAAATTCAATTCAAATATAATTAAGAAAATTCAATTCAAATTATACCTCTATTATACAATTTTGACTAGTAACTTGAAATTCAATTCAAATATAATTAAGAAAATTCAATTCAAATTATACCTCTATTATACATTTTTGACACTTTAACAAAATTCTAAAATTACTAGATATGTTGTGCATAACTATGCATTAAATAACAACAAACTCCACAATGAAATAACTTGTTTGTTTACTACTTGATTCATTTAAACTAGGATCTAGTTATTCCATGTATACTAGAATAATTCTTTTCCCATCCCATATGCATATAAATAGAAGCTTATTTTTCATTATTTTGGATATCAAATTGCAAGATTAATTCTCATTTATATCACTTGGAGCATAGATTTTGGAGAAGAGGTTTTTGCACATTTATCGAGGAAAATATTGGAGAGACAACTTTTCATTTTTATCAATCAAGGAAAATTTTTAAGTTGGTAGAGGACTTGTTTTGAGTCATCTTTACGTTGAAGAAGAAAATGGGACAACAAAGAAAAAGAAAAAATGTGTCTCAACAAAAATTGTCAAAAGAGAAGAACAAAGAGGCATGAATAAAACTTGGAAAATTATCATAGAAAGAAACAAGGTACATGCTTGTTTCTTCTCTCTCTCTCTCTCTCTCTCTCTCTCTCTCTCTCTCTCAAGTGTGTGTTTAGGAATTTTGTTAACACCTCAATTTTTTTTGCTTATAAATATATTTTTAATATTCATCTTTCATAGACATTCCCTAAATTCTTTATCTATTTCCAATTGCTTTTGTTCCATAGAATTCTTAAGTTCAAGAATCTTTGATTTTATTTGTTTCAACTCCACTTAGATAACTCATAGTCTCTCACTTTCTTTCCTTGCATGTAAATTCAAACAACAAGCAGGAATTTCTCAAGTTGGAGTCAAGCCAAATCTAGATATTGGATCAAACAAATCCACTGAAGAACACATGGACCTTGAAGTTAGGGAGGAGACCCAAGTTCAAACAATGCTTGTTGGAGAGGGGTCAAGATCACTTCCTTCTACTGGTATGGATGAGCATATAAAACTAGTAGAAACTTCTCTCACTTATAGCATCATGTCTTATCATTTTGTTTGCTTGCATACATAAAATTCAGTTATATAAAATCATCTCTCACTTTTGTTTGCAAAATATTTTGTGACATGTAGGAAGGGATAAACAAGCAGGAAGTTCTCATGCTCAATTCGAGGAAAATCTAGACATTGGATCAAATGAATCCACTCAAGAACACATGGTCCTTGAAGATAGGGAGGAGGTACAAGTTCAAATAATGCATGTTGGAGAGGGGTTGGGATCACTTCCTCCTACTGGTATGGATGAGCATATAAAACTAGCTGAAAAGGTGTGAGAAAACAAATTTCTCATAGAAATTCAGATCATTTACTTGAAATGGATATGGAGAAACTAAAATGTTATGCCAACTAGCCTTATAATAAGAGAAAGAGGTCAATGACTAAATCTATAAATGGAATAATCAATCATCATTTCAATCATCTTGATACACTTAAAAAAACCAAATTGTTATCACATTTACTTCTTCATGATGAGTTCAAAGAGTCATTACAATTGTTGGGTGTACATTTGATATCAAATAAGAAGAAACACATGGGATTAAAAAAGGATATTGTTCAAGATGTTAAAAAGGGTTCAGATTCCATTGGGAAAGGATCTTGATCAGTGGATAAGGCCACTACAAGAAGGGTGATGTTGACATCTATTGTACATCAGGATATAGCAAGAAAAAGAAAAATGTCTGCACTTCCAACTAAAATTGGTTATAGTAGAACCACATTAATCAAGTATGAGAAAAAGAGAAAGTTTTTGGATGAGAGTTTAGAAAGAAATTGGGAAATTATGTGTAGAGCTCCCCATTCTGACAGGATTAAAGATGTTAGGAACTTGGTCTTAGGTTTTTGGCATGATCAAACTCGTCCATCATCAAATACTAGAGATGTTATGAGACACAGGATTGGACCTGATATTTATGAAAATCATATCAAACATTGG
The DNA here is from genome assembly GCA_007258455.2 of Sequoia sempervirens. NCBI lineage: Eukaryota > Viridiplantae > Streptophyta > Pinopsida > Cupressales > Cupressaceae > Sequoia > Sequoia sempervirens. The sequence continues at coordinate 1,447,066 of VDFB02056351.1, read as the reverse complement.
CTAGACATAACACAATTTGAGATGTATATGAACTTTTGTAATGCATATCCTCATATAAAGATTGGGAAAACAATGTTTCAAAGGTTAAAGCCATATTATGTGAAGATAAACAAGTTTTTTGATACTTATTGTTGTCGTTATCATAATGAATTTGATCTCTACTATTAGGTGTTTCGAAAGATGAGAGAAGAAAGATGTGGGTTTCAAAATGCACCTCCTAAATAGGCAAGTTTTTTCATAAAGTCTATATTATGTGATCATGAAAATGGACCTAAAATAAACTGCATAAAAGGAATTTGTGAGACATGTGGAAATTTGGCTAAATTTCCTTCAAGAATTGAGGATACTGACCTAACAAAGATGATAAATTTTGAGAGGTAAGTATTGTTTTTAGAGAGTTTATTTGTTTCAATTTGATTAGATTGTTATTTGGATTCTCTTTAATGTAATTTTTCATTGATTGTGTGGTTTATTACTTATTCACATATTTTACTCACACAGTTATAAGTATGTAAAGTTGCAAAAAAAAATTGGGAAAGAATCCACAAGGTTGAACTATGTAGAAGAGGAGATTCCCATTGGAAAATTTATGGGATATTTTCAAAAATTGATACAACCATACATACAACATTCCTTTTTTGCTAAGTGGCAAGCACAACAATTCCAAACATTGAGAGATACTTTCCCACGTGGAACAGTTCTATCAGTAGTTGACTTTGCAAAAAATTACTCCTTTGTACATCAAAAGGAGATTCAATCAAAGTATTACTTTTCAAAGCAGACCACTATTATGGTTCATGTGTGTTATCAACATGCACAATCAAAATTGGATGGTGTTGAGAGTATAGGTGAAGAATAAGCCATTAAGAAAGAATATTGCTTTTATATTAGTGATGATAAAGAGCATGACACACTTTTTGTCCAACATTGATTTACAATATTTTTTGAGAATTTGAGAAGCAAGGGTGTAAATTTTGAAAATCATTTTGTATGGTCAGAAGGATGTGCAACACAATTCAAATCTTCACGACCATTCTATGCACTTTGTAGATATCATAAAATCTACAAAATACCGCATGTTTGGAATTTTTTTTAGAGTGGGCATGGAAAGGGTGAGCATGATGGAGTAGGAACTTTCATCAAACGAGCTTTAAGAAAACATCAAATGAGTTATCCAGAAGATCATCTAGACAATGCACATGATGTTGTTGAATGGTGCAAGAAACACTTTGCATCAAATGTGGTCGGAACATCTTCAAGAACAAACTGACACATTCCACATAGAGTGTTTTGGGAGATATTAGGTATATATAAATTACATTAAATCAAAAATTTTAATTTATTTAAATTTAAAATTTATATATATATACATATTTGTTCACATAAGTTTTTTGTTTTACATGTATCTAGGTGTGGATAGAAGATCGATGCATGGATGCAAGAGGGTAGAAAATACAAGATCTCTGCATTGTGTTAGGAGTTCAAATAGTCACCATGGATGGACATTAGACACAAGGGATTACTCTTGTTTTTGCACTGAGTGCATTGAGGGAAACTCTGATTATGCATGCAACAATCAAGAACTTGGATATGTTGATAAATGGGATATGGTGCCACTAGTCGTTTCAGAAACATATGATGAAAATGAGGAAGATTTGAAGACATTCCTTTGATTTCAATTGATTATGACCATATTTCAAGATCGGTTAGAAATGGTACATGTGTAAGTTTTCAATAATTTAAATATTATATATATCTAGTTAATGATCTTTAGAGACATTTCTATTTTTTTTAGAATTTTTATGTGTAAATTTGGTGTATAGGAGATGTTTTTGCAGTCATAGCAGAGCTTGGAAACATCGAAGGTGTTAGCTATTATTTATTGTGTTGCACAGAAGAGAGGAATAAGCTAACACAACCTGAAACAAGTGTTGAGATATAGAACTTACAGTGAGTTTGAATTTAAAATTTTATATACATTGTATTCACATGTGCACATTACATTATAAACATTAAATATATATTGTACAAACCTTGAGCAAGAAAATGTTGCACACGTTCATATGTCTTACCTTAGGTTCATATTTACCATGCAGGTTTTGTTGTAGTGCAAGGGACATATCTAAAACAAGTCAAAGTTGTTTAGCATGGGATTCATTTTGTTGACTATCAACCTGACAACAAGGTATATCAATATAGTCACTTAATAATTACTACCCCCCTACATCTTCATGCAGTTCCAAATGCACGTGGCCAAAGAAAATGGAGACTAGATAGTGATGATCATCAAAAGGTTCTACATGTTATTGAAGAGCGGGCCGAACCAGAATCTTTGACTTAGATTATATTCATGGTTTTCAAGTTCACTTGTAACCCTATACATTTTCAAATGAGAACTTATAGTAACTTGTACATAGTTGTAAATAATTTTGTGTAAATTACAATTATATGTACATATTTGTTCCATGGAAAATTCTTAAGTTCAAGAATCTTTGATAGCATCATCTCTCACTTTTTTTGGTTATAGGTAAACCCATATATATTCTTTCAATCCTTATTTGAAACCTAGTGAAGTTTTTTAAAATCATTTTTCCCAAATTACAATTATATACAACTTATATTTGTTTCATGGAATTCTTAAGTTCAAGAATCTTATATACAATTATATACAACTTATATAACTTTTCCATCGAATTGTTCCATGGGAAATTATGTAAATTT
>VDFB02056351.1:1265446-1444245 GCA_007258455.2 Sequoia sempervirens | reverse complement strand
AAACATCTACAACTTGACATGAATAGTAAAAAAGAGGGAAACATGGAATCATATTGCAACAGTCCTCCACACATTGAGGGAAGAAAAGGTAATGGTTGGAGGAGACTTTAATGCCACATTAAATGGGACAGAGAAGAAGGGGGGTCCACACAAATCTCACAAGAATATTTTCATAACTTTTTGAATGAGTTCCACTTAACGGAGGTCTATCAAAAAAAAAGGTACCTTCACGTGGATGAGAAGAATAACAAGGTTTACCAACATAGAAGAAAATATAGATAGATTATTTCTAATGGAAGAGTGGGAGGAAATGCAATGTACATATGAAGCTTCAATATTTCCTCTCACTGGATCAGACCACTACCTATTCATATTAGGCTTCATGCAATATCACCCCCCAGAGAGATGTCCCTTTAAGTTTGAATGCATGTGGCTAAGGGATGGGAATCTAAGAGGAAGGATGAAAGTTTGGTGGAATGATACGCCTAAAGTAGGGGGATACCACCTATATCAATTGTAGAGGAAAATAGTGTACATCAAAAGGAAACTAAAGGAATATAACCAAACTCATTTCAAGAACATCTTTGAGGAAAAAATTAAATTGGATCTAAAAGAGTTGACAGATTTAAATGAAAGAGTGATCAAGGAGGGCATGGATGCATCCCTATATGAAAAATAAAAGTCCATGAGGATGAAATATGAAGAAATATTGGTCAAAGAAGAAGTCTTCTAAAGGTAGAAGTCTATGGAATGTTGGTTGAAGGAAGGAGATAGAAATACTAAATTTTTCCACATGTCTACTAAAGTAAAGAGAAGCGAAAACATGATTTCAAAATTAAAAAGTGAAGAGGGGAGGAGTATACAAGACCCTAAGGAGATTGAGAAGATGATAAGAGCATATTTCAAAAACCTCCTTTCGAAGGATAATACTTTTCCAAACCAAAGTAGACAAGAGATTAAATAATATATCAACCTTGATAAATGCAAGAGAAAATTAAATTCTCATGAGCCCAGTGTCAAAAGAGGAGGTTAGGACAATAATTTTTCAAATGAGTCTCAATAAGGGTCCATGCCCAAATGGCTTCCCCGCAAGGTTCTCTAGACCTTTTGGAATTTACTAAAGTCTGATATGGTCAAGGCAATTGAGGAATCAAGAAAGAAACAAATAATGATGGGAGATCTTAACAACACCTTCATAGTTTTGATTCCAAAGAAAGAAAAGTGGGGGAATTGGAATATTATAAACCCACATCCCTTTGTAATACAATGTATAAATTAATCACCAAAGTGGTGAAAAATAGGATCAAGAGGGTGTTGCTGAAAATAATATTGAAAGATTAGAGTGGTTTTATAGTAGGAAGGGAAATTGCAAACAGAATAATATTGGCACATGAAGCAATCCACATGGTGTGGAAATATAAGGTGGATTGAATGATAATAAAACTATACATTCGAAAGGAATATGACTAGGTTGATAGGGAATTCTTGTCAGAGACTTGTTGGAAAGGTTTGACTTTAGGAAAGAAAGGATTGAATGGATAAACATGTGGATTGAGGGACTGATATTTTTAGTTTTGGTGAATGGGACGCCTCAATGATTTTTCAAAATCTTCATGGGGACTATGGTAAGGGGACCCTTTATCCTCATTTATATTTATCATCATGGTAGAATCTCTAGGAAAAAGTATAAAAGCAAAGAGGTAAAGGGGAGATGGAAAGGTATTAAGGTAGTGTGCAACATGGACCCCATAAACCATACCCAATTTGCAGATGACACAATTCTATTTGGGGTGGCTAATAGAAGAGAAGTAAGAGTAATAAGAAACCTGATGGAAAAATATTGTTGTGCATTGAGACAAAGCGTGAATTGGAGGAATCAAAGATCTATTTTTTCAATATAGACTTGAGAAGACAAAGGAAATTGCTAGGATTATAGGGATCAAAAATGGATCGCTCCTTGGAATTTTTCTAGGCTTACCACTATTTGGGGGAGCAAGTAAATATCATATTAGGGGTAACATATTGTCAAATTGTAACAGAAAATTGGAAGCATGGAGAGGAAAGTTGCTCACTATAGTTGGAAGAATAATAATGCTCAGGTTAGTCATCTCAATGATTCCAATTTATGTCATGTCATGCATGAGGCTTCCACAAAGACTTTTTTCCCAAATTAAAAGATGGATGAGGAATTTTTTCTAGAATGGAAACAATGAACAAAATAATATACCTCTTATAGCCTATGACAAGATTAGCAGACCATGGGAGGCAAGTAGAGTTGGCTTGAGAAAATGGTCCCTAATGAATGTAGCATTAGGTGTCAAATTGGTGTGGAACATGTATCATAAAGCAGATAAAAAATGGTTCAAAGTCATTCAGAACAAGTACTTAGACTCCAATAACCCAAGGATAATTCTAATGATACAAAATCCTCATGTTGGCTTGACAATTTGGAATTTTTAATGTCCTACAGCGGACTAGTGATTAATCACCTCAAGTGGGACATCAAACAATCTCATCAGGCTAGATTCTAGGAAGACTCCTAGGATGGTCTCTGACAAATAGAATAGATGGGGGTGTGAAGGAGGCAAAGAGAATTCTAGTGCAAGAATGGGGAAGCAAAGTGATAGATCATGTAGAACCAATGGTAAGGAATGGTATCTAGACATGGAAATGGGTGTCCTTCCAATATGTAGAGATATCATAAGAACAAAAGACAACATTGACCAATTTCCTTAAGGACGTAGGGTGCACATTGGAGAAGGAGAAGATGAAGTAAAATGGTTTACAACTAAGTCCATAATATATAATGTCAGGATTACATTCGGAATAGTGGAAGCATCAATGAAGAAGGAAGACTAGCCGACAAGTTTATTGTGGGAAAAAGGATACCTACCAAAGGATAGATTTTTTTCTTGGATAGCTCTTTAGAACAAGATTCTCACCAGGGATAGGATACAAAGGATTGGGATTGTTGACCCTCATAGGTGCATTATGTGTAGAAAGGAAGATGAGACGGTAAATCATCTTTTGCTAAATTATGAGGCAGCTAACATGTGTTGGGATGATGAATAAGTTACATTGGAAGGCCCCCCACCCAAACACATTAGTGGATATGTTCAATGGTTGGCCAAGGATGAATAAGATAGTAGTTTTATCAGTATATGGAAGGTGGTGCCATGAATAATAATATGGGAGATCTAGAAAGAGAGGAATAAAAGGTTATTTCAAGAGAAAGAGAGATCACTAGATGGCCTCATTAGTAAAATTGATTCAAAAAATTTTGAAGTTATGAACAATACAATGATGGGTCAAAGCCTAAAGAAGAGTTTTTTCACATTATGGGATGAACAAATTAAAAAGAGATGATTTGGGCTCATCACCCCCCATTTATGGGAAGAGTCTGGTTGATCCCTTTATCAACCCAAGGATTGACATGAAGTGGCAACCGCTATATGAATGTTGGGTGAAAGTTAAAATCGATGGATCCATGATGGGAAATATAGGGTGATTGGAAGCAAAGTGCATTCTAAGAGACCAATCAGGAAAGAAATTTGTAGAAGAGGCAAGAAAGATGCTAGTAATGAAGTCAAAATACAGATGGCATGGATCAAGATAGATTTTTGTTAGAAAATTGGATTCAAAAGGTTGCATCTGGAAGGAGATTCCATGATTTACTTAATGTCATTTGTAAAAAAGTGACCCCCAATTGGAAGATTCAAAATACATTCCTAGAATATGGGAAAGCCTCACTTATTTGGAAGATTGCAAACTAACCCATATTTATCGAGAAGGTAATGAGGAGGTTGAAAAAGTATCTAAAATAGCAATTGACATGACTACAAATTATGATGAATCGATCTATGGAGATCTGACAAAATTCCTACGTGCAAAGGATAGCATAGGGGGTACTTAGAGGATGGGAGGAATTAATATCATTGATAAAGAGGATTAAATGAGGAAGAGTGGATGGTGGAAAGATAGCTTTAAGAGATTGTGAAACAAGGAAACCCAACATAGTGATCAATGGACACAATAATCTATCTCGATGCCAAGGAGAGGTAGATGGCCTTCAAGGGACATGTAACAAATAAGAGGTTGCAAAAGGTCTTTAATGTTGGAGACCTAGAGATAATGAATGTGATAAAAACCATTTTGGGTGTCTATTTCCTTACCTCCAACTATCACTACAGAGTAAATAGTGTTATAGCTTCCATATTCATGGCATGGCTATTTTAGGTGAGGAAGGACAAATGGGTGGTTAAATGGCTGATGAGGAGGCTAGTGAAGGCTTGGTGGAGGGACAAAATGGACGAATACCTAGAATGGGTTGTGGTTGGTTCAGGCCTAAGACCAATGTATCGAAGATATGGACAAAGCTTACTTTAATCTACAATGGGTTGTGAATCCCATTTGTGGTGTGGAGTGTAGGAGAAGACGTGGAGGTAGCATGCAGGTGGTGACTGGCCATGTAGTGCAACTGAAGGAATTGACTAGAGCATACTAGGTGTAGATGGTATTGAGGGTGTTGGTTCTCCCAATAATATAGTGATTTTTTAGTGGCTAATATTTTCCAATTGGCTAATAGTTCGAGCTATAACATGGCTTGAATCACCATATTTTTACAAAATTTTATTATATAGTCCTATTTAAATCGCCAAAGAATTTATTTTATTGAAAAATTAACTCAAAAATTCACCACAATATTTGATACATGATTAGATCAGATTCACTTAAATTTTATAAATTATAGTAGAAATTTATATTAATTTTCCAATAGTATATCATAATTATTAGTTTCTTTAAGGCCCTATTTCTAATATTTAGTTTCCACCATTGATTTACGGTATAATCTAATGGCCCTTGTTGTATTCCATGAGGTAAAATGTACCTGCACTCTGTAATGCTCATGGGGCCCACAATTTCAGGTTTGATGAGAATTATAGATTGTGGGTGCATTTACCTCGCAGAGTACAATGAGGGTTGTTAGATCAATGATCGAAAAGAAATTTCAGGCCCCATGAGAATTGCAAATCATGGGTATATTTTACCTTGTAGAATACAATGAGGGTTGTTATATATTATATTTTAAAATATACAAAGGAATTAAAACGGAAATATTATAGTCTACCTTAAACTCATCGATAATTTCCACCCTTCGGGCCTCACTTTCTATGAGAATTATTTTAGATTGGATGGATTCTACCATCATAATTAATGTATTTTCTATTATTTTTCAAGATTCGCTTAATTTTCTGCTACAACTTGTAGTGTAAAAAAATCTCCAATAAAATTAATATTTTTTCAAAAGAAAGGAAAGATTTGTCAATAGAAGTTAATATTTTTTCCTAAAAAAGTCAAAGATTTGCCAGGATTTTATATCTTTTTTTTTAAGGGGGTTTCTTAAAGTTATCACTGCAGTAATACAAGGGATGGAGGAAGCATATGAGGACATGGGTGAAGATGCAGTGGAGGAGTAGGCGAGTCTTGGACGAACTACTAGCAAGCAAATTTTGATAATTTTGTTAAATTTTAGTCAACTATGTATAGTTTAACTATGTTAAAAGTCTTCGTATTTTAGGTTTTTCCCCCTTAGTGCCAAAATAATATATATATAAAAAAAGAACTCATGAGAAAATAACTAAGTTGAATTAAATGAGAATTAGAATCATTTAACCTTGCAATTATTTATCCATTCATTTAGCCATTTAGTTATTGGCCATTAATAAATAAATTCAAAAAACAATTGTTACATTTGAATTTAATGTTAAACATATTCCATAATCCTTGTTTTTATTTAATAATTTGGCGTGTTGTAAATGACCATCATAGAGGATTAAGTTATAAAGAATTATAATTGTTTATTTCTTGATAATAATTTATTAATAAAGTCTATATTAAATAATTGATTAGGAATGTATTTTTTTCCTCATAAACTTCTAGTCTTGTTGATAGAACCTTAGTCTTATATTTTCAATAATTCGAAGAATTTACATACAAAAGTATTTCCCTTTTAAATTGACCTATTTAGACTCCTAAATTGAATAGGTTTCTTTTGTTGTTTGGGTGTGAGAAAGAGTTATTCCTTGACCAATTTTTGTAATCATTTTTCCTTGCCTTTTGTATGGCATATAGAGGACAACAATATACACACATTTTCATTAGGTGAACTTAGTTAATTTTCTCCTTGTACCTTTTTTTTGTCATAAGATTTAAAATGGGATTATGTGTTATGTTTTCTAGTGTAAAAAGTGGGCATGACAATATAAATTAATAATTCCAAATGAATGATTAATGTTGAAAGATCCCATAGTGCCTTGTTGATAACACCTAGAAGACAAAAAAGTGGAAACTCCACCACATTGCTACATAAGAAATGACTACAACGCTAGATAAAATGACATAATATAGAAAGAGAAAAAATACAAATTTTTACTTCTAAACAAATAATGTCCAAATCTTGAAAGTTTTGTTGAGTATCATGAACAAAATAGTTTCATGGAAGGTTTGTTAGACCTTTAATATTCCAAGAGACACAATTTGTGAATAGGTGTCTAGAGTTATCTCATTATCTAGTTTATCTAGTGTTGATTAATTATTCTAAATAATGTTAGGATTGAGGTGTCATCAACCTTTAAATCATGTAATTAATCTTAATATTGTTTGTAAATCACTCAAAAGGGATGACGGTTTCACATATAGTGGTAATTAGTTTTTACCATTAGAGTTTTAATAGAGTGGTAACTTTTATTTACTAAGTGGTAGTAAAAATTATTTGATAGAAGCTAATTATTATTTATTGAGGTAAAGCATCTTGGTTGTTATAGTGGTTTTGGGCAGGTAATTTCCCACAAGGTTTTTTTGATACTTGAAATCAATTTTGGGATGGTTATTAAATGCCTTTAACCACCTTGGAGCTAACAAAAAACTAGGCACCCAAATAGTGTAGGTTAGTAATTTGGTTGTGTTATGCCCTTAACCCTATATTGTGTATTGGGTTATGAGTAGTAGGCTTGTGCCTACCTTAACTTTTAAATAAGTTATATAATCATTATTATAATCATATATAGGTATTTAGGTCATCCTAGAAGTTGTCTCTTAATTATTTAAGTTGGCCTTGGTGATATCCAAGGTATGTGTATGAGATATATAGGAGGTATATGTTAGTTTTTTTTTTAAAAGAATAAATTCTTTTGACTGGAGCTATGAATTGGTAAGGCTATATACGAGGGACCTCGTCCCCAACTTGAATTCTCAACAATATCACCCCATAAGGGTTTGAACCTTGGTGGAAAGACTCACAATACCATGACTTAACCATCACACTATACCATTACTGGCAAGGTATATGTTAGTTATTATCATCATGTGGAATATTGATTTTTTGGTGAAGACTACCTTCTCCATCGAACCATCATAATACTGTATTCTACTAACACTAACTTTGTAGAGGCCATTACTTCTTCTAACATCAACTTAAAAATGGTTAAAGATTAGACTCTCAGTCCCATAGACTGATGATCTCGTGGACCTGTACACTGTACTTAAAACGGCATACCCATGTAATATCCAATGAGAACCTGCGACGTAAATATTCTGTAGTTCCTATCCGAGCAGAAAATTCTGCATACTGGACAGAAAAAGGAGGAAATCTTTTCTTAATCTTGGCAAGCTGAGATGGATGTTTTTGTCATTTGCGTTGAAGTTGATTGCCGACTGACGACTACTCACTGTTTCTCATTATTGCTCTCCGGAATAGATACAGTTGTACAATTGAGACGACTTTTTATTTGATCGATGAGAAAAATTAAGTTTCAGAAAAGACTGGGGAGTAAAGTAGTTGGCCTTGGAAGGAAAAATGTCTTTTATATTACCCTGTTTCGGCAGGGTGAAAACGATAGTTTTTGTCGTTTATTTCTTCCCGTATGCACCTCGCGAAATAATCGACCACAATGAAGGAAGCTCGACACCTGTCTCTTCCATTCCACATAAAAACAAAGTTGTCACGATTCCCCATGCTGGAAGTGGGCCAGATCGCAGTGGGCACCATCGTTCCACAGTCGAAATGGCAGGAAATTCCCTCAAAATCAGATAGCTTTCTTTTGATCGCAAGTACAGAGGTCATATCTGTCGAACTCTAGTATGTAGCGACTCATCTATCACAGCCTCTGCCGCGTGTATCTCAGTCGACAGTCCTGCTCTAACTCCCGTCCACTCGGGGCCAACAATGTTTGTACCTTCATGGCGATCACTTGTTTTCCTCGGGTCCAGCTGGTACGGTGCAGTCTTCCTGCTTTCTTTTTTGGGAGGGTTTTTATGTGGTAGGGAGAGGGCCCAATGGTTATGCGGGGTCCAATAGTCGTGCACTCAATCGTAAATATAATACCCAATAGTCGTTTATATAATGTCAATAGTTGTGATTTGACTACCATAATTAAACAAAATGTATGCTTTTGATCTAAAAAGCAACCAATCATGTGATACCACATCAGCACTCAACTACTCATGATGTAATGCACAAGAATTGGTCTCACTATTTTTGGGGCCTTTTTGGACACCTTGACAAAAACACTTGCTTATGCTGATGCGCATATTTGATGATGTGGCCCTGAAACCTTAGTTATAAGCAGAGAACTTGCCAAGTAAGCTGGCAAGAATTAGGAGTGATTTGAAATTTATTAGGATAATTAGAGTAGTAGTAGTGCCGCCTCTTTTGGCCCTCTCCCCCTATGAACTGTTTTGAGATTTAAATTCGGGTTTTCTTTCTTTTTTTATTGGGACGGTTTTACATGAATCATGAGGTACTTGATACAGGAACACAAGCCGTTTGAGGTGAGAGTCAAGGATTAAAAGGATATCTATTCCATCAAAGCCGTTTGAGGCACAATCCAAGCATCCCCCCTTATAGTGTTGAGATCTTGTAGTCAACAAGACTTGATCTTTGGTTGGCTAAAGGATATCCATTCCATCAAAGTCATTTGAGGCACAATCCAAGCATGCTCCCTTATAGTGTTGAGATATTGTAGTCAACAAGACTTGATCTTTGGTGGGCTCATTTAGAATCATTCAATTTCACTAGATATTTTTATGGGTATATAGTTTTGAGTTGAGTTGATGAATCAATGTAGACTATGTTTAAAGAGTCTTTTAGTGGACTTTTGATTTGCGAGCATATTTTCCAAGTTTTTATTTTTCATTCATAAAACCAACAAAGTTTGTATTTTGATGTGTGGGTTTTCAATGATTTAATATAACTATATATATTGATTAACATATAATTTTTAATGGTGAAAAAGAAAATGATGTATTTTTATTTTTATTTTTGTTTAATATAGGATATTGTTTTAATATATTCATATAGTTATAAATGGTATATTTCTATGTACATAGTTGGGCTCATGTATATAGTCTTGTTTATATTCAGAAATATGCTTATTATTTATCCATATGTTTATGTGCACATAATTCTAGTTCAATTAGTTTATCTATTTGATTTTGATCATCAATGCAATCTTTATTCATCATCCAATCCTATTATACGTAGATCCAACATAGCTATTTGACATAGGGCATGTCTGTGGTGTGAACTTTCCCTCGCAATCGTGATATTGATCCACTTAAATGGAAAAATATAAACCAAACATTTAGCCAACTAGCCCCATCTTCCACTTTGGTCACAAGTTGACTTTTCACAAATGTTCACAATTTGGTGTTGTTTTGTGTATAAAAACATTCATCATATTCATTCCAATCATTATGAGAGAAGAAGATCATCCATCCATCTATATATGAGATTATTGATTATTACAAGAACAATCACTCACATCTACACACAAATTTACAAATCAAGCTAAGAATCTAGTTGATAAGAGCTCACAAGAGATTTTCTCAACAAATGCAATATCAAATGTTATTTATATTAATTCTTGTAAAGGAATACAAAGATATTTCTATAAAAAAAGGAAGATTCAAGAACAAAGAAGTTTCTAGAAAGAAAACATACGAAGCTTCCAAAGAAGAAAAGTATAAAACTATCATGACCCTCATTTCCATGAAATTGGTTTATAATAATATTACATTCACATTCAATATTATTATCAATTGAAATGTATACATGATTGGAATGTATTCTAAAAAAAGAAGCTTCAAGAAGAGATAAGTGTCTAGAAGGAAGGCATATGAAGCTTCCCAAGAAGAAAAGTACCAAATTGTCATAATCCTTGTTTCCATGAAATTAGTTTGTAATAACATTACATTCATATTCAAAATTATTATTAATTAGCATGTATATTTTGTTGACATGGAAGGTTATTTGAGGAGTGATGACACATTCAATTTGACTTGTAATGTATCTTTCTTTTAATAGTTGATTCATGGCACTTGGATTTAAATAATATATCTAGTTTTAGTCTTTGATATCCATTTATTATGACCTTGGATGCTACTAACATGATTTTTTGTTAAGTAGGTACTTTTTGACACCAAGTCTGAGTGTAGGCATGCAATATGATGTGTTTTATAGGTTCAACCATTTTTGGTACATGTCTAGCCTGAGTTAAAGAGTGTAGAGTATAAGTTATCATAGTTTTTGTTTTGATCTTTGATCTTATTTTCTCTTTTTTTAAATCTATGTTGACTAGCTTTGTTGATGTTGGGTGCTAGAGTGTTGATTCATATAGACTGTTAAACATATGATACATTCATGGCTAAAGGGTTGAATGAAGGATTATACAACATGCAACTAAATAAATAAACTCATAATAATTCAATAGAATAAAATAATAATAAGCTCCTTATTTAGTATAGTCACAACTACTTTTTAACCTACTAAATTAGGCTATATATATGCTAGGCCTCATTTATTTGATTACAATGTGAAAATTAGAGAATTTGAAAGATTGTAATGCAATTCCATGTTCCCAACTTTGTTCTTTTTGAATGATTCTTATTATCTTCACAAGTATTATATATATTAGCTTCCAATCAAAGGAGTGATCCATTGACCACAAGGTGGCACAAGCTCAATGCTGATGAGGGGCTACTCCACCCTACACCGACAAATAACACAACAGCATATATCAACACAAAAAATACAAGACAAAAAGTAACCCACTTTTGGTTACTTTCAAAAAATGAAATTATATATTCATAAATTACAATGCTACGGCCACACGAGCTTGATTCATGAAAAATTAAATCAACTCTGTAAGAAAAATATATTATTTGGAGCCACAATATACACTAATGAAGTTGCCTACGTAATATCCTTTCATCCCTTTATTTGGTGCCAATAATTTCCTTATAATATTTTAAAAATTATAACTCCCCCTTTTTGTTTTGGTGCCAAAAATTCTAGCCGTTCATTTCTCACCCAAGAAGATATTCTTGGATTTTAAAATTTGGTGGCACAACTTCCCAAAGCCATAAATTTTGACTCGTGTGTTTGATTTTCTATTATGATATATTGTTGGAAAGTTGTATTGAAGAAGTTTTGCAAGGATTATAAGGACTTGAAATTTGAGTTTGAAGTTTTATTGGAGAAATTTTCCAAGATGGAAACTTTATGATCTCCTAAATGGTACAGAATATTGAGATGGTTCTTCTACCATTGGATACATTTTTCAATTCCGCTCCTTGGGGTAAATTTTCAAGTCCATATGTACTCATTTAGGTAGATTTACTAAAAATAGTAAGTGACTATTTTTTATCTTTTTGAACTTATACTACAGTACACCCCTTAAGTTTCATCATGGGACTAAAAAAAACTAGAGAAAATCAGGGGAAAATGGGTAATGCAAGTTTTATGATATACCATTGGATGCCCCTGTATCAAACACCTAGCAATATAATTTGAAAAGTGACCTTGTCATTGTTTTAGTTGGGAAAAGGGATCTAAGTTATAAATCATACTTCTCCCTATTAGTGGTGGATTAAAAATGATCTCAATACCCACTTGGCTACAAACCTCAATGAAGACCTAGAATGGTGGATCAGGATCTTAATCCAATATTGGGAGATGTTGTTGGATGATTGGATTGATTATTAATTAAATAATTTTTAGGATGCAATGATGTTTCTAAGTAAACTATGAAAATGTAGTAAATTGAAATAGATTTTAAGAAATTTAAAATAAAAATATAAAAATTGATTCCAAAAATACAAAGGGTGCACATAGAGGAACCTAGCATGTCAAATGGTGCTTAATTGGTTGGTCAAGGGCATGGTGCACCCTAGAATTAATCATGTGCACATACTTAATCATTGGTTAAGAAGTGTCACATCCTTCATATTTCCCCACTTTCCCTCGAATCCTAGTGCCCACCTAATCTACTCCCTAATCATTTGCATATTACTAATCCTAGGATTAGGAAAATTTAATCCCTTTCCATGTATTGCATTTACACCTAGTCTCTCATCTCATTAATGTTTCCCCTTTTGGAAAAATACCCCATGTCATTTTGGCACATGAACCGTCTTTCTTCTAAAAGTGCCCAAAAGGAATTTTTTATTATTTTATCTCTAGTAATCCCTTACTTTGATAATATAGGACAATAAAGCCCTTTATGACAAGGATTCTCCCCATCCCCCAAGGTACTTTCATAGTACTAATCTCCCTCTCAATCTCTCTCATTGTGACATTTTTCACAATCTCAAAGCTTGAGAGATCATCTCCCTCTCATTATTTCTCCCTTTGACACATGGCATCATCTTATGCCTTGAGAGGTCTCATCCATTCCCAACCCTTGATCTTCCAATATCTAATCCTATTCATCCATATAATATCTCCTCTTAAATACCCAAAACTTAGCCATTTTTAGATCATCATGTAACTTTGAGTAATTGAGCACCGTTATGCTACCAAAATCAAGCAAGCACACATCCAAAACAATGATCTTGGGTAAATCTACACATCAAGGGCTTTGACATATGTGAAGTTCATCTAAATTCACCAAGGTTTGAGTCTTCTTAGCCTAATATGATTTTTGTATTTTTTTAAGTGATTTTGAGTGATTTTCTTGTTGTTTCTTTCTATTTTATTACACTTTTTCATTGCACATAGTGATATTTGCTAAATTTATGTAAAAGTTTAAATTTTTTGTAAGGTCAAAAATCAAGAAAATTTTATTAGAATAGATTAGGTTAGAAACCAAAAAAATCAAAAAACAATATATATATAGATAGAAAAACAAAAAATAAAATAAAAAGACTCGACAAAGATAAGGAAACTATCAACCTAGTTAATTTAGATCCAACCAAAAAATGTCACCTGAAATAACAAATCGTGTCAACCAACTAAGTGATCCAACTCCGAAGACCTTGGAGATAACTAATTTGCATATTAGTTACATTTTCAAGAGAGGTGGAGTGACTTCACTCTACCATTGGTGAAATGTTTCAATTGGACCATCAACAAGTACATGGTTTTTTATTAATTCGTAATAGTTACTCTTGGTATATTTGGATATTAATAAATGATGATAAATACATTTATATATACAATATTAATTTTATTTATTATTTATTAAATATTAATATATATATGTATATATAGAATGAGTTGGACTACTTAAGAATTGTAATTAAAAAATATCATGATTTCTTGTTGAGTTATAAATTTAGAAATTGTAATTTGTGTTATATTATGAGATAGTATTTTATGAGTTAAAAGGTCATTACATATGATATTAGAGTGGAGTTCAAGATTTATGACCCTAAATCCTACTACATTTATCATGGAATGTTAAACTTTCTATCCTTGTTAAACTAATCAAACTTGTAAATTTCCTTGTACTAAAAAATTGGAAGAAAAAATATAAACAAAATGGGAGAATTTTTTTCTACCCAACCACCTCAAGATGTTGAAATATGGCCTTCATATGGTGAGACCCTAGCATCAAATTTGGTTTCACTAAAGCTAGAAAATGGAAAGCAACCAATAATAAAAATTGAAAAGAAGATTAAATCTAAGAAACCTTTGTCGGTATTGGCATGGTGTACTGGTTTAAAGGTGGCATTGTTGTTCTTTCCACCAAGGTTCAAACCCCATTGGGGTGGTATTGTTGAATGGTTGTATTCCGATTCATAGCTCCGGTCAAAAGTGTTTACCACTTGAATAAAAAAAAATATAAGAAACCTTCAGTAATTCAAACATGCAATTTGGCTATGGGCCTGATGAGGTATTAATGATTCATGAAGTTATACATTAGTGCATGTGAGTACAACCTACTTCCAATAAATTTAAGGTGGATTCAAAGTATGAAGAACCCAAGGAAGTAGAATTTGAATAAGATCTATGAAAAATTATAAGTGCAAAACCCTTATTAGAATAAGGATATGCAATCCACTGATATATCAAATTAAAGAATATTTAGCCTTTATTTTCCAATAATGTGGTTGTTGCTTAAAATTTTGTTTAGCATTAATATTTATACAAATTAGTTGTATTCCTAATCTAATTTCATTTAACTTTGAAAATAACAAGAAAAAAAGGTTTACACAAGGTTGAATTTGGGAAATAATCTTAGAGTACTAGGTAGAACCATGAATGATCCAAATGTGAAACTAGATTAGATTTTAATTGCATTAAATGAAACTAGATAAGTATAGTGCCTTTAGAGAATGAATTTTAAGTACCTCAAAAATACAAAGAAGAATTTGAGTAAGGCCATGATATTAGTGCTAAAAATAAGCATGATGAGTCTCATTGCTCAAATAACATAATCCTAATGAAATTGAAATGCAATTTAATGGAAGAAACCAAGTATTTAATGAGTTATCTTAGGATAAGGAAAAGATTAATCCACAAAAAATTGATGATACATTTTTGGGAGACAGTATTGAGGACTTGCTCGATGAGATGGAAAAGTACTTTAAAATAAGGAACTATTCATAAATCACTAAGGTTGTATTATGAGCATACCAACTTTCTAGTGAAGTTTCATCTTGGTGTACCATAAGAAAAATAGAAATTGGTTTAGAGTTGGAAAACTTAACTTGGAAGATCAATTTTTAGTTTTTTTTAGAAAATGTTGGTTACTGTCACTTTACTTTGATAAAAAATTAACTGACTTTAGAAAATGATACAAGGAGACATGTTAGTAATTGGTTATTGTAAGAAAATATTAGACTTCTCAAGTATGTACCTTAGTACCAATATGAGAAAAAAATCAAAATATAAAAAAAATCATTAGGGATTGAATGCATAGATAGGACAAATATATGTTTATGTGCCTTCCACCATAGACCAAGTTTTTAAAAAATCAATCGAACAAGACTAGAAACTAAAATCAATTGTAGCATCAAGAGAAACATTTCATGAGAAATTTGGAAACTCAAAATCATCCTTTAAAGAAAAATAATTATAATATAAACCAAAACCCAAAATATAAGTAAATGGAAAGGAATCAAGAAACAATAATAACTCTAGATTCAAGGGAAGGGACAATGGTGCAAAAGGGAGAGACTAGGATAGAGAAGAGAGAATACTAGAAAGGAGATGTCTATCTAGGAGATTACTAGTTTTCCCAATTATAACTAGGGAAATGTAGTACAAAACTCCCACTACCATCTCAACAAAATCCTTCCAACAAAGGATTCATGCAACAACAAATATCTTAAGTTAGATATCAAATTATTCCTATTGAGACATAAAATACACTCTTTCATTATTTCATTTTTATTTTAATATATATTTTGATATATTTAATTATTTGTCGCACCTAGGGTATTTAGTAATATATCTAGAATATTTGATGATATGGCTAACTCCTAGTTAGTTTAGTATGTTAATTAAGCAAGAGTAATGGTAGATCAATGTTTATTTGAGTGTGAAATTAAGAAAGTCCTTTTTTTCCACTAAGTTAAACCTATATGTGGTACAATTAGGATCCTACAATGATATCATAGGAATGAATTGGCTTTAACATCACATAGTGAAAGCTAACTTCTTTGAAAAGATAGTCAAATGCCTAGATGACTTAGGTAATCGAGTGATTGTATAGGGTGAAAAAATTATACTAAGGTAGATCTCTACCTTGCAAGATAAAAATTATAGAAGGAAAGTGTGAAATTTATGCTATCAAGTTTTTTTTAAATCTAGATAATTTTTAAGAATCCCCAATCCAAAATTAACCTTTTCTTTCTAATTTTCAAGATGTATTTCTTGGAGAACTAATTGGGCTACCTCCTCGTAGAGAGTTTGACTTATCTATAGACATAATTCTATGATTTTAACCTTGATAAAAAGAACCCTATAGAATGAGAACAACAAATTTAATAGAGATAAAGGCCCAATCGTAGGAATTTTTTTTGAAGGGGTTAATTTGATTGAGTATATATCCTTGGGAAGTGTTATCCAATTTTGTAAAAACTGAAAAAATGGGACACTAACATTGTGCATTTATTATTAAATTATGAATAAAATAATAGGAAGAAATAAATATCCATTACCCCATATTGATGATCTCTTTGATCTAATGCACAACACATAGGTATTCTCTAAGATATATCTAAGAGTAGGATACTATCAAATGAGAAGTAAAGATGAAGATATTCCAAAAATAGTTTTTAAAATATTTTATGGGTATAATGAATTTACGGTGTTAAATTTTTTGTTAATAAATGTACTTGTAGCATTTATGAACCTAATGACTTGTGTCTTTAGATATTTCCTAATTAAATTTTTACTTATTTTTGGATGGTGTTTTGATATATTCCAATGATGAGAGAAATCACTTGCACCACTCATTTAATGCCCCAAGACACACACTTAGGACATTAGTTGATCAAACAAATTTTTTTTTAGACAACAATGATGACCAAGATATGTAAACTAAATATCACATTGCACACCAAGATATGTAAACTAAATATCACATTGCACACCAAGATATACATAAGTGTCACATCATATACCATGAAACAAGGACTCTAACAATAAGACAACCCCACCATTACTACAAGTAAGGTGACAATAGTAGAAGACTTACCGATCATGGGATGAATTCACCATGATGGACCTATAAGAGAGTGAAGTAACACCCCAAATGATGATTGGGTAGTAACCCACAATTATGTTCTCTCATGAAAAAAACACAAATGGGATGAGGGAATTATCATTCTTAAATCCCCACCAACACAAACTCACAACCACTCAGAACACTAAAGAAAACCTACACTAGGAGATACCACATCTCGACTAGATGATGTGATCGTTGAGTGTCCAATGCTAAATTTATGAGCCAGCTTCTAAGAGAGAAAAAATCCAACAAGGTGGCTCTAACATAGGGGTTAGACCCCTATAATACTATTGAATGCACAAGATAATTGAGAGATGGGGTGAATCAGTTGTACATTAAAAAATTAAAACCCTCTTTAACATTTAGATCTACATCATTCCATAAACCCTTAACAACCACTTAAACCCTTGTTATGCATTAGAAAAATGTAAACATGAGAAACAATAATGCAAACACATCCAAACACATGAGAACACCAGATTTACGTGGAAAAACCAAGAAGGGAAAAACCACGGTGAGGATTAGCTCACAATATAAAGTAATTGCAACATCGAATACAATAGGCTCACTACCCAAAAGAAAGAAAGGCTCACTGCCAATGGCTCACTACCAGATTATGGAAAAGAAGAAGGAAGATTGTTACAATGAGAAATCCATCTCAATGCAACAAGAAATTCCACCACTACATCACCAACATATTTGTATCCTTTCTAAAGATTGTAGACACCTTCTTATCACTACTTTTAGTATTCTAACTCATTAAATCTCACACTTCACTAATTCATACCACAAATTTTTAATTTGCATCTCACACACTACACGCATCCTCCATCTATAGAACACTTATTTATACCTTCTTCAACCTTCAAAGCAATCTCCAAGGTCAGTTATGCACCTCAATTGTGCAAATTCAAATTAGGTTGACACCAAAACATTCCCATAGTGGAAAGGAATGAAGGAATATACCACATCACACCTTAACTCGGACCTAAATCCACTCATATATGTCACACCATGCATCCATAAACACCGAAGAAAATTTGCAATTAGTGTAAACACCCAAGGTCAATTGAACCTATATAAACACCATTAAACAATTAAGTACATGCTTCCTTTAATCTTGATACAACACACAGACAACAAAAATCACTTGAACATAATCAAGAATATTCCACAAACACCTTGAAATCCAGCAAATTCCTTCGCAACAACTTTCACCTGAAGAACAAATGCATCATGTATATCCAGTTAACCTTTTAAATATGTCTTTACCTTTTTTTTTGTTCTTGTCATTAAAAACTTTGTTTGGACACCTTGAAGCATAATGACCCATCTTACAACAATTGAAACATTGGAAAGGAAACTTAAATTTGCATTTACTAGTAGCCTTTTTCATTTTCCTCACAAAGTTTTCTTCAACATCATCAAGATCCTCCTGATCTAATTCCTCAATCTTTTGTGATTTACCATCCTTAAAAGAAATCTCATTTTTCACATTACTTGGACCTAATTATCTCATTTTAAAAGTAGATAAAGCATCATACAACTGATCTCTAGTATAGTTTCTTAAATCCTAAGCTTCCTCAATAGCAGAAACTTTATGACTATAAGCTTTAGGAAGATTTATCAGTACCTTCTTTACCACTTCTTCAATCTTTCCACCAAGACCTCTAATGGAATTGTCAGTCTCATCGACCTTATGCATGTAGCATGTAATGTTTTCATCTTCTAACATTTGCATGTTCTCAAAATATGATCTTTAGATTTTACATCTTGGCTTGCTTGACCTTATCATCTCCTTCATAAATGCTTTCCAACTTTGTCCAGATCTCTTTAGTAGTCTTTAAATTCATAACTTTCACAAGTTCGGTATTAGAAAGACTACTTAAAAGAGCATACCTTTCTTTACCATTGTTTTCATGGGACTTGATCCCATCATCAATACTCAAAACATTTGTAGGCATAGTGTATTCAGTCACAACAAAATTCCAAACTCCATATCCAAGGGATACCAAAAAACCTTTCATCCTTGTCTTCAAGAATGCATAATCTGATACATCAAACAGAGGATCATCTCTCTTGTGTGTCATCCTAGATCTACCTCAAGTGATTAATCTTTCTTCCAATGAACCATTCCCTGATACCAATTGATGAATACACAAGACAATTGAGAGGGGGGTGAACAAGTTGTACATTAAAACACTAGAACCCTCTTTAACATTCAAATCTGTATTATTCCATAAACCCTTAACAACCACTTAAACCCTTATGCATTAGCAGAATGTAAACATGAGAAACAGTAATGCAAACACATCCAAACACATGATAACACCAGATTTACTTGGAAAACCCAAGAAGGGAAAAACCACAATGAGGATTAGCTCACAATCTAAAGTAGTTGCAACATCGAATACAATAGGCTCACTACCAATGGCTTATTGCCATATTATAGAAAAGAGGAAGGAAGATTGTGACAACGAGAAATCCATCTCAATTCAAAAAAAAAATCCACCACTGCATCACCAACACATTTGTAGCCTTTCTAAATATTATAGATACCTTCTACTCACTACTTCCAATAGTCTAACTCATTAAAGCTCGTAATGCACTTCACTAATTTATACTTCATAACTCTGCAATTTGCATCACACACACTACACACACATCCTCCATCAACACAACACATACTTATACCTTCTTCAACCTTGAAACCAGACTCCAAGGTCGATTATGCACCTCAACCATGCAAATTAAAATTTGGCCATCACCAAAACATTCTCGTGGTAGAAAGGAATGAAGTCGGACCACATAAAACCTTAACTTGGACCTAAATCCACTCATACACACCACATCATGCATCCACAAACACTAAAGAAAATTTTCAATTAGTGTAAACACCCAAGGTTGGTCAAACCTATGTAAACACCATTAAAGAATTAAGTAAACACTTCCTTTAATCGTGAGAAAACTCGAATACAACAAACATCACTTGAACACAATCTAGAATATTTCACAAACACCCTAAAATCAAAAAAATCCTTTGCAACAACTTTCACCTGAAGAACAAACACATCATGTACATCAAATTAACCTTTTACATACTATAACTCAAGAAACTAATTTGTGGAGCTCCAAACTTTGAACCACTTCAACTGAAGATAGATATGAGAAATAAGAATAGACTTTTGGAACCACAATATCAAAAACCAAAGTATGGAGAAATGCGGAGCAAAACCATTTCTCCTAGATAGCATGGAAATACACAATTCACACACTGGTGAATACAAATTTCACTGTACAATGATCCCAAACAAGAAACTCTAGACATAACACCACTAAAAACTTTTGATCAACATACCCAAACCATAGAAGTAGATCTTCA
This sequence comes from Sequoia sempervirens, assembly GCA_007258455.2. Taxonomy (NCBI): domain Eukaryota; kingdom Viridiplantae; phylum Streptophyta; class Pinopsida; order Cupressales; family Cupressaceae; genus Sequoia; species Sequoia sempervirens. Next base: position 1,423,848 of record VDFB02056351.1, on the reverse strand, counting down.
ACATAGAAGAAATGCATAGAAAAACTAGAACATCACTTTGTATGCTAGAACACCTCTCAACCACATTGTTTCTTCTTTTATTCCAATTTTCTCAAAAGCACTTGGAAATCAAACACCGAAGACATATTCTCATCATCTCCAACACTTCCTCATCATCACCAAACCAATTGCAACACAGCAACTCAACCAAACATCCACAAATAGAAACTTATAAAAGCAGCACAAGAGGTTGACACTAGTAACACTTACTAACATGACAACATAATGCAACTAATAAAAGCATCACCACAAAATCATCAATGCAACATCATGCTAAAATCAATGACAATACCATCTCCTCATACTTGCAACAAAGACATGATAACTTTGGGAGTCACAATCATTCCACCAAACCCAAACAATGAAAATTCACTTTCAAGCATTAATAGACTTCCCAATTTTAAAGGTGACATAATCCTCAAGGTACAACACTTGTTGATGAAGTGCAAACATGAGAAGCCTCACCAATCTAAGGGGAACAACTTTCATATAAAAAATTTCCATAAGAAATGGTTAAAAGAGCTTGTTGTCTAATGAAATAGGGGACACCAATGCATTAACGGATTATAGTGCACCTAGATGACACTAGAACTCAAGGACACTAATATGCAAGAGATGCACTAGGATGAGCTCACCAATGTCTTGAATCTATATTATTGTCTTATATTGGGGTTGGATTCTTGACCTAGTGTTGGAGTCCCAAGAATCTGTTGTATTCCTTTCCTTGCATTGGCTTCATGTACATGCAATAGAATCTTGGCTAGTGAGCCAATAAAATCTCCCATCTAGATCACCAATACAAGCACAAACCTTAGGACACACCAACAAAGAGACAAAAAATGAACTTAAAAATGATGAAAATGATTGAGAAACTAAAGTTAACTTTATACACTCAATATCCAAACCCACTAGCCCATAAGAAAGACAACTCCTAAGGGTGTGGGAGTCAACAAGGGAGTCTAAGACACAAAAAATGATAGAAACAATTAATGGGAAGGAGTTATCTTATTCATTTCAAGTCCACAGGGAGAACCCTGAACAAACCCACATTGAGGCCATTTCTCACAACCAACACACAAGAGACATAAAAGGAAACTAAATATTTTAAGAATACCAAGTTACATGTTGATATGGAAAAAGGGAAAAACCTTTAGATATTTGCACTCTTTAGGGTTTGGCACCTTTTTCCATTTATTATTAAGAATGGGAATGGAAATGGTATGGTTGTGAGCATTTGATGAACTTGGACAAGACATGTGATTGACTTACTACCTAAAAGGTGATTCAACTACCCCTTGACCAAATATAGATTGAATTTAGGGATGAAATGCAATGACCTAACTAGGCTAATGATGTAAATTTCAGTTGTAATGCAAATACAATAAACACAAAAAGTCAAACAAATTTGGACAACAAAAATGAACAGAGCGGGATGCTATGCACCTATGGTATAAATTTGAGCTTGATTTTGGAGGACTAACTCACTCTATGCATAAGTGTCCTTGTAGAAGGATTTCAAATCTGTTTTTGAAGTCCTTCGATGCCAAATTAGAGCTTTCTATTTTTTCCTACAAATTTGTCAAATCACTATCGAATATTTCTATAAGTGAATTGTCAAGATGTAGGGTTTTGATTGCAACAATGGATAATTTATCTTCAATATTTCTCTAATCTCATTCAAACCTAAAACCTATACAATCAAAGAGAGAGGAAGGGTTGTGCCATTTGGGGGCTTGCCTTAGTCAAACCCCATGTTAGTGTTTCCACTTCCACAATGGCAATGACAATGATAGAAAGGATAAATGATAGGAAGGAATGATGAATTAACAAAGTGTTGCAACTCACCACCCTTCAATGGCTTACTTAAAGGATTAAATTCATACAAATCTCCTCAATTTTTTGGATATTTCTTGATTGAATTGCTTGGAGACCTACAAAAGGGTTAGCCTTCACAAATAGTGATAACATAAACATACATAAACTCACATATGATTTGTCATGATGCTTGGATCTTGAATTGATGCAATAAATCACTGAAATGTTTCTCTTGACTTGCTTGATAATGCTCTTGACAATAACTCTTGCTCTTAGTTTCTTGTTCTTGCTAGATTCCTTCACTTGATGCTAGATAGATCTCAAATAATCCAATAAATTAAATCTCGATAGCCAACTTTAGACACTTGAATTGAAAATAATAAAGTTTCAACACTGACATATTTAAATTTGGAGCCAAAACAGGGGGACACTTTCGCCAAAAGGGACCCATTCGCCATAGGTTGTATGTGTCCCAATCCTATTTTTCAGAAAGTAAGGTTTTGAGGGAAAATTATTAGATGAATGTATTTGTTTTCCATTTGCAATTTTTTAGTAATTGTTAAAACTAGCTATGGAATACATAATTTAGGCAATTAGGTCAATGCACTTAAGGGGGAGCAAAACACAGTGTGAAATTGTCATGGGTGACAATTTACAATGCTATATTTAGCCCCCACTTTAGTGAGAGTATGAACGTAAACTCAGACTCACACTAAAGTAGAAAAGATATGTCAAGAGGGGTCTGATTGTCCAAATTTTGAAGGGATAAGATAACAAAGGATCTAGGGGGAGGGCACAATCCCCCAAGATCAGAGATCACATGGTAAACCAACATAAGCACAAAGGAACACGCACATTTATGAAATATAGCAAGACACCATACACAATTTCAAAACAAAGTGAAAAAGGAGGGTATGGTTTAGAAATTTTTGTCATGCTAGGATCCATACCAAAGGCATTCATGACTCACAAACTATCAAAGCTTTATATTTGCTAGGTGAATCACAAACCGAAGGCAAAACAGACTAGTGAAGTTTGATATTCATTAGGTAAGCCTCCAAGACAAAGTAGAAAAATAAGAAACACACAAGGTCTAGTGAAGTCTAATATTCACTAGGTGTGTACCCATTGACAGTCATACCAAGAATTATGCTCCTTGATAACTCTAATAAGGTGTTACAAAAAATGATCAAGATGCTATGTCGAAACATCACTAAGTTCAATGTATGTGAACAAAGTGAAGAAAAAAAAGCCAATGTCAACGCATCACTAAGTCCAACGTATGTGAAAAAAATGAATTAAAAACTCCAATGTATGGCCCCACCGTAAAGTAATTTCTAAACGCCTTGTTGTGAGCAATTTTTTTAAGGTATAAAAATGATAAATGCTATGTGATAAGGTCATGAGAGCTTATTTGAAAAGACCTATGCCAATGATATGTTCTCAATAAAGTTACGGCATGATAAGGAGTTGGCCCCAAATATAATGCAACAAACAACACAAAATATGAACACATGAGGGATCCACAGATATGAGGTTAGTATACGTCTTTTCTATAGTGATATATGTAGACATCCAAATTTGACCACTCCCATATGGTCAAACCTGTCAACTTCATCTGTTTATTTCATCATATTAATCAAGTTACTTATTTAATTAATATTTCCCATTTCCCTAAGGTTCCTAAAGTATTTAATTTTACAATTAAATACTTTACCTTTCATCCTTTCTCTAAATTAAATAAATACATCAATTTATTTAATTTGGTCATTTAGCCTTTTGGAATTTAAATCAATTTTAAATTCCTCTTTTTCTCTCTCCTTGTCACATCCTCCATAAACTTCTTCTAATCTGGATTAGTCTAATTAATCCATAATTAGGATGTGCACACCTTTAATCAAGGTTAAATGTCACATCCTCCACATCTTCCAACTTGCTTCTAATCTTCCATTAATTTTCTTAATCACCTGTTTACACAACCTTAATCTAAACCCCTTGCTACCTTTAGCATATCTTTTTTGTCAACCTTCACAATTTCCATATTTAGCCTAGACCCTCTTCCCCATGTGAATTAAAAATTCACATTTATCCCTCCAAGACTCTTCCCCATGCAAGTTGTTAGGAGTTCTAGAACTCCTCACTTGTCACATCAGTCACATGGGTCAAGAACCTTCCATTATAAGGACCTTCTCTTATCCACAAGGTACTTCCAATCATGTGAATTTAAAATTCACATTTATTTTCCCAATCACTTCTCTCTTCCCCGTGGAGATTTTTGAGGAATACTAAAATTCCTCATATGTCACGTTCCTCCTGTAGACATCGAAAATATACTGATTGACATCGTACACCTGATCCTGACTTACTAACATCATTTCTTCCTAAATCACTCCTTGGTTTAACCATTTAATCAAATTCCCTTATCTGATTAAATTCATCAATATTCATCTCTTAATTAAATAAATCATTTTGTCTAATTAAGTCACTTTCTCTTGATAATTAAATCAACCCATCTGATCTAATTATCCCTATTTAATTAAATAATCAATTTATTTGATTAAATCTCTAAAGTCTATCAATTAAATTAAATAAATTAAAACCTTATTTGATTTAATCTAACATTAGCTCCTTTTAATTAAATAAATCAAAATATTTATTTAATTAGCCTTTATCATATTCCTCTCTTATCTGATTTAAATAAATCCATAAATCTAAGTCAAATAAGTCACATCATCTAATCTCCTATTAAATTAATTAACCCTTAATTAATTTAATCTAATCTCATGTCACATCCTCTAGATAATGCAAGTTGCATATGAAAATAGATTTAATTCATTTATTAAATCTCTATTTTCCTCACAAGGCATCTTTTGGAATATTCTCTCAATTTGAATTCAAAAATTCCAAGTCAACATGTACATCCAACAAGGCAATAAATTCATCTTACATGTCCTTTGCCTTGAGCCAAGTGGCATTTATTGCATTTTCCCTTCCCTCTTACATGTCATTTCAACAAATTTGAATTTCAAATATTGGCATTTATTGGCACAAACCCCAAATCTTGCACAACCATCATCCATTCATAGCTTGACAAGTGGCACCATATCATTGGATGAATGTTAGTCCCACATTGCTCAAATTTGGGCATTCATCCATCTTGAAATCCTATAAATGAAGAGCTCCTCTCCTCATTTTATCATCCACAATCCAAGCAAAGTTACCATGCTAAAATACTTAGCCATTTCCATCCATCATTCGAATTCTTAGCTAGGATTTTTGTAGATTTAGCTTGAAGTCTTCATCTTTCATCAACAAAGTGGATCAACAATCTCTTCAACATTCGAATCTTGCATCATAGGGATTGGGAAAGGGCCAATTTTCACATCAAAGTGGCACCAATTCCCCCATGGGATCAAGTGTTTGCTATTTAAATTAGGATTTAATCTTTAGTTTATCAATTTCATTGTGTTCTTGCTTGTTTTCTTTCCTATTTTGAGTTTGCAAATGGATTTCATGGGCAATCCTTCTTTTAGCTTGTAATTCCTTGTTTAACTCATTTATTCATATTGTTTTGCAGGTACTAGGAAAAGGGTTCGCACATTTGGCACTAGGAGGGTGTGAAGTCATTATTTCTAACATTTCCTCAAAATTTCTACGTTTTCTTGACACACAGGAAATTCCAACGCGGGCTCGTCAGCGTCACTGTTTTAGCACCGCGGGCTCGTCAACGTCGTTGTTTTAGCACCGCGGGCTCGTCAGCGTCGCTATTTTAGGGCCGCTGGAATCATCTCGCCAAAAAAATTCAAATCCTAAACTCTGCCGCTAGACTCGCCGATCTGCATCAGTTTCAAAAAATTCTAAACTCTGACGCTTTCAAAAACTGCAATGTTGAGCGAAACAACGACACAATCATGCTCTCTGTCCCGACATAGAGCCCCGCTGACTGGTAAGCGGCGCTGTAAGAGCGACGTTGGGAGGAAAAAATAGTGACACCTTCACGAGTTGCAACACTGGGAGACAGTAAAAGGGAAACATTTGAATTTTTTTTAGCACGTGTTTTTAATGATTACTTCTTCCTCTATTTTCTGCTTTTTAAATTTATGTGTTTTTCCAGAATCTGACTATTTTTCGCCTTTGTAGGTTGGAAGCCAAAAAGTAAAGGAAGAAGGAGCATGGTGATGATATTTGGTCCAATCAAAGTTTTTTTAAACACTTAAGTGTTTGTTTAAACACTTCCTTAGGAATTTGTCATCTTTTCATCTTTAGAACACTAGTTTTCATTTGGGCTTAAAAAAAACCTTTCAATTCCATTTCTTGCAAAGGTTAAAATAAACAATAGGACCAACAACTTACTAGATTTTGTTTATGGGATTAGCAAATTGAACAAATGTCTTTCACTTGTGATTTGGTGCTCTAAAATGAACTCACATATTGCTTTGAGGATCTAAAAAGAACAAGTGTAGTTGTGTTTTTCGTGAGGGCTTACTTAGACTAAAGGCATTGGAAAAGGACGTATGCGCTTCTCTCACGCTTTATAGTGATCTTGAGAATCAAAAAGTTTTTTCCATGACTTTGGCTTAAGACAAAGCAATCACCTCCACACTTCGATTTGGGCTTAAAATTGAACAAACTATTGTGCGAGTGTGAGTGGGGACTTTGTTGCGTACATTCTCTCTCCTTGTTGCCAACAAGGATTGATCGAGTTACGAATATTGTTCTTCATTCACTTTTGTTTATCCTAGAGGGCCTACCTTGGGGAAAAAGTACTCACCCAAAGGAACAACTCAACTGATAACACTCTAAAGCCAAGAGTATTTCCAGTCGGGATATGAATGTGGATATTGGAAGAAACGCCAATATCACGTAGTTGATTCTGACAAGATGGATCCAAAAGGGGACTCTTGTCGTATGGGTCAATCTCCACGAATGGAAAGTCCTTACTAAAACCCATGTGCTAGAATTTTCCAAAATCCTCAATCTATTTGTTGGTGCAAGAACAGTCATTTTGAAGCCACCCCACACTTTTACGGTCTTCTAGTAGAGATAGAAAGCATGCCATGGGAGTTTCATGGGTGTTGATGCTTGGCTGCCCCATATAAGCGAGTGTCATGGAGGGGAGCCAGTGGGGTCAAGCATCTAACCATCTGCTAGAGATAAGCATAGCTGGACTTGTCCAAGTGGGAATTCAACAAATATTGTCTTACACTTCCATAGGATTGTACTTATTCTTGGGTTACAAAATGCATTGCTTGATCGAAAACTTCATGAAAACAAACACTTAACATCATCCAAATTTCAAACCCTTTTGAGGACAAATACCATTGACATAATCCATATGTTATTGTTTTCCCTTGGGATTCACATCCTTAGAGGTTTCTAAGCATTGGATTAGATCTCAATTTGTCTCCTTAAGTAAACAATAGGGAAACCCTTTGCCTTAAGTTCATTAAATTTCCACATAGCATATCTTGTGGGGTTTGAAGAAATTAAGACATAGGACATCTTAGTTTGAAAACCTAATTGAAGAAAGTGTTTTTGGTAAAATAAATACATTAAGCAAAGCTAAGAAAAATGAACTTTCATATGTGTCGAAGACTCCAAGTCCCAAAGCACAAATCATTGATTGAAAATCCGAAAATGAATGTTCAAATGAAATCATTTCTTGGTTACAAAGGTCATTAGGAAGCATTTTCATGCTCTTCAATACCTAGATCTAGGTAAAAAAAGTGTCCTTTTTAGGTTCATCTTAGGATCAAAACATTATCAAAATCCTTTTCATCCATCCATCCAAAACATCAAAACAAAATCCACCTCATCATCACCTTTTGGGAAAATCTTGAAACTAGGCTTTATGGCAAAATCAAAATCATATAAATCATTGAGACAAAATCCTTGAGAACATTTATCAAAACACCTTTGGCTAGGCATGTGTAGTTGCATCCTTTTGCATATACTTAGTCAAAGTTATCAAAATCATCTTGTCTAGCTTAGTGTATGTAGATGAATCCTTCTCCATATGCTTAGTGAAACAATCATCTTGTTTGAATAGGTGTGGGTAGATGCATCCTTCTCCTCACACATATTCAAATTATCATCATTTGAACAAAGCTATCCCTTAGATCATCATCCAACATCTTAGGGTCTTTTTGTTCAAAAATCCAAATCAAAAGAAAAATCAAAATCAAGGACAAAATCTCAAATCTCAAAATCCAAAATCAAAATCAAAATCCACAAAGTCCTAAAAGCCTAGTGTCTCATTCAAGATTGATCAAAAGCCAAAACATCCATATCATTCATCCATAACATCATCATCATATCATCACCTTTGATCCTCAAAAGCATCCTAAAACTTTCACTTTAGGACATTAAATAACAATTGATCCAAAGAATCAAGAGATTCATCTCTCATATTCTCAAAGATTGACCTTTGTTTTATGGTTCAAACGAGATCTCAATACAAGAAGAGTATGGAAGCCAACAAAGAAACACCCACTTCAAGTGATCTTAGCCAAACCAACGCAGAAATGAATCCAGCAGAATCAAGCAACCCATTGACCCTCTCATCATCTCAAAATCCCCAAGAAGAAAATCAAGGAGAGGACCTCACTTTCAGAATGTCTCGCGAGGAAATGATAGAAATGCTTTAAAATCCGGACAACCATAGAATCATCAACATTATGATGAGACTTAACCCTTCGTTGTACATGCTTGAACTAGCAAAACAAGGGGCCAAGTTACCCTCAGATTTTGATGTGAGTACTATCATGGACACATCATTTCCCCCAATTTCATCCACCATCCCCATTTCATCTACACCCCCATCTCAAAACATCACACAAAACATTTCGCAAATCACAACATCGTTTGCTCCAACCCAACCAAATGTCAACAAGGGAAACACATTCCTCAATGCTCTTCAATCACATCCCCTTGTTAATAATCAAAACATGGATGCAAACACCACATTGGAACAAAACATACCTAAAAACCCCTTACATAAAAATGTTCCTCTCACATTTCATCATGATCCATCATCATCATTTTTTCACGCAATACCACAAACACCTCTTCTCACAAATTCACAAGAAGAGGGAGACACGTTCGGACTAGGGGGCTTATTTGACACCACGACATTTTCACAACAACTCACACCCCTTACATTTCCACCTCTTCTGCCATTTCCATTATCATCCGCACCACTCCTTGGTTTAGGGCTTCCTCCCCTACCAAGCATCAATCAAACCTATATCCCAACCATCAATCAAAGCATCATACCAAACACTCAAAATTTATCATTGATATCACAACAACAAATGATAAATACACAAGCAATGGCAACATCATCAAACACACCCCTAACCTCACAAAGCATGGTCTCACAAGGACCAATCACATCAATACCATTATCCAACATGCAAAACATCAACACAACATCATCATCTACCACCATTCCAAATCCACCACCACCACCAACGTTCACCACATCAAATCAATATGATGCAGCATTGCTAGCTACTTTCCAAAGAGGATACCAACAAGTCCATAAACAAAAAGCCGTGAAACAAGCCGCTCAAGTTGCACAAGCCGCAATACAAGCACAACAAGTTGTGCAAGCTCAAGCTTTATTGCAACAGCAACAACAACAAGCCGCTCAAGCCACACAAGCATTACAAGCACAAAGGGTCACAAGCACAACTTTTATTATAGCAACAAGCCGCACAAGCACAAGTAGTACAAGCTCAAGCCCAAGCGCAAGTGCAAGCTCAATATCAAACACAGCAAGCACAAGCACAAGCACAACTTCTTGCACAAGTAGCGCAATTGTCGGCATATCAACAAGCATTGAGGCAATACCAAGAGCAACAAGAAGTAGCAGAATTAGCAGCCCAACAACAAGCGTTGTTGGAACAACAACAATCATTGTTGGAGTAGCAACAAGCGCAACAACAAGCCAAAATCCTAGCGCAACAATAGCAAGATCAACAATAGGCATCATTCATACAAAAGCAAGTAGAAGCCTTCTTCGCTCGACAAAACATGCAGATACCATCAAACAACACACCGACCAACCCATCCATCCAAACCATGATTCAAAGACCTCAAAAAACTTTCATCCCACCCCCTAATCCCCAGAATGATGTGACGACACAACTCAAGTTGCTCTCGCTTACCTTCAGGCATTAGAACATTCAAAGAAATTAGAGACGCATTCATTAGGAATTACGCATGTAACATTACAATGGATGTCAGTTTCAAAGAATTATTGGCTCTAAAACAAGGGAAGAATGAGTCTTTCGTCTCATTTCTTCAACGATGGTGATCCAAGGCCAATTAGAGCAATTGGACCATGCCAGAAGAACAACAATTCTACACAATCATAGCCAACCTTGAAAGTTGTTTGGCATTTCATCTCAAGGTTCAGGGAATCACCACATATGAGCAATTGATCTCCAAGGCGCTTAGCATCGAAAGAGCCCTTGTGACTCAACCTGCTGAATCAACGTCATATCATGAACAGCAAAACAATCGCCCACCATCAAATTACAATGATAAACCTCAAACATGGGAAAGAAACAAGAACGTTACTAGTGATGGTGTCATCGATTTCAAGGTGGTCATTAGTGGTCCTCATCAACATACACCCACACCACAAATCCAATCACAATGCCAAAAAACTCATCACACAACATACCAACCCAATTATCCCACCATCAATAACCTCACTGACCAAAGGGGACCTCCCCAATGCAAAACTTATCCAAAACACAAATACACTATTTTGGGGGAACCATTAGAGGACATAATGAAAAAGTTGATCGACGAAAAACTTATCAAACCTCCCACATTCAAAAATTACCAAGAACCCGATGTCAAACCCCCTTGGTATAGCAAGAATCAACTTTGCGAATTTCACAAAATAAAAGGTCACACCACAAACAATTGCATGAGACTCAAAAACATCATCCAAGATCTCATTGACAAGAAAATCATAAACGTGGAACAACCTACAGGAAATTAGGACCTTAAAATCTACACGAATCCAATGTCGAATCATGGCAACAAAGGGAATAAAAATGTCAAAGAAGGGCGGTGTAAATCATGTGTACGAAACAGTCGTTGCTTCCCTAAATGAGGACTGCATGGTCATCACCATCAAGGGTGCCCATGCCGAAGATTTTGGAGTCACCACAAGAGGTGGAAAAGTCACCATTGTAGGATCATCCCAACCTAACAGAGTTCCTTCATCTAGAGCCATTTCGCATACCTACAATGTTGTAGAACAACTCAATAGAACGCCAGCACACATCTCCATCATGGAGTTGTTAAAAATTTCATCAACGCATAAAAAGATCCTTGAGGAAGCATTAGCCTCATCCACTGTCCCCATAGATCTCGATGCAAAGCAATTCCAAGCTATGGTCAGAAATATCATAACGCCTAATCTCCTTACATTCTCTGACCAAGATTTCCCCACCCAACCATCTCACAATCGTGCACTTCACTTGGAAGCCATTTTCAACAAGAGAAAAATCAAAAGGGTCTTGGTGGATGGAGGTATAGGTTTGAACATCTGTTCTCTCAGCCTCATCAAGCAATTGAAAATATTAGAAGATTCCATCAACAAAGGAAAGGGCATAACAATAAGAGCATATGATGACCAAGAAAGAGTATCTCAAGGCACGATTAAACTCCCTATTCAAGTAGGGCCAACGCTCCTGGAAACCACCTGTCAGGTCTTGGACCTTGAACTGCCATACAATATCCTCCTGGGACACCCATGGATTCATGCGATGAAAGTTGTAGCATCAACCTTCCACCAATGTGTGAAATTTACACATAGTGGACAAGAGGTTATCGTCCATGGAGATCCTGAGCCGTTTTCATATTGCAAGAATATTGAAGCCAAGTATTACAAAATACCCCAACTGCCAAAGAATGATGAAGGCCCATCCACACCATACATCAACCTTGCAAATCTCGCATCCACTTCTGTGGCAGAGACACCCGCCATCCCCACCATCCCCACCATCTCCGATATCAAGCTCATCATCCAAGAGGATAGTTGTGGAAGCTACAAAATCCCTAACAATTCTTTTGTGATAGGAGAGTTACCACAATCTCCTAGATCACGAGGACACCCACAAGAAAATCAATCTTCCACATCACAAACCTATCCTGAAAATTATCCTGAATTTACAAGATGGGGAGACCTTGGTCATGAGGTTATTGAAGCAGATCAATCTCACATGTTGTATCAAGATGAAAGACGGGCAGCTAATTTACCAATGGATGAAAGAAGCAAGGGCCTACACATGATGCTTGCAATGGGCTATGACCGAAATCAAAGACTTGGACAAAATGAAAATGGGCTCATAATACCTATCATGCCAGAGACGCGACCCATAAAAAATCTTGGTCTTGGATGTGCCACTCCGAGAATAACCATACGTGGCTGAAGTCCTCCAGTTAGAACAGTTAATATTTCTCCTCAGCCAGTGCTAGTACAAGTACACTCACCAATAGTCACAGGTAGGGACACACATAATTTTATAACTGAGCCCTACATTAGTAGCGATGACAAAGATACCTTATCCAACCTACCTAGGCTATTTGAAGATACCACCTTGTGTATGATTAGTACCATGTCCTTTGAACCAGATAGTCAAAATCATGAGATTTGTTTAGTCTACCCCCAACTGATCGACTATGACCAATGAGGACCACCAGTTCTCGATACATTCAAAAATGATGAAGCACTCTCAGAATTCATGGGATTGAGGGATAACATTCCATATGGAGACCACAAGGTAGGGTTTATAATGGAGTTGGACACACAGGCCTATTACGGGAAACGATTGAATCCTTTAGTCGCAAAAGTGAGAAACTAAGAATCATATCCAAGTCTTTGAGTGAAAACCACACTGTGGCACTCTCTGACAAGAAAATAGTAAAAAGAAAGGATGTATCCAATGGTGAAAACCTCTCTGAGGCACCTGAGGATGAAGGATTCAATCTTCCTCTAAGAGCTCTTCACCAGGAGAAGTCAGTGGTCTTGGTTGAAAAATGCAATTTGGTCAACATAGGAACAGAGGAGACCCCGCATATCACATTCTATGTGGAATCACTATTAACAAAAGAACAAGAACTCCTAGTAGCATTCCTAAAGGAAAGACAAATAAAATTTTCATGGAGTTACGCTGACATGCCAAGGCTAGATCCAAAGACAGTGGTCCATCACTTAGCGGTGTATCCAGAAGCAAAGCCGGTCAAACAAAAGCTTCAAAAAATGCATTCCCAAATCACTTTGTTAGTCAAAATGGAGCTCAAAAATTTGTTAGATGCAAGATTTATCCGACCAATTGATTATCCAGAATGGGTGTCAAATTTGGTACCTGTTTCAAAACCTGATGGAGCTATTAGAATCTATACGGAATTTAGAGATTTGAACAAGGCATGTCCCAAGGATGATTTCCCACTTCCCAACATCGACATGATAGTAGACATGATAGCAGGACATGAGATGCTATCACTAATGGACAGATTTTTAGGATACAACCAGATCATGATAGCAAAAGAAGATCAACATAAGACTTCCTTCACTTGTCCATGGGGGACCTACTGTTGGAACATGATGCTATTCGGCCTAAAGAATGTAGGAGCAACCTATCAAAGGGCCATGACACTGATATTCCACGACATGATTCATAAAATAGTCGAAGACTATGTCGATGACATTCTAGCTAAATCAAGGAAAAGACAAGATCATATGGCAACCCTAAGTGCTATCTTTGTTAGACTGGAGGAATCCAAAGTCAAACTAAATCCCAAGAAGTGCGTCTTTAGTGTACAATTAGGTAAATTGCTAGGATACATAGTCTCCATGAGGGGTGTCGAGGTGGATCCGGTGAAGGTGAAAGCAATCCTTGAAATGGAAGCGCCAAAGACATTAAAACAACTAAGAGGCCTCCAAGGCCGACTACAATCCATTCGACGGTTCATAGCACAACTGGAAAACAAGCATAATCCATATTCTCACCTACTCCACAAGGGGGTAGCATATAAATGGGATACAAAATGTGAAGAGGCATTCAACAAGATCAAGGAATATCTACTGACACCACCGGTGTTAATACCACCTATCTCGAGAAAGCCATCGATCTTATATGTGTCAACAACAGCAATAGCCCTTGGAGCTCTCCTAGCTCAGCATGATGAAAAAAGGAACAGAGAGGGCTATCTACTATATCAACAAAACAATGGTAGGTCACGAGCTAAATTACTTATTCATTGAGAAAGCTTGCCTTGCAATAGTGTTTGCATCCCAAAAATTCAGACATTACATGTTGGCACACAAGATAAAGCTCATCACAAAAATTGATCCCCTCAAATATCTCCTATCAAAGGCAATGCTCATGGGCAGAATGGAAAAATGGGTAATGATATTATCAGAGTACGACATTGAGTATTTGGAGCAGAAAGCCATTAAAGGTTAGGTTATTGTAGATCAACTATCAGAAGCACCTATGTATTCTGAGAATCCCCTTGTCTCAGAGTTTCCAGATGAGTCTATTTTTAACCTCAACGTCACTAATCACTGGAAACTATACTTCGACAGCTCATATACACAACATGGATCAGGAGCTAGTGTCTTCTTCATCACCCCGCAGGGGGACTGCATACCAAGGTCATACAAACTAGCATTTCCTTGCACAAATAACATAGCAGAATACGAGGCTTTGACTATAGGTCTCAGGATAGCAATGCAATGGAATATCATAGCTCTCAAAGTCTACGGAGATTCTCAGTTGATTATAAATCAGGTCAATAATGAATATCAGACTAAGGATGACAAGCTCACTCCATACAAGAAATTGGTGGAGACTCTAAAGGAAAACTTCATTGACATAACAACAGAGCAACAGATGTGATGGCGACAGTTGGATCCTTGTTGAATATCCCTAACAATGTCCCAAGATACGAATTCTTGATTGAGAAACTTCTCATTCCCTCATTCGAGGTACCAGAATCAGAATATGTGTGTGAAATCGTTGGTCTTGGTGATCCTTGGTACCATGACATCTACACATATCTTCGCATAGGAGTCATACCCACTGACCTCCCATCAAACCTTAAACAAACCTTTATCAAAAAGGCATCTAGATTTTTCATCCTAGGCGATACCTTATACCGTAGAAGCATAGAAGGTACCTTGCTACGCTGTTTAAATGTTGAGGAGGCATTAACCGCTCTAACCAAGGTTCATAACAGTATTTATGGTTCACACTCAAGTGGAATGACCATCGCCAAGAAACTACTGAGGATGGGGTATTATTGGCCCACAATGGAAAGAGAAGTGCATGATCATGCTAAAAAGTGTTTACAATGTCAGCAGCATGGGGATCTCATCCATGCTCTAGCTCAAGAGCTTCACTCGATTGTCACACCATGGTCCTTTTCCTAGTGGGGACTCGATCTTATTGGAAAAATCAAACCCACCTCATCCAATGGCCATAAGTTCATCATAACTGCAACCGAGTACTTCACTAAGTGGGTGGAAGCCATACCCATGACGTATATCACTGGGAAGCAAAATTCAAAATTTATCCTGAACTATCTCATCTGTCATTACGGTGTCCCACAAGCCATTATCTCAGATAATGGGACACCATTCAAGAACCAGGAGGTTCACGACTTGTGCGAGAAATTCAAAATCCAGCATCGCTTCTCCACCCTGTACTATCCCCAAGGCAATGGCCAAGCAGAAGCCACAAACAAAACCATCCTCAAAATCCTTAAGAAAATAGTCAATGACGCAGGTCATGATTGGCATCTGCGCTTAATTAATCCCCCCTGGGCTTATTGAACCAGCATCCGCACACCCACTACGCCACCCCCTTCTCCTTGGTCTACGGATCAGAAGCCGTACTCCCCATTGAGATTGAGCTCCCATCCCTCAGAATATCATTGCAAAATCTCATCACTGATGAGGACTACCGAGTGTCAAGATTAAACGAGCTAGAGTTACTGGATGAGAGACACATAGACGCTTTGAATCATCTACAAGTCTATTAGAATAGACTTAAACGGAGCTACAATAAGAAAATCAGAAGCAGAACTTTCCAAGTTGGAGAATTGGTCTTAAAAGAAAATCAAAAGAATGTCCCAAATCCCAGCAGCAAAGGTAAGTTTGAACCTAATTGGCTAGGACCTTTTGTCATAACAGCAAGTTATAAATCAGGGGCATATTAGCTATCAACACCCAAAGGGGAACCTCTGTAGGATCCCATGAATAGCACCCATCTCAAAAAGTTTTATGCCTAAATCTTTCAAGGTGTAGAACCAAAAAATCCAAAAAATCAGAAAAAGTCCAAAAAAAATGGTTACTTTGGCGAAAACCTGGCAAACAGGCGTCTTGGTGACAACAAAAAAAAGCAAAATAAGCAAAAATCAAAAAAAATCAATCAGAAAAAAGATCAAAAAATCATCCTCTAGTGAAAACCACTTTGGTGGCACTTTGGGCAAGTACCTTGGTGACAACCTGGAAAACAGGCGCCTTGTGTAAATAAGCATTGTCCATCCACCAGGATCTTTATAGCTTGTTCGTCATCATCCCTCCATTTCACTTCCATCATCCATCACATTCAGGTCTCCATCCATCACTCACCCACTTACATTTGCACCATAGCTTGGTCTTGTGTTCGTATCATGATCCCTCCTAGTACTACTCGGCCCATCCTCAAGGTCAGTTTGTCCTTCCTTTATCGGAGTAGTCTATTGTACCACGCTAGGGGCACGTTCTCATTGGATCATATTCGTGTATGGTCTTAAAGTTCTCAACATCAAAAAATCCAAAAACATCAAAACATCAGAAAATCCAAAAAACATCATAAAATTAGAAAAATCCAAAAACATTCAAAATATATCAAAATCCAAAAATAGGTCAAAAAGATCATTCAAAAAGCCAAAAGTAGGGTCGTCTTGTCGAACTACGTCGTCTCTGAGCTTGAACATAGGCAAGGTTGATCTTTGATCATCCCCAGAGACATTTAGGTCAGTCCTATAGGACTCTGTTATAATAAACTGACATCTCATCATGTATATCTTCATCTGTAAATCGGTCAAGTCATCAGTCGAACTACGTGGTCTCTACGTGTATAACGTAGGCAAGGCTATTCTGTTGACCAGCCCTCGAGACCCCTAGGATAGGTCTTTAGGTTAGTATCTTGGTCAAAATCTCAGAAAATCCCAAAAACATTCAAAAAATCAAAAATCAAAACAATTGCAAAATCAAAAAATACCAAAAACAACCTCAAAACATTGTAAAACATCAAAAAAATCCAAATATTTGAAAAAATCCATCTGCCTCATCTCGCTTGCACCCGCAATAAGCAACACCACAATAAATTGACCGTCATCCTCAACCTTTGGTGAAACAAGTGGAAACAACTCTAGCAGTTTAAAAGTAGAGCTCAAAACGTCAAGTCATAAGTCTAAATCAGTGCGCAAGCAAGCTGGTTATCTCTTCGTATTGGTAACACATCATCTAAAATGGTCTCATATCAATCATCCTTTATAAACAAAATGACGTGACGCCATCCACTAATATGTCCTAGGATGAATCCTTCCTACAATGGGCATTATCTTTTGGCAATAAGTTTCATTCATCATCCTTAGAAAACACATCCTCTTTATGTTAGCTGTATTGAAGAGCATTAGTCTGTTTGTTTACTTGGTCTTTATCTTTTGACTTATCTTATTTGCGCTAGTTTCAAGAACGTCTCGATGATATCCCAAAATAGAGGATTTAGAGAAATAGGAATGGGGAAATGATCATTATCTTTTGTCTGTTGTGCTTGTTAGACGCTCTTGCAATATAACCTTGGTGAATACTTGCTTTGTTAGGTATGTGTGGAAGAAGTCTAGGGCAACTTGTTGACTATTACAGGGATAGGTTTACCTTTCCGTGTTTTGGTCCAAGGTGTCTGAAAATTTTGAAGTGCATCCTAGCAAGGTTTTCGTATGTCAGGTGTGAACAAGAATACTCATATCTATTTGTTGAGTCAAAGTCCATCACACTAGGTACTACACCATCCTGGTTTGCTATACCTTGATGTATTGTACCACATGTGTTATCAAACATAAGAAAATTTGGCCCTTTTAAAATCCCAATTCCTCGGAAAGTAATCATCATCATCATCATCGGCATTTGTGTCATCATGCATCTTGTTGAAATGACTTCTTCTTTTCTTACTAACCGCACTAACAAAGTACTATGACAGTTGATCACCATCACCGTCACCGTCATTAATCCTGCATCCACAAATCATTAGCACATTGCATAACATATCATATAGGAAACATACACATTGCATTTTAAATAGGTGCATTCATGACATCACATTCCACCCATTACGTGGCATTTCATGGCATTACATTGATCATTGCATAAAGTATCCGTTCGCATTTCATAACCATTTCATATAACCATTACATAAATCATTGCATAATATGAACGGAAGCATCTCATAATCATCATAATCATAAGCAATAGGTATATAAGCATTAATTCATTAGGCATACATATTATCGCATTAACATATCATTGCATCACATATATCATCATTTAGGATATTAACATTTGTTATTCTAAGCATCTCATACCACCATTTCATTTGCATCATATCACAGCCATTGCATCATATCACATTCATCCATAAATCATCTCATAATAAGAATTTTCACACACCATCACGTATACCATAGATCATATCATATATCACATTTTGCATTTGGCATAAAATAAATCATCATATAGATAACATTATTGCACATCATATCATAGGTTAGCATAATATAGATTTTTTATTCATAATCATCGCATACATCATTAGAAATAAATGCATCCATAGGAACATCATTGCAAAGCATATAGAAATAAACCATCCATGCATAAATAAAAGTACACGATACATCTCATCAAAATCGGCTCATATATATCATATCATCAACTGTCATAGTACAAATAATAATCCGATCACTGTACATATGTGTCAATCAGTACAAAATTCCCATCAAGCTATCAAAAATGAGCCCATAAAGCACAAAAGGTACATCATAAAATCTGGATCAAGCCCGATCTCTGTGGATGTTGCCCTCGCCCCTATCACCGTGACCCTCTGGTGGTCTCTGACTAGCCCGCTCTGAGTACTCTGGGACCCAATCTGCTCTAGGTACATGGTCATAGTAGGCTCAGTGATAGTACTCTATCTCTCGGATAGCATCTTTGTAAGATCGAACTAGCACTGTACCCTAGGATGAGGAGGTTGTCATGCTCTCAATCTATTGCCTGCGGCCTAGCTCTGTCGCTACCTGTAGCTCTGCAGCATGTCTCTGCTGCATAGCCTGATCCCTCTCTACTCTAAGTTGCTCCCGCTCAGCCCGTTCCTGGTCTCTCTCCATCGTCATTGCCTGTACCTATTCCTATAACTGCAAAATCAAGGCATCTTGTGCATCTGCTTGCCCTGTTGGCTGTACCCGTGGTTGTGCATGAACCTGGCCCTCACCCTTAGCTCGTGGTGGTGGGACTAGCGGATCCTGCTGCTGGTCCTACATAGGGACATCCTTGTGACCTAGCAGAACTGGGGGCACCTCTGGCAGATCCTGTCGGATCTCGATCCTCGGTCCTCACCCTCACGCTCGTCCTCTACCCCTGCCTCTGACCTTGTATGCCTCTGGATCCTCACCTGGAACAGTCAACCGTAGAGGAGGTCCGAACTAGTCTCTATAGGCTGTGTGGTGCTTGGATCTACCAAACCCTGATTGTAAGCCCAAGGTCGGACCACCAAGTGTCAAAAACTATCAACCGCCTCTGCAGTAGGAATACCGGGCCCCCATGACCCCTGTGTCATGTTGCGTGCAAACACGGCTACATAACCGTCATCTGGCCGATCTTGCAGCTCCCCAAAATGATGTTGTACATGCTCGGGTAGGTATCTCTCTATCATGGTGTGCTCTCAGCCCTGCATGTATCAATCCTAGCAACAATAAAAGAGTTGGTCTGCATCATCAGCCCATCCAAGCTGATCGAGGTATGGTCTTCAAGTGAACACAAGTATCTCATATATGACCCGCCTCTAGTAGGGGATCCCATGCTCTCCAATGTGTGTGAAGGACACACCACCTCTGTATCGTGTCACTAGGGCATCCTCTGCCCCCATCAAAACCAGAACAACCCGTGGACATAGCACAGAAATGTGCTCCCAAGCCCAAACATGTAGAAGTGTCACCCCAGCCCCTAGCGCTCTGCCATCCACGTATGCATACTCATGGAGATCCCTATAAAGGGAAGCCAGAAGGATGGGCCCCCATGCGAACTGAAGTGGCCTGTCCCGGACCATCCTCTCCCAGTAGTATCCCCATCTAGGGTTGAAATACCACCCTCGTCTATCTGGGGCAACCAAACCTGAAATGATCACTGCAACAGCCCAGCGGAAGGGAGGTGCTATGACTCTGTATCTCTCCAGCTCGATCTATCCCTCGCAATAAATGATATCTCGAGTGGCGAGGACTCGGGTGTAGTAATCGCGACCCTCCTCCATGTTATAGATCACCTAGTGGCCATGAATGGGCAATCGAAGTATGTGCTAGACGTCCTCCAATGTGAGAATCACCTCACTAGTGGGAAGATAAAACGATGACGTCTCTCTGTGCCACCTCTCGGCCAGTGCTGATAACATCCCGAGGTGTGTGCGCATGGGCGCCGCATATGCAATATGCCATAGTCTTGCAGCTCCCAGCTGATCCTAGTCTCTATCACTAAAGTCCCATAGGACACTCGCCAAATCCCGTGACTGGTGCTCCCGCGAATAAATCTCCCTAGGTCCATCCTACATCATGCAAAGTCGGCATGTTAAAAACTTTGAAAAAAATCCTAGCATAGCACCTCAAACTCGTTCCCAGCAGTGCAGTTTGTGAAGGTGTCGTAGTTTGAGTTTTCTCAAACTCCGACGCCGGACCTGGAATTTAGCCAAATAGCACTGCCGCGATGCACTTTAGCCCCCAGCGTCGTAGTTTTCATGAAAAGGGCACCGTCACAGCACACTTTTCCAAATTGGCCTGCCGAGTCCGAGCCGAGCCTGAGCCTAGCGATGGAGTTTTTAAACTCCAAATTGCACTGTTGCAGCACTAAACAGCACCACTGCGGCCAAAGAGGCTAAAAGTGGTGCACTTTAAACACCGAGCGGTGCTATAATAGTGCCGCTGGAGGCGAGCTCTCCTTAAAAGAAGTAATAAATGCATCAAAACAAAAAAATGAAGCTTCAGTTAGGGTCACATACCAAGGCATCGATGTCAGGTGGCCGCTGGTAGGTCCGGACTCGGTCGGAAATGTGCAGAGGAAGCTATCATTGCACCATATCATCAAGAGGTTAGAGCTCAAATCTCAAGGTTTGCTAGCAGAGTTGTGTGAAAATGACTTGAAAGTGACCCCTCGGGCCCCTTTTAAGCCTAAAAATTAGGGTTTTTTTACCCTCTAGGGCTGTCCTGCTAAGGGTTTTGGACCCCCAAACCTGTTTTCGTCCGTTCGAGGCTTGTTTTTCATCGTTTTATTGCATTTAGACACATTTTTTGCCTTCCAGACCCCTTTCAAACCTTTTCAGTACTTGGTCACCTTTTTTCGCGAGATCGCCCAAAAAAATAAAAAAATTGTCTGATCTCTCGAGGGGGCATTATAATGGCATGTTTTCTCTCGCCATATAGCAGTGGGGCAAGTCTTTAAATATTGAAAAAAAATTATTTTGATTGAGATCGTTTATTCTTTGAACCAATGCAACGAGTGCATTGCTTCAAAGAGGGGCAAAATGTAGACATCAAAAATATACTGATTGACATCGTGCACCTAATCCCGACTTACTAACATTGTTTCTTCCTAAATCATTCCTCAGTTTAACCATTTAATCACATTTTCTTATTTGATTAAATTCATCAATATTCGTCTCTTAATTAAATAAATCATTTTGTCTAATTAAGTCACTTTCTCTTGATAATTAAATCAACCCATGTGATCTAATTATCCCTATTTAATTAAATAATCAATTTATTTGATTAAATATCTAAAGTATATCTATTAAATTAAATAAATTAAAACCTTATTTGATTTAATCTAACTTTAGCTCCTTTTAATTAAATAAATCAAAATCTTTATTTAATTAGCCTTTTATCATATTCCTCTCTTATCTAATTTAAATAAATCTATAAATCTAAGTCAAATAAGTCACATCATCTAATCTCCTATTAAATTAATTAACCCTTGATTAATTTAATCTAATCTCATGTCACATCCTCTAGATAATGCAAGTTGCACATGAAAATAGATTTAATTCATTTATTAAATCTCTATTTTCCTCACAAGGCATCTTTTGGAATATTCTCTCAATTTGAATTCAAAAATTCCAAGTCAACATGTACATCCAACAAGGCAAAAATCTTACATGTCCTTTGCCTTGAGCCAAGTGGCATTTATTGCATTTCCCTTCCCTCTTACATGTCATTTCAACAAATTTGAATTTCAAATATTGGCATTTATTGGCACAAACCCCAAATCTTGCACAACCATCATCCATTCATAGCTTGACAAGTGGCACCATATCATTGGATGAATGTTAGTCCCACATTGCTCAAATTTGGGCATTCATCCATCTTGAAATCCTATAAATGAAGAGCTCCTCTCCTCATTTTATCATCCACAATCCAAGCAAAGTTACCATGCTAAAATACTTAGCCATTTCCATCCATCATTCGAATTCTTAGCTAGGCTTTTTGTAGATTTAGCTTGGAGTCTTCATCTTTCATCAACAAAGTGGATCAACAATCTCTTCAACATTTGAATCTTGCATCATAGGGATTGGGAAAGGGCCAATTTTCACATCAAATTGGCACCAATTCCCCCATGGGATCAAGTGCTCGCTATTTAAATTAGGATTTAATCTTTAGTTTATCAATTTCATTGTGTTCTTGCTTGTTTTCTTTCCTATTTTGAGTTTGCAAATGGATTTCATGGGGAATCCTTCTTTTAGCTTGTAATTCCTTGTTTAACTCATTTATTCATGTTTTTTTGCAGGTACTAGGAAAAGGGTTCGCACACCTCCCATATGGGAACAAAAAATTCCTTTTTAAGGAAATCTTCTCCCAATCCCAAGGTACTTGCAAGTACCTCCACCTCACATGTCCTTTTTCCAACTCACTTGTCCTTGTGACATCTCATCCTCCACATGGCAAGATGTGAGGGTTTGTGAGTCCTCAACTCACCACATCCCTTCATCTTGCGCATGTTGGCAAAATATTGACCATCCATTCCTTTAGAGATTCTTCCCTTAAAATGGAAGATTTTCTCTGAATTCATTCATTCATCACATTCACATTTTCAAGTTCAAGCTCTCCAATTCAAACATTTTCAACATACTTGCATTTTCATTTCACAACCTCCATTATTGCACCTTGAAGCTCATCTTGCATCCATTCTAGACATTTAGCCAAATACCCACCTTCATCATTTGAATCTCCATTGCATCCTCTCCATTTTGCATCCATTTCCATCACATTTTCCATCAAGGATCACACACTTATCAACAATCAAAGGGCTAACCAAAGAGCAACTCATACAAGGTATAAATTTGTTTTTCTTTATCTTTATTTTGTTTGAGTTTAATGTAGCCCAATCTTGAGGTGTAAAGTGTCGTTTCCTTCTTTTTCACTCTATTTTGCACCATTTAGGATAGGTAAATAGCACTGATCACTTTTCTAGCACAATCGGTGGGACCCACAAACAGGTCTTTTTTGCTTTAATGTTTGTTGTTTTTTGATATTTTATAGGTTTAGGTTACATAGAGGTGAACCTACCCTAAATAGGGGTGAACCTGCCCTGGCATAGGCAAACCTTCCCCAAGACAGGAAACCCCAACCTAAACAAAGGCGACCCTGCCTTGCAGAGTCGTCCATCTAAGAGACAGCAACAAAATTTACTCACTATTTTCTGCACAAAGGAAAACCTGCCCTGAACAGGGGCGAACCTGACCCAAATAGAGGCATTTGTGAGGTAAAATAGTTGTTTAAAAGTCATTTCCAGATTATGTTTTTTGTTCTTTTGGTTGATACTGACCCCCTAACTCATCATGTTGGTGAGTGTGCTAGATTTTATTAACATTTTTGTAGCTTGTTTCATGCTTGTTGAAGACTAGAGGATAAAAATTCTAACATATTTGTTGCAGGATGAATGGGCCTAGTTATTAGTTTGTTTGTTTGTTTGTTGCTTTTCATTTATTTTCATGCCACTTAGGAACATAGTTTAACTAGGGGAAGTCAAATATATTGTGTGTTGTGTTTGCAAAGTAAGTTATTGATGTATCCAATCCCCTTGTGCCATTTGGCGATCCTAGGTGAAGAGAAATCATAGCTTACTTAGTCCTTTGTGTTGCCCAAGGGGTACTATATCATTTAAAGCTTTCCCCTTGCACTTTGTGTGAGCTTGGGGAGTAGCCGAAAATGGTTAGTGTTCTCTTTTTAGCATGACCTACTTGGGGATTTCATCACCCCAAGGGATAATCCCAACCACGCATACCGGTGGGATATACAAAGGGGGGAGAGCCAAAGTTGTACCCCAGTCTATTCACGTCATGTCTAGCAGAGCATCGAAGCTAGACTGATACCTAGATGGACGTGAAGAGTTGGTCTATGCCTTCAGTACCTCGTTGGGGTTCCCAAATCATGCCTATGATGGAATGGTGTTCACGGTTGTGCCTCACATACTGAGCATATATCGAGAACTCCCTAGTTGCCCTATTCAGCCTAGTTAGAGGATTGTGTTGGCCATACCCTTCATACTAATCTTAGGATTGTGTTTTTGAACTATTTTTTTGGTGCAAAACTAGTGAATTTTTGTTCAGTCAAGTCAACCTTACCTTCTACTTGTTGTTTACTGTGTTTTTGGTCCTTTGCCATAGTCATTTTCACCTAATTCAAGTTCAATTTTGTTGACAGAGGTGACCTTGCCCTAAATAGGGGCGACCTTTCCTTTTGTCTCAGTCCTCTCTCAGCTTGTTTCTGTCAAAATTGTCTATCTTTTCACCAAACAAGCGAACATGCCCTAAACAGGGGTAAACCTGCCTTAAGTTGGGTCAACCTGCCCCAAGTTGGGCAACCATGCCCTAAGTTGCACGACCTTGCCCCAATTCAGGCGAATTTTCACCTTCAACAGCTAGTTTCACCATCTGTTCAATCATTATAGGCATCTGTTTCCATGTTTCGAACATCCATTTCCTCGTTCTGACCATCCGTTTACTCATTTCAAGTACCCGTTTCCTCATTCCAAGTACCCATTTTCCTGTTCTAAGAATCTACTTTCCCATGTCAAGTACCCATTTCCTCATTCTAAGTACCTGTTTACCCGTTCTGAGCATCTGTTTGCCTGTTCTAATAGTTCATTTGATCCTCTTTTATTATTTAGACAAGTCTGAAAGTTAACTTAGGCGACCCTGACCTCAACTTGGGCTACCCTGACCACAACTTGGGAAATCTTGACCTCTAGTTGAGCAAACCTAACCTCAACTTGGGTGACCTTGACCTCCATTTGGGAGAACCTAACCTCCAGTTAGGTGAACCTGACCTCAACTTGGGCGACGTTGACCTCCAGTTAGGTGAACTTGACCTCTAGTTTGGTGAACCTAACCTGAACTTGGGTGAACCTGACCTCCAAATAGGGGAACCTGATCTCCAGTTGGGTGAACCTGACCTCCAGATAGGTGAACCTTACCCCTAGATAGGCGAACCTGACCTCTAGATAGGTGAACCTGACCTCCAGCTGGGTGAACCTGACCTGGGCAAACCTGGCCTCCATTTGGGTGACCTTTCCCCCTAGTTGGGCAATCTTACACCTTGGTTAGATGAGTCTGATCTTTATTCAGTCATTCTCCATCTTTCGTTCACCCGCAATTTACATCTGCATCATTTGAATCATATAGGTACATCATAAAGTATCTCTAGGTTGCATATCCCTTGTTGTTTCTCAATCCAAATCCTCTTAACTTCACTTGAAGTTATTATCCAAATTGGCCTAGGTGTCTGAATCAATCGAGATCCATCCTGAGTTAATCATCATCATTCATCTCAATTAATCCACTTCCATCTCAAGTTGGATTCAGTGCCGCAATCATCTATCTATCCTTAATTCAATCAATCAACACCTTAAGTCACCTAGGGTGATTTTTGAAATTGGTTTAGAATCCATTTTGTCATCTTATCTCATCCATCATTTAATCTTACCAATCATTTCATCAACCAAACTTATCCAATCTAATCTTTATCCAATCATCCAATCTATCAATCTAATATAATCTTATCCTTATCCAATCATCCAATCAACTGATCAATTACCCAATCTAATCAATCCTTTAATCAGCATTTAGGTCATCTCTACATTGCATCTTAGAATTTAACCGCATCTTAGGTCACCTAGTAGTTTTTCACTTTCATGCTCGTTCAGACTCGATCACTAGCCAAGAAACAAATGGTTGAACAACAAACCCAAGGTTCCCACCTAAATATCCCTCAACATCCCAACAAACTACAAACATCCCACAAGATCCCAACAACGGTGCAAAGATCCCTCAAGATCCTAATAATGGTCCATGTCATAGTCCAATACTGACGTCCAAAATGCCTCACCACCCAGAGATGAGAACATGGTCAATCAGCCCAAAGTCACCATTGATGAATACCTAAGCAATCCCGCTAATGTTCAGATGACGAATCGCCTCCTCAATGAGCATGGGGATAAGATTCTCGCTACTCTGATCATGAAAGGAGTCAAACCACCACCCGATTTCAATATGTCACAGTATAATGGCGCCCAATCCCTTCTTGCATCACAAGATCCATAGACCTCACAAAATGTTCCAAGAAATTTGTATATTCTCAAAGGTCCACCTATAGAGAATTGGTATCATCCTGAGTTTTGAAATGTTTTGATACACCAAGTTGCCAGTTATCCTCACCTCTGATCTGCACTCTATGGCACCACCTGATCCTAATGACCCCCATGCTTATGGCATGCCACAGAACATTCTATTTGTTCCACCACTCCCACCTCAACATCCTGGTCAACCGCCTGTCAATGTTGGGAGCACTCCAATCATTGCATTGATGCCACCTCCAGGATCTACACCTGTTGGAAATCTACCACCACCACATCAAGGTAATATCCCTTTGTTTCAGCAGCCTCTCATTAATCCTCATCAATCCACTATGATGCAAGCACCGCCGCAACACACCGCTATCATTATTGTTTCATCTCAACCACCCCATCAACAACCTCCACAGCAGAATGTCACAATCCCACAACAAAACGTCACCATTCCATAGCAAAATGTTCTAATTCCTCAACAACACACTACTGTTCCTACACATCCCCCACATCAAGTCACGTAAACTGCATCAAATCCGTCGCAACTGCCCCATAATGCTTTTGCAGCAGTCCCACAACAACAACATATCCCATCTCGCCCACTTTATCAGTAGCCCCCACAGTAGCAACAACCACCCCATCATACACACATTCCCATGCAAACACAACAATAGTACGTACACCACTTATGCTGCCATGTCCAATCCTAATCAAAACATTCATGTGACCACCCAGAACCCCTCGTGCACTCAACTGCCTCCTTACACTAATCCTCTGCAATTGAACACAAACACATACCAATAGCAGTTTAATCCACAACAACCTCCATACGTCACACAACAACCCAGCGTTGCGTACAATTACCAGTCCAATCCATACTACACTCAGCAACAGCCTTCATACCAACAAGGTATTTTGTCCATGTCCTATATGCAGCAATAACCACCTTATCAACAGGGTGCTCAATCCACCTCTTACTATCAGCAACCGCCACCTAACTAGCAAGGAGCTTCCATGTCATCATACTATCAAGTTGCTACATAATACCAACAGGGCACTCCATCTACTTCATACTATCAACAGTAGCCACCATACCAGCAAAATTCATCATCCTTCCATCTGCCTTACCATCAAAAAAATTCATCCTCCTACCTGCCTTAGGTCAATCCTCAATCCGCTTACACCAATCAATACTAGCAAACACCTCCATACACACCTCAACCCACTTATGATCTTGTTGCTTCTGTGATAGGGGGACTATAATCATTAAAAGAATGAGCAACAAACTAAAGAGAGTGCAAATAACAACAAAACAACACCCTACACTTCAAGATTGGGAAAATGATGAACTCAACAACATAAAAATGGAACCTTTTACCTTGTAGAGTTGTTCTTTGGTTGGCCCTTCGATTGTAGATGAGATGTATGCTCCTTGATGGCAAGTAGATGCAAGATGTGAAGTGTGAGGTGCAAGATAGTTGGACAAAATGGATGCAAATGGCTAAGTGTAGATTGAGAAACAAAATTGCAAGAGTTTGGCTAGCAAAATGATCTCTCCCAAAATGAGAGAAAGGGGGGGAGTATTTATAGAGATTTTGGAAATCTCTAGGGAAATGGATGGCCAAGATTGAGCCACCAATGATCAAGATGTAGGGACAAGGTGAGTTGAGAACTCACAAGCCCTCACATCTTGACATGTGGCATGTGATATAGCCCTAAAAGGTGAAGTGGACATGAGGTGGAAGGATAGGACATGACATGGAGGGGGGTACAAAGTACCTTGGGATTGGGACAAGATCTCCTCATAAAGGAGGTACTTTTCCCCATGTGGGTGAGAGGACAAGTGGGGAATTAAAAATTCCTCAAATATTCTCATGGGAAAGAGGGAAGGAATTTAAAATTCCTTAAATGCATTGGGAGATTAAATGTGAATTAAAAATTTACATAGGAAAGTGGAGTGCCTTGTCCAAAAGGGGAAGGTCTTTAATAAGGTTGACCAAGGACACATGTCATAAAGGACATGGGGAAGAGAAAAGGAATTTAATATTCCTTGAAAGATGAGAGTGGAATTAAAAATTCCTCAAAGGACTTTGGGAAGACAAAAGAATTAAAAATTCCTTGGGGGATGGGAAGAGTTGACTAAAGGGGTGATTAGACAAGTTGATGAGGGGTTAGAGGAAGGTTAGGTGGCTAAGAAATATTAGAGGCCAACTTGCAAAAGTTGGAGGATGTGACACCTCCTAATCAAGGATTAGGCATGTGCACATCCTAATGATGAGATTAGAAGAAGGATTAGGATAAGATAAAAATGATGGAGGATGTGACATGAGGAGGGATTAAATAAATGTGATATTTATTTAATTCATTTGATGAAAGGAGGATTAAAGAGATAAGGTATTATTGATTAAATACCTTAGGGATTTGGAAAAATTAAAGTTATTAATTAAATAATAGCAGTATTACTTAATTAACGAAAATAAGATGAAAGGGGATGAATTTGGATAAATTAAGTGTCCAAATTTAGATGTCTACAGCTTCATTACAATCCTCATCATATCAACAGTATCCTCCATACAATCAACCTAGTTCATCATATCCTACTCCCGCAGTGCCCATCAATCAAGATCTAGAAGAAGTCAAAGTTGCGTTAAAGGACATACGAGTTGGGACCGGAAAACAATCATTCAAATTTGAGGACATTTATCCCTATCTATTTGATCCTTCTGTTTCATTAGTTCCTTTCCCAAAGCATTTTGAAATGCCAAAATTTGATAAATATAAAGGAACCAAAGACCCCAAGGCTCACCTTCAAGATTTCTACTCCCACTGTCAAGAAGTCATGCATAATGACAATTACCTCATGAGATTGTTCCCTAAGAGTTTACAGGGGATAGCTCTCTACTGGTTTATTGGTCTTAAGAAAGGATCTATCAAGTCCTTTTCTCAGCTTTCAAAAGAGTTTGTTTCCCATTTCTCCTTCAATCTGGAGAAGGATATCAATACACTAGACCTCCTAAAGGAAAAACAACATGAGGGAGAAACCTTTGCGAGCTATCTTTAAAGATGGCGAGCCCTAGCGAGTCGCATGAAATCCCCGTTATGGGAAAAGGACATGGTCACCATGTTCATCAAAAATTCCCATCCGGATATGGCCTACAACTTCAGGCTCCACTATGTCACGACCTTTGCAAAAATAGTGGAAAAAGGTCCTATTCTTGAGAGAGCCCTCATTGCCAAAGGGATAATCAAAATTTTTAATTATGATGAGGAGAAATAATCCAGAGACAAACCTTGTTATTAGAGAAAAAAAAATGTTTTCAATGATGGTGTCACTAACACCAAACACGTCCAAGTGGCTAATGCTTCGTAGAAGCCACAATATGCTCCTCAGTAGCCAAACCCTCATGCTATATCAGTGTTTTAGGGGGCACCTCATCCTAACCAACAATCCAATCAAAATAACTAAGGAAATGGCAAACGTCAATTCACTCAACTAGGGGAACCCCTAAGTGTCGTGTTTAATAGGCTTCTTCAATCCAATTACCCCATTACATATCTTGTGACCAAGCCACATGAAAAATCCAATCCTAAACTAGCTTGGTTTAAAGATAATGTATATTGTGAGTTCCACAAGATTAAAGGGCATACATTGAATAAGTGTCAAAGTCTGAAAATGTACATCTAGGATCTCATAGATCGGAGTGGCATACATGTGGATTCCAACACGGAACCTTCATCCAATGCTCAATTGCAAATATATCAAAAAAATTCCCTAAGAATAACCAAGGTCCTAGCACATCAAATACCAACCGAGGGCCTAGTAACAGCAATAATCAGGATAACACCACAAACAACATAAGTTATAAGAAGGTGTCATTCAATTATCAAGGTATCATCATGCATATTGAGCAAGTGGAACCACATGTATCTATGATACACGTAAAAGGAAAGGACCCACAATGTGTTTTTAGCACCCGTCGAACCTGCATCATAGTCCCTAGAGCCTCCGCATCCACCGAGCCGCAACCTGTGAGTTCTTAATACAACATTCTTGACCATCTAGAAAATACTTCGGCATAAATATCCATTATGTACTTGCTTAAGTCTTCTCCTGCACACCAATAAATCCTAAATAAGGCCTTACAGAACACCCAAGTTCCTAATGACATAAACCCTATGCAATTTCAAGCATTGGTAGGGCACCTCTCCGCCACCTATCAACTCGGTTTTAGCCAAAATGGCATGCCCTACATTGACTCTAATCATATTCGTCCCCTCCATCTAGAGGTCCTTGTAAACCGTCACAAAGTAAAAAGGGTCTTGGTAGATAATGGTTTTTCCCTAAACCTTTGTACATTGAAATTCATAAAACGGGAAGGATACACCCATGTTGATTTAAATAATCAAGTCATAACAATCAAGGTGTATGATAATGTGGATCATGATTCTAAAGGAACAATATGTCTTCTGATCTAGGTTGGTCCAGTTGTGCAATACACTACTTGTCATGTCCTTGATCTGGAACTCCCCTATAACCTCCTCCTTGGCCACCCATGGATTCATGCCATGCAAGTCGTTCCATCCACATACCATCAATGTCTAAAATTCCCATTCAATGGGGTAGAATTTACCATACACACAAATCCTCAACCATTTGAATATTGTCACACATTAGAAGCTTGTTTTCCTCATTCCCACTATTGTCCTAGAGTGGAAATGGGACTACCATAGACATCATCATCCCAATCATCTACCACTGCATTAGCCACCACTTCGTCTGCTCCATCATCCACATCTGATTCCACCCTTACTAAAGTCCAGATCATTGATAAGGGATGTGGTGAATATGAGATGCACATAGCTTTGAACGTGGAAACTATACCACCTTCACCACACACATATTGCCAACCTTCACAATCTACACCAAAACCATAAGAAAATACTATCGCTTTGAGCTCCAAGAATGTGGGAACCAGTACTTACCATTCTCCTGGGTTAAGACAAGATGCACTAGAAGATTACATAATCCAATGGGTCTACCATGAGGAACTTGATCCCTCCCCTCCTTTGAAAGAATATTTCTAGGAGAACTATCCTTGGCCCTCTAAGTTTGCAGAGAAGTAAAATTATCAGGGGGAGGCCTTGGTGCCGAAGAGCAAGGAAGGAAACACCATATTGAGGCCACAATAAGACCAAGATACTCAAGCTTGGGTCATGACACAAAACAAAAGGGACCTATTGCATCATCTAGTGCCTCTAATAATGTCAGTGAGAGTAACAATCTCCTTGAAGATATACTAGAGGAGGAATCCATCATACATGCATATGATGATGTAGATCACACCAACCTCTCTTCCATGTTTGACTGCTTACACATCTGCACCATTAGCCTATCTCTTAAACATCCTAAACTTATAGATTAGGACCTACATGGTAGAGCACCCATCGATACCTTTCCTACAATGGATCAGTATGTACATCTCATGGGATTGGGGGAAGATGAACACCCTAACCGCAAAAGTAAAAAGAAACAAAATCAAAAAAGGTCACCTAGTGAAACCTCCCCTAGATGCTTCTTGACCTAGAAAAAGTAAAAACAAAGGGTGTATCTGATCGCGAAAACCTCGATGAGGCGCTAGAAGATGGGGATGTTCATCTTCCCCTTGTATGAACTCAACTCTCTAAAAGATCGTCCATCCTAATAGAGGAAACTCAAGAGATAAATTTGGGAACTGAAGAGGATCCCAAAATTACATATGTAGCCAAAGCACTATCAGAGGAAGAACATTCTACCATCACCAAGCTTCTCAAAGAAGGCATCGTCAACTTTGCATGGACGTATTCAAACATGCCAATCATTGACCCTGCTTTAGTGGTACATCACCTGGATGTACGTCCTGATGCCAAACCTGTCAAGCAAAATCTTCAAAAAATGCACCCCCAAGTAGCTCTACTAGTTAAGAAAGAATTGGAGAAGCTATTGGATGGCATATTTATAAGGCCCATTGACTATTCAGAATGGATCTCAAACATAGTGCCAGTAGCCAAACCAAACGGTGCTATCATAATATGTACAGACTTTTGTGACCTCAACAAGGCCTGCCCCAAAGATGATTTTCCTTTGCCAAACATCAACATGTTGGTTGATCTCACTACAGGACATGAGATGCTTTCCCTTATGGATGGCTTCTCTAGATACAATTAGATCATAATTGCACCTGAAGACCAACATAAACAGCTTTCACCACACCATGGGGCACGTTCTACTATAATGGCATGCCTTTCAGTCTTAAGAACATGGGGGCAACCTACCAACGAGCCATGACTATAATCTTCCACGACCTCATCCACATCATCATGGAAGATTATGTTGATGATTTGTTAGGGAAGTCAAGAGCAAGGGAAGAACGCCCTGCGGTCCTCAAGAAGATCTTTGAGCATTTAGAGCAGTATAAGCTAATTCTAAATCCAAAGAAATGTGTCGATCTAGTGAAAGTCAAGGAAATTATGAATATGCCTCCGCCATGCAATCTCAAACAATTAAGAAGCCTACAAGGTAAGTTACAATCCATCTGCGATTCATTGCTCATCTCCTGAAGAAGGTTATCACTTTTAAGTGGAACCAATGTGTCAAAATGGCTTTGAAAAAATCAAAGAATATTTGGATCACCCACCAATCCTCATGCCACCAATTCCTGGTAAGCCACTCCTATTGTAAATTTGTGCTACTTCAGTGGCACTAGGGGAATTGCTAGCATAGCATGATGAGTCATCAAAAAGAACAATCTATTACATCAACCAAACCCTCATAGGATATGAGCTCAATTATTCTCCAATGGAAAAAGCTTGTCTAGTCGTGGTTTTCAGTTCACAAAAACTCTGACACTATATTCTTAATCATCTATTAAATCTCATCTCCAAGGTCGATCCACTCAAATACTTGTTATCCAGAACAATTCTAACTAGTCGCATGGCTAAGTGGGTCATGCTTCTGAGTGAATTTGATATAGAATGTGTGGATCAAAAAGTTGTTAAAGGACAAGTGATAGTTGATCAGCTGGTAGATGCTCCCCTAGCAGATGCCTACCCCGTAACAACAGAATTTCCTAAAGAAGGAGTCTTCACAGTAACAGAAGCGGCCACATGGACACTGTACTTTGATGGGTCATACACACACAATGGATCAAGGGCAGGAATCTTGCTCATCACTTCCCAAGGAGATTATATACCAAAGTCATTTAGATTGGCCTTTCCATGCACAAATAACATAGTTGAATATGAAGCTCTTCTTACCAGCCTTAGAATTGCAATCTAGTGGCATATCACCCACCTAAGAGTCTTTGGTGATTCTCAATTAATCATCAAACAGGTCAATGATGATTTTCTCACAAAAGATGATAAGCTACTACCCTATAAACGCATGGTAGACAACTTCAAGAAGTATTTCACTTCCATCCAATTTGATAAGATTCCAAGAGTCCAGAACAAAGCAGAAAATTCCATGGCTACCATTGGTTCCTTAATTGACATGCCCAAAGACAAAACAAAGTGTGAGTTCCTTGTTAAACAACTCTTAATCCCAGCATACGATATCCAAAAAAGTGAGATGGTGTGTGACATTGTAGGTCCCATGTCCCCTTGGTACCATGATATCTACACCTACCTTCATGACAATATCCTACCTCTCGATCCACACGAAACCAATGTAAATACTTCAATCAATGAACATCCCATTACACCATCATAGGTGATACACTTTATCAACATGGGTATGATGGAACCCTCCTCCGGTGTCTAAACAAGACTGAAGCTGACACTGCGTTAATAGAGGTACATAGTGGTGTATGTGGGGCCCACTCAAATGGCATGGCCCTAGCTAAGAGAATTCTTCAAGCAGGATATTACTGGCCTACATTAGAACATGATTCTTGTGAGTTCATCAAGAAGTGCTTACCCTGTCAACAACACGCTGATCTAATATAAGCTCCAGCATAGGATCTGCAACCTCTTGTAGCACCATGGCCCTTCTCTCAGTGGGGTTTCAACCTAATTGGCAAGATATATCCCCCATCCTCCAATGGCCATACCTTCATCATTACTGCAACTGAGTAATTCACCAAGTGAGTGGAAGCAATGCCACTCTCACAAATCATAGGTACTCAAATTTCCAAGTTTAACATCTTCCATATTCTCTGCAGATATGGAATACCATCCACCATCATTTCTGATAATGGAAATCCTTTCAAAAACCAAGCTATGAAACACCTTTGTGACACCTTCCATATCCAACATCATTTTTCTACGCCTTATTACCCCCAGGGTAATGGTCAGGCGGAATCCACTAATAGAACCCTCATCAGGATCCTTAAAAAGGTGGTCAATAGTACTAGTTGAGATTCGCACCTTACATCCATCCTGCCCTTTGGGCATACCACACTTCCACCCGCACCCCTACTAGTGCCACTCTATATTCTCTCATCTATGGTGTCGAGGCTATCTTGTCGATTGAGGTATAAATCCCATCACTGAGAATATCCTTGAAGAATCTTATCAGTGATGAAGATGCTTGAGTTGCAAGACTCAGCTAGCTAGAACTCCTAGATGAAAGATGAATTAAAGCATATGACCATCTTCAAGCTTATCAAAATTTCCTAAAAAAGAAGCTACAACAAGAATTTTTGTCCCTATTAGTTCAATGTTGGTGATTTGGTCCTCAAGGAGAATCAGCACACCCAACAGGACTGAGAAAAGAAGGGAAAATTTGAAGCAAATTGGCTTGGTCCTTATGTCATCACCACAAAAATATGGATCAGGGGCCTACATACTTGCTACACCTAAAGGAGATCCCCTAGAGGATCCCCCATTAATATCATGCACCTAAAAATATTCTACACTTAAGTCAGCTGGGGTATCCTATCCTACAAAAATAAAAAAAAGTAAAAAAAATAAAAAATTATCAAAAATACAAAAAAATCAAAAAATCAGAGAAATCCAAAAAAAAATAGTAAAGAGAAATAATTCGTCCTATGGTGAAAACCACCCTTGGTGGCACCTTGGATAAGTACGTTTGGTGAAAATTTGGTCACAGGCGTCATTCGTAAAGGGCTTAAGCATTATCTACCTTGCGTCTTAGTTACTCTATGCTTCCATCCATCCCAATCTCATATCCTATCATCATACTGATCCCATCCTCTCACCTGCATCTTTCATTTGGATGTTTGGTATATTTTAGTTGAGCATTGGATGAACCTCATCTGATATCTATCATCCTGAGCTTTTTTGAGCTTGTGTCTTCAGTCTTGTCATTGTGCCAATCCTTCATGTCCATCTAGCTTCCTCCATTGTGTCAGTCTCCATTTAGATCCCATCATGTCTCGTTGGTCTTTTTGGTCTTTTTCGAACTACGTTGCCCCTGGGGCTTTGTTTTTTTTTCTTTCTTGGTCATTGTTATCCATCGCTCATTTCCATTTTTCCTCATTCTGCCTTTATCCATGGTCTTTTCTTGAACTACGAGGGCTTTGTGCTTTCATGTAGGAAAGGCTAATCTTTGATCAGCCCCCGAGCCCCTGGGTCATTAGGGTGTGTCAGTCTTGTGTCTCATGTCCTATGTTGTGTCACCAAGTATGTCCTTATCTAGCTGGTTCTTCACAAATGAGATCCACTCATATCATGAGATTCAATCGGTTTCAAAATCTCTCGTGTCATGATCAATCTTTTAGTTTAGTATCCATCTTTGGTCTACATAGGATGCATCCTTCCCAATAGACCTCATCAAACCCTTCCATCCTCTTGATCCTGTGGCAAAGGACTTTTTGAAATTGATTGCAATCTTTTGATGCTTTTGGCTTTTATTTATCATTTGAGATCCCTCTCACAACTTGTCAAGGCTTCCATAATCCATCATATTATGGTGTGTTTTGATAGGTTAACATAGGGGAATATCTTGATATTTTTGTTGTGTTGTTATCTTTCTAGTTGTCCCACGTAGTACCCACCAAGATACCCAAGGTCGTGTGTTACGTTGGGGCATCCTTTTGTGCTTGTGGTTATCCCAATGCCTGGACCGACCAAGGTCTTCGTGACTTTGGGGTGTTAGGATAGCCTTCTTGTTTGTTGTGTTTGTTTTATGTATTAGACACTAATTCGCCTTAGTTTAAATACCATGGTACCTAGTGTCTTATGCTATAGCAAAAATCAGTGCTCCGAAAATGGAAAATTACATTAGGATTGCATTTCATGATCAACTTTGTTGCATTGCATTCATACTTGACATATGACCTATGATTTTGGTTGTGCAAACATTCATCCTTCCATCTCTCGTTCTTCTCAGGATACCTATGGTTCTTGACAGGTGTAGTTTCACACCCATCCTCCCTTAATTTTATAATTATTACAAGGAAAATATTTGCCATTAAACCAATAGTACGCCTACCATCTACCCTCATTACTATGCAAGTACTTATTGTCACTTATGTTCATGTTGCATTGCATTTCATGTTAGGCCATCACACTCACCTATCACACACCTTTATTTTGTATAAGCTAAAGCAAGCATGATCGCAAATAGGGTCCATCTACCATCCACATTGCATTTCATTTATCTATTAATGTTTATAAGAAATTTAATTGCATCTCATCCCATATTCTAGGTTCATTACATTTCATCTCACATGCATTACCATCTCATGTTGTTTAGATTAATCATATTTGCTTATTCTAAACATCTTAGATTCATTGCATTAATCAATCATTTCCACATTAATCCATATCATTAACACATTTCATACATTGCCACTTGCACCACAAATTGTCAGACCCATATCCATAGCATATCAAGTCATAAATCAATCATCCCATCCTGCATCACACACGTTAGTTGACATCTATATAAGCATTAACATACATCATCATAAGCATATCCATACATCATATCATAATGATCATCCATAATAAATCATAAACATCCACATATACATAAATAACAGCATCCATCATATGTACATCACATGGTACCAATAAAGGTTGTCGCATATCATATATAAAAATCAAAATATGAATGTTCATCACATAGTCCATAATAATGTCCATCATATAACCAAAGTACACATCCATCACATGTATCATCAAATAAAGTATGCATACACGGCTCTAGATCAACTATGATCTTTGTTGCTTTGTACTATACATCCATCATGCACATGTCCTCTCCCCTCTCTACTTTGAGCTGCCCACATCTGATCTCTAAGGTGAGTCTGGCACTCCCCCTCTATGTGGAGGGATCTCTCTCCAGCTGTTGTATCTATGGGTACATGTCCCTCTTGACTGGGATGGGGCTGGCATCTATGGCCTCGCTCGAATATAGGGAGGTACCCACTACTCCTATGGCACTGATGTATAGTAGACCACCATATAATAGCTGGCCTCTCGCATATACTCATCCTGCTTTGCCGCCTGATATCTAACTGTGTCCTGCTCTCCCCTGTATTTATCTTGGGATCCACATATAGATCTTCGCTCGTGCACCCGTGCATCATGTGCCAACCTCAACTGATCTATCTCTGCCTCCATCCATGACACCTGCTTTGTGGCCCTGTCCCTCTTAGCCTCCATATCTTGTATATGTGCTTGCAATCTCTACACCTCTGCCCCTATCTCACCACCCTCACCTTGTACTTCTTGTGCCTGAGCTTGTACTACATCTCTCTCTCTCTATTGTCTATGCCTGAGCCACTGCCGCATCCCTCTCCCTCTGCAGGGTTTGCATCTATATCCGTGCTACATCCCTCTCACCCTATAGAGTTTGAACCTATTTTTGTGTTGCATCCCTCTATGTCTGCAAGGCATGTACTTGGACCCTCATAGCCTCCTCTCTCTCATACATCAACCCCATGTCTCCCACTATCTAATTTTCTACCTCGACTCTGTCACAGAGCTCGTCTCACTCTCATCTCAGCTTAGTCCTCTCTCTCTCACTAGCCCCTCCACCTGTATCCTCAAATCATCCAAGTCCTTCTCTACCTTTTCCATGGTCCCTATGGATACTTACTATGTCGATCCTCCAGGCTCTCATTCCCCCCTCACTTGTAGTATGGTCACCACTGCCTCTAGCTTGTCTCGCTCCCATCTCACCGCTACCCCCTCCTCATGCTCTCTGGATACCTCTCCCTCAAGCTGAGTCACCTATGCTCGTAGCTAGTGTACCTCGGCTAGTAGACTATCCCTATCTACCCGTAGCTCCTCATGCTATGACACTACATCAACTACATCTCTGAAAACCCTCTCTCCCTTTTCCTGCACACTGGCCACCTCTGCTTGTAGCATGCTCACCTTTGCCTCTAGTCTGCA
This sequence comes from Sequoia sempervirens, assembly GCA_007258455.2. Lineage (NCBI taxonomy): Eukaryota > Viridiplantae > Streptophyta > Pinopsida > Cupressales > Cupressaceae > Sequoia > Sequoia sempervirens. Next base: position 1,384,694 of record VDFB02056351.1, on the reverse strand, counting down.
TCTCGCAGCCTCTGCATCTCTCAGTCTCTACTCAGCAATCTGTAATCTCGCCATGGCCCCTCTGAATAGTATAGCCAGAACCTCTGCTATAGGTGGCACCATGGCCAATGGGGGAATATCATGAACATACATATCCATCACCTTTTCCTCTGCCTCATCTCTCCCATCCTCTACCCTGATCTCCACTCGGGCTCTCCCCCATGGTCTCCTCCTCCTCCTCACCCTCTCTTGCTACTCGGTGGCCCCAGCCGCCCTTTGTCCTCTCTCTTGCTGCTCTGCGGCCCCAGCCACCATCTATCCTCTCTCTTACTTCCCTATTGCTCTAGCTACCTCCTACCCTCTCTCATCCCTCTCTGCCATCCCTACCTCATCTCTCCCCTCCTCTACCTCGATCCCCACTCTAGCTCTCATCCATTGTCTCCTCCTCATCCTCTCTTGCTGCCCTATGGCCCCAGCCTCGCCCTATCCTCTATCCTACTATCCTACGACCCCCACAACCCCCTATTGCCCTATTGCTCCAACTACCTCCTACCCTCTCCTCTGATGTCCCCTCCAACCTCTCCTTTGGCCTACTAATCGAAGCTCATCCTCTATCCCAAACCCCAGTGCCCCCACAATCGGCTCCTCTGGAGTAATCCGTGGAGGTTGGTGATGGGTATGCCACACGATTTATCGAACTGTCACTCCTACCTCTACTTCCCCCTCGGTCCTACCCAGGTAGGGTACTAGCATCAATGTCTCCCAGTTCTCTCTCACAAACCTCGATGAAATCAGCTTTCCCCATGGCTGCTCTCACGTAATCCGTCAAAACATCTCTGGTCCATACAGAATGTCCTGTGTCATCCCAAACTGTCTGGTCACTCTGTTTGGCCTATGTTCCTCCACTGTCCATGGCTCCCTCTTGATGATATAGTATCTGGTGTAGAAGTAGCCTCTCTACCTCTCCTCATCTCTCCTCCATCCTGAAAACTGTTATGTCATGTACAGCCTCCACACTATATCCTCCTCCTGAAGGTCATCCAGTGTCCTCCATCTTTCCAAATTCCCGAAGCCCTCATAGTGCCACACCCAACCATACTCTACCCTGTACCAGTAAGCTACTAGTGTTGTATCATCCTCCACTCCTGCTCTCACCACTCCTGGCCTAGCAACACTAATGTGCTCTTAGGCCCATACTTGTAGCAATGTCACCTACGTCACATTGAGCGCCTCTTGGTAGCACACAACGTGCATGTCCCTATACAGTTGTGCTAGTACACATGTACCCCATACGAACTTCCCCTCTCTCCCCTCAACGATGTGTCGTATCACCTCCATGTAGCTCAGGTTGTAGAACTTCCCACTCCATTCTGGTAATAGCAACCCACTAATTAGCCCGCATAAGTATAGTGGTAGCGATGGCACCCCCAACACCAGACATTATTCCACTTCCAACCTCTACCTCTCCACAGGTAGGTCATCTTGTCCAAACAACACCCACACGATATGATCCAGTGCCGCCCCCTCTGATGTCATCACACTCACCAGGTGGCCTGCTATAGGCAGCCTTAGTATCTTCCACACATCCTCCAACATCACAGTCATCTCCCCTGTCGGAAGATGGAAAGTTGAGGTCTTCGAACTCCAATGCTCAATCAGTGTTGTCAGCATCGCCCGATGCACTCTAATCGTAGAGTATCCTAATAAATGAAACAGTCTTGCCTGTGACAGAGCCTCATGGTCTGCTCTGTTAATGGTCGCTACTGTCACCTCCAGTACCTTTGACTGCCTCCCGCGTGTCTACAAATTGTTGAAGCTCTGCATTCACACCAAGCCACATGTCATTCATCTTATCTTTTTCCTCATCTCCTCCCTCTTGTCCATTTCCCCAGCCTCGGGCTCTCTTTTCACTAATTTTTCCCCTCCCCCTTTTTGGCCCAACTTTTACCTATTTTTCCTGTTCTTGTTCTCTTTATCTATCTCTCTCGTTCGCCCCTTGGGTGAACCAGCCCCGATCGCAGGTAATCCCACCCTGGCCGAAGGCGAGCCCGCCTTGGCGTTGGGTGGACCCACCCCGAACATTGGCAAACCCAGCCGGGCCGCGGGCGAGCCCACCTGGGTTGTGGGCTAACTCACCCGAAGGGTAGGCGAACCCGCCCCGCCGAGGGCGAACCCACCCCCAGATGGGTGGCCACACCCAGGTAGGGTCACCCCTATCCTGGGCGGGGTCACCCCTCTTGGGGCAGAGTCTCCCCCCTTATGGGCGAGGTCACCCATCCCCCCCTAATCTGATTTTTTGGGAGGATTTTCCCAATCCTAGGGTAAATCCACCCTCCCTTGTTTTCCCCTTTCCCTATGTAGACATTTCTTTTCTTTTTTTTGGGTAAATTTACCCTCCAATGGGGAAAATTCATCCCCCTCTCCCTCGCCTCTAACAGGAAATTCTGCCTACCCGCTCAACGAAATCAAAATTTTGCCCCCGACCCATTTTTCTAAACTACCCCAATCCCACAACCCACATTTTTAAACAAGCATTAAAATTCAAAATTATACCCAAAAATGTTTAAAATCACAAAGAGGGTTTTGAACCTAACCTAGCGTGGAATTGCGCGCTCATGGAAGAACCGTCGTACCTCATCCCCCGGGTGGATGATGTCAAAATCGTAATCCTCTGGCATCCTCGTCTCCTTCCTCTTCTCTTCACTCTCTATCACTCAACTGCCAGGTGTGCAAAAGAGGAATGGTAATCTCCAAAATTATTTTATATAACTTTTCCCTCCATTTTAACCTTTTTTAAGTGAAGTGTATGTTTCCCCTTTATTTAAACCTCTTTTTAATTCAACTAATCCTCTAACTTCCCAGAGCCTCCATTTACAAACCGTGTGTCCGTTTGACTCCATTCAATAGCCAATCTTCATGGCTTTTTGAGCTCTATCCAACCGTACCTTTCATTTCCTCATATCGAGAAGTTGTTCGGGCCCCCTTTTTCTTCCCCAACCACCCTCTCGAGGGGGCATACCCTACCATTTTCCTCCATTCCTCTGTTATGGTCATTCCCTTGCGATATTGGGGCATCTCCTTTCATTTCCCTCTATTTTGGCAACTCTTGTAACTCCTCCCATGTTGAAGCATCATTTTCTAGTTGCTTCCTCTATAGATTCATCTGCATTTATTTTCCTCCATTCCTCCGTTATGGTCACTCCCTTGCGATATTGGGGCATCTCTTTTTATTTCCCTCCATTTGGGAAGCTCACTTTACTCCTCCCATGCTGGGGTATCATTTTCTAGTCGCTTCTTCTATAGAGTCATTTGCATTTTATTTTTCTTTGAAACATTTTTATTCTAACAATATTTTGAAGAGGGGCAAAATGTAGAAATCCAAATTTGACCACTCCCATATGGTCAAACATGTCTCCTTCATCCATTTATTTCATCAATATTAATTAAGTTACTTATTTAATTAATATTTCCCATTTCCCTAAGGTTCCTAAAGTATTTAATTTTACAATTAAATACTTTACCTTTCATCATTTCTCTAAATTAAATAAATACATCAATTTATTTAATTTGGTCATTTAGCCTTTTAGAATTTAAATCAATTTTAAATTCCTCTTTTTCTCTCTCCTTGTCACATCCTCCATAACCTTCTTCTAATCTATATTAGTCTAATTAATCCATGATTAGGATGTGCACACCTTTAATCAAAGTTAAATGTCACATCTTCCAACTTGCTTCTAATATTCCATTAATTTTATTAATCACCTATTTGCACAACCTTAATTTAATCCCCTTGCTACATTTAGCATACCTTTTTGGTTAACCTTCACAATTTCCACATTTAGCCTAGACCCTCTTCCCCATGTGAATTAAAAATTCACATTTATCCCTCCAAGACTCTCCTCTTCCCCATGCAAGTTGTTAGGAGTTTGAGAACTCCTCACTTGTCACATCAGTCACATGGGTCAAGAACCTTCCATTATAAGGACCTTCTCTTATCCACAAGGTACTTCCAATCATGTGAATTTAAAATTCATTTATTTCCCCAACCATTTCTCTCTTTCCCATGGAGATTTTTGATGAATACTAAAATTCTTCATATGTCACTTTCCTCCCATATGGGAACAAAAAATTCTTTTTTAAGGAAATCTTCTCCCAATCCCAAGGTACTTGCAAGTACCTCCACCTCACATGTCCTTTTTCCAACTCACTTGTCCTTGTGACATCTCATCCTCCACATGGAAATATGTGAGGGCTTGGGAGTCCTCAACTCACCACAGCCCTTCATCTTTCCCATGTTGGCAAACTCTTGACCGTCCATTCCTCTAGAGATTCTTCCCTTAAAATGGAATATTTTCTCTCAATTCATTCATTCATCACATTCACATTTTCAAGTTCAAGCTCTCCAACTCAAACATTTTCAACATACTTGCATTTTCATTTCACAACCTCCATTATTGCACCTTGAAGCTCATCTTGCATCCATTCTAGACATTTAGCCAAATACCCAAAATCATTTGAATCTCCATTGCATCCTCTCCATTTTGCATCCATTTTCATCACATTTTCCATCAAGGAGCACACACTTATCAACAATCAAAGGCCAACCAAGGAGCAACTCATACAAGGTATAAATCTGCTTTTCTTTATTTTTATTTTGTTTGAGTTTAACGTAGCCCAATCTTGAGGTGTAAAGTGTTGTTTCCTTCTTTTGCATTATATTTTGCATCATTTAAGATAGGTAAATAACACTGATCATAATATAATAGAGCTTAAAATTGGCATCATTCCCCAAATACTCATGGAACAATGAACACAATGGAATAATGACACATAGAGAGAAAATAAATAAACTTTTGGGTCAACATGGAAGAGACCTAAATGTGTTAACACCTTATATCATCCGCCAAAAGGAAAACACAAGACAAAATAAAATAAAAAGTTTACAATGTAAAGAAGAATGGAGATACAAATAGAAGAATGTCATGACAAATTTTCTTCCCTTGTATCCTTGCACCAATGAAGCAACAAGGGTCATCCAAAGAAAACTCATAAACACAAAGACACGCCAAGCAACACAACATGGGAGATCACATAACATGCCAGAAAACACAAAGAACACACATTTAATGAAAACATAACAAAGGTACTACATGTGCGAGCTAACCTAAATTAGGTCATCTACATCCCAATATTGTTCATCATATACATAGGGAAGACAACTAGCCAAAGGAACTACAACAAGTTTTGTACTAGGAGCATTACTAGGTTCACCATGTGGTGCGTCAATCTCATCAAGAGGATCATCATGGTTTCCTCCATCTAAATTCATGGACTTAACAAAAAAAAATTAGTTCATTATGCTTGGAATGATGCAACATACAGTATCATGTGTGAAGTTACTCACCATGTATGTCCCCTTGTTGAGGTGATTGACATTCCTTGATTAGGACCTCATCCTTTTTAACGTCAGAGGTGTGAAGGTGGTACATGACCTTCATATACTCTAGTCACCCATTCATTGTGGATATATTTGCTTAATATAAGGTGGGTTTGTCTAAGTTAATACACCCTATCTAACTAATAGCTAGGTTGTGTATCTATGGTTTGTTTTCATTGTTACAATACTTGTAACACCAATTAGCATGGTCTTGTTGAAGAAGACATGCAAAAATATACCTCTAAATCCTTGGAGTCATTCCTATATGCAATTATTTTTTATTTTTATCACTTGCTAGATCAAACAAAAAAAATTAATCCTTAAAATTTTCAAAACCCTAAACTTACTTAGGATCAAATTTCAAAACCCTACCTCTGATTCAAATCAACACATTTTATTGTCACCTTGTACTGCTTTTGTATACCTCCTGATGTGTGATTTTTTTAAAATTGGAACTTTTGTATGCATATTGACATGTTTGTGCAACTTTGTGTGTTTGTGTCAGAGTAGTCTTCTATCAAAATATTACATTTCCACATTTAACTATCACACAATATTGCACTTGTCTATAACTATGCACTTTTGAAATATCTTGACATGTATCTCAAGGGTGGTGCACCGTGTCTGACTTTCATTCAATGTATTTATAGAATGGCTCTTTTGACTGTTAGTCCAAATAGCATAACCTTTAAAAATATTGGTTTCCATTTTTCACCAATAGTCTATATTAGACCAGAGACCTGTGCAAAACAGACCCATAGTCATCCTAACCATCTGAAACAACATACAACATTTTATCATTCATTCACTTTCGATTTCGTTAACACCAATCCAAACATTGGTCCAAAGTCACTTATGTGTCATTACAAATCTAATTTTGAAATCAACAAAATATGTCAACATCACTCCACTATCAACATTCATTTCCATTTTTCCATAGGGTCGTCACATCCTACTAGCTTCAATGAACTAGCTATGGGTATCCCTAATCAAGAGTATGAAATGCTTTGTCACATGTTATATTTTAATCAATGTCAAAACTCACAAATCTATCAATCAAATAATCAGAACATGAATCCTCTAACAAGAACATCACAATCTGACAACACCACCAAATGTGAGTACACTCCTTTAGGGGAGCCAATCGAGTTCATGTTGAACAAGTTAGTCTAGTCTCATTTTATCGATCTTCCAAAGTATCAAGGTGATTATGAACTTAAATTCAAACCCACATGGTATAATGACAATGTTTATTGTGAATACCATAGAACAAAAGGTCATGAAATGTCAAATTGCATAAGACTCAAGAACCTCATACAAGACCTTATTGATCAAGGTGCAATCAGCTTTGAGAATAAACTTCAAAATATATCCACAAATAATCACACTAATGTCTATACCTCACATGATGAGAAATTCGACATATATCAAGATGATTTTTTGAAACATGATCAAAATTACCTATCAATATCTAGCATTGAATCATCTCATGAAATGTCTACATCCTATGACTTCATGACAACACACATTGAAGAAACTTGCTCACAAAAGGTTTATATCTCTAACCCATTATCTTCAAGTCTTCCACAATCCCAATCCATAACATCCTTATCAAGCAATTCATCAAACACTAAAATCTTTCCAAATTTCCTCCAACGACTATCCTCGATAGATACATGTCGAGGAAAGAAAAAATTTAATGCAAATCAATTTGATGATCAAGAAATCCTTAATCCAATACTATATTGCATCCAATCACCTCTCATGCCTAATACAAAAAATCTAAGTCAAGATTTATTACCAATGTACCATCATTTTGAAGGTATTCAAAGGTCCTTTACAAATAATCCATTCTTTGAAATTGATTCATGTCAAGAACATAATCCTAAGAATAATGAAGATAACTCCAATCCATGCAAGATTTCACAAAAGAGGACCATATCCATACACCCATCACTTTGTAGAGTAGGGGGATTCATCACCCCTAAGGCTCCAAGTCTTGGGAGAGCCTCAAGAAATGAACTTCCCTAAAATACCTTAGATTGACTAAGGAATTAAGAAAGGAAAGCAAGCTGAAAAGGAAGGGAAAACAGGAAACTGTTTCCCTTCTGCTAATGATAGGTGTTTTCAAAAACCAGGTGAGCATACTGCAAGGATCTCAAACTACAAATTAGACAGCTCTCTATTTGAGGACGAAAACATGGGAACCATACTTTAGCAATGCCACGATGGAGTCTCGTGGATGCATTAGTGTCTTGTATAGACAGAGGGTCAGAAGAAAATCAGAAATGCTCAAGGCCTACTTACAACCTAGATATTGGAGTTTTTCAATTTAATAATTTAATAGGAAAATACAAAAATAAGTAGTACATCAAGAAGAATACTTATAAAGCTATTATAATGATGAAATGATGAAGAAAGAGAGAGAGAGAGAGAGAGAGAGAGAGAGAGAGACAACTCATGCACTATCTAGTTCTCCAGTTATAACTCCAAGAGGATGAACCTGCACCTAAACACACATAAACACAAAAAATGTTGGGTTGTGTTTTGAGGTATACCTCAGTCAAACCCCCATTTTTGTGTTCCCACCTCTACGGATAGCTAGTATGTAATGATATGGAAAAAAATGATAAAGGAGAGAATGGAAATGACAATAAAATAAAGATCAATGACAACATGGATGCTACTCTACAAGACAATAGATGCAAATAAATGAAGAGACACAATGTTACCTTCCTTGCTATAAGCACTCAAGGCTGATAGAGGAAGGAGAAAGATGACACCACCATGCCAAGGAGGTAGAGCTTCGTAAACCTACAACAATGATGGTGTTGAAACAAGAAGACATTGTAGAAACCAAATAGAATGTTGGTAGCAACAAGGTAGAGTGAGAGTGGAGCTAGAAGTGTTGCAAGAATGAGAGAATTAGCTTGAGAGAATGAAGGAATATGTCAAAGAATTAAGGAATGACCTAGATAATGTAAGAGAGTGTCAAAAAGTGATAGAATGAAGTTTAAATGGATAAAATGGAGGGAAAAGAGTCATTTTTCGTCTATCAAGAGTCAGCAAGAGATGTTACCTCCACAGGAAATTAGGAAGAACAACGCTTTTGTGGATTCCAAAGGCAGGAATCTATCGGGATGGTAGTGCAGCACATAGACATCCATGTGGTGTGTGCATGTCATTGATAAAAATTACTCCATCAACAAAAAATGACAAAGACATGTGGGAAGATGAGGACGAAGGGGACGGGTTTTTGCATCATCGAACTTGTAAATCTAAGGTAAGGGTAAATTAAAGGGAAATTTACCTAGGTGCAAATTTATGCCATTACATTTTCCCCCACTTTAGCGACCATGCGTGCTAGTGTGTATTTGAGCTAAAGTAGAAAGAGGTTGAAGAGAATATACCAATATTTTCAAGGAAGATCTTTGATCTGACATACCTAGATGTGAAAGAGAGATCTCCACCAAGATGTGAAGATGGCATGGGTCTTTGATCCTGCAAAGCCAGATATGATCTCACCACAAACATGTTAGGTGAAAAAGCTAATCATAAGACACAAGCCAACATGATAAGACATAGCCTGATCAGACAAGATACAAGACACAATCTTATCAAATAGATAGGTCTACAGCTACTGCAAACTATGTTGTAGGGAAATTGCAAAAAAGGCGGGTCTAGTCAAGTTGCCCCCAAGCTAGATGTCAAGATATAAGATGTCTAACACCAAGACACGTGACATAAAATATTAGATAAAAGACACACTTTGCAAGAAATGAAAGAGATATTTTGAGAATAAAGCTTTCAAAGGGGGTTCATTTGGTACGGAACCCTTCTGTAAGGAAACTTGCAACCATCTAATGATAATTTCCACATAACCCAAAAGAGATATTTATGCAAATAAGTACTTAGAATTCATATGAAAGATAATAGACAACATACTCATCAAAAATGACACAATATATACCCTAGAAAAACCCTCAAGAGGGAAAAACTGATCCTCCAAAAGGATCCATACTCCATCATATTAATCAGCCATAAAACAATACAAGAGTTACAATGAACACCTTTGAAGCATGATCAAGTTCTCCAATGCATCTCCATGTGTCCAAGCTTGAATCCACACATCCCATTCCATGCTTCACATATGCACTCCTTAGAAAGACTCAATAATGATAGCTAAACCACTCAACCCAACCTAAACCACTACACGTGTTTTCTTTTATAGACACAAGCTCACACAAAATATAGCTAGTGGTAAGGTAAAACCACGTACCACAAAACCATGTGAATACAAAACCACTAACCCCTTATTTAATATTGGGTACTAAGACTTCATTTTATTTAATATTTCCCCAATATTAAGTTATTATCACATGTTTCCCACACATTAAATAATAATACAATGTTACAATACAACATCAAGTGGTCCCCAAATAATTACCTAGTGTGATTAACCACACCACCAAGGTGCATCACAACTAAATGATTATTTAATTACAACATTATAATAAATCATTTTATGCAATGGTGTACAACACCATATCCCAACATTCTCCCACTTGTTGTGTGCATTGCATAAGGGATCAATACATGAAATACATCATCATAGCCATACATGAAACCACATGAATCTCCAACGTGATCTCGTGATCCATCAAGATACCTACAATAAGAACAAAGTGACCACCATCTCAAGAAATACCTCATCTCATCCTCCAACGTGCCACCTATGGAAGAAAAGGAACATGCCAAGGTGAAGATGCACCAATCCACGAGTACAAGTGTCAAATCCAAGTGATAAAAAAGGCTCTAACCAAGTTGTCATCAACTATAAAAACACCACACAATCAGAAATAGCATCCACAACACATGCTAATATATCCAACCATCTATACCTCCAAGGTATCAATACATTAGTAAACTCATTCCAAGAACATATGCAGCCCATAAACTATAATCACAAGCTCCCTGTATCAAACCTATCAATGAAGAACATACATATCTAGTAACTCCCACTGCATAGGTAATGTCAAAGCATATCAAGTATATCAATCAACAACAAGAACAATAACAATGATCCATACATACAACCCAAAGAGCTACATAATCTCTCACAACATGTTGCTGCCATCCTCCCCAAATCATACAAACATGAACATCCAAGGAAGGAACCATGAAGAGAGAAAACTTGTAATTCATAATCTCCTTCTACCAACACCTCAAAAGTGTAATGTTATGTCAAGTATGATCTCCTAACATCCCCAAATGAAAAGCCTAAACAACATCCATACACTCAATCTCATAGATCAAGTACAACATATGAATCAATGTAACAATTCCAACATGGATGTAAGCCTCTTTAATCAAGAAGATCAAACTCAAAGTAACCATCCCCTATACTGGAAATCATCCCATAAACCATCTCCTAACAATCCCCATCAAAGAATGATATCATAAACTCAAATGCACAAGGAGATAACCATGACATTACATCGCTCAAAATGAATCCTCTAGAACTAACTATCCAAGCTCAAGATCCACGTCTATGAAATATAAGGTATATAAACTCATGCTAAACAATCCTCAAATGAGTCTCCATAATCAATCACCATGAAGCAACTCAATCCCATGAGAAATCAAAGCACCAAACATAACACATCTGAAAGATACAATGGGAAAATACCTCTCAAATGATAAAATACCAAGTAGACCAAGAGTGGAAAAAGAGAATGCTCCTCTAGGATAACCAAGCCATCATGACTCACTCCAATAACATCTCCTCTATCGGTCTATCATGAACTCACATCCATACCCAAGTGAAAGCTCCTCAATATTCCTACTGAAACCTCTAAAGAGTAATTGTCTCAAGAAAATGTCTCTAATAACAAGAGAACTCAACCATCACCTAATTCTCCAAGTATCCATAAGTACCTGTAACCAATCAATCCATGCCAAACTCCAAATGCAACATAGCACCATCATGAAGTAATCAAGTAAATGATCAATGTACCCAATACCAAGAGAAACACATACGATCAATGTCAAAGCTCCAATCATGAATCATGAACATAAACATGACAACATGATCTAACCATATCCTCCTATGAGATCACATGCACCAAAACATGTATATACATCCTGGTCTCAAGAGAACAAGTACCATGCCAAACTCTAAACCGTTATCAAGAGTAAACTATGACATAATAGAAAACACTCTAAACCAAGAATAGATATCCCCAATCACATGAAGATAATCATACCCAATGATGCATCCACATCACTACCAACAACTCCCACTGAACTATGGTATAAGCTACACATGGAATCATGGAAACCATCCTCTCCATGAAGATCATCAAATTCTGCACACTCAACTACAATATTAGTAACATACAAGTGAAACCAAGATCTCCAAGCCAAGAAAATACATACAACTATCAAACCATCATAAACATATCCATCACTGCCAAACCATCACTACCAAAATCTCCCACTAAAAGTGTATAAATATTGAATATAACAAGATATCATGACATCGTGATATCAATCTCCTTAATAAAGATCAACCAAAAGTGCCCTCATACAATCAAAGAACTCAAATGCAACATGAGCTCCCCAAAAAAGAAGGAAAAGTAAACCATGATCCTCATACCAAGAAGATACACTGCCACAAACTGAATCAGGATTCAATCCAACACCACTAACAATGCACCTGGATAAACCATCATGACATGCCAAAGTCTCTAAATCACAAGAAACATCTATGACACCATGATCACCACCAAATATACCAACAACTCATCCCAACCATGTCCCACATATCTGCATAACATAGTCAACTACATAGGTCTCACATCATGATTGTACCTGGTAATACCATCTCACCTCCTCAACATGACAACAAAACCAGCAAACCAAGTGACTAAACCAAGCCACCAAACTAAAAATGCATCAACACTGAAATATCTATGGGAATAGACAACCCATGTCTAAGTCATAGGTGCAACAATTAAGTATTGACCACCTACAATGTTACACAACTTGTAGATACAACAATGAAGCATACAAATCCAGCAAAATATTGATAACCATGTCAAATTAATCAGAGATGCACAACTGAGTATACAATGAATCCAACATCAAATCACTAAGATCCGACAATCCATAAATTCATAGTATCACCATAGTCAAAATAACCCATAAACAACTCAGGATAGAATATCAGCAAATAAATCATGTCAAAACAACTCAAACCCTAATCCACTATGTAGTGCTCTGAACAAGATTTTTTTCAACTATTCAAAGTCCAAAATCTAACTCTGTATGCACCCAATATGACCTCTCAAAGCTCAAAAAGAACACCTAACTTCTAGCAAAAAAGTATTGTCAAAACTACAAAATCTGTAAAAATATTTGGCACTAGAGCGTAGAGCACTAAGTCAACCTTCCAACAAATTCAAGAAAAGAAAAAACAGACACCCTAGGCGAAATATATGCTCTTTGGAAGAAAAAGCACAATTTCACTGTGAAGCAAAAATTTGGCCACCCCTGGTGGCAGACCCGAAATAGTTATTAATTTCATTTAAATTTTTCATACTTTTCAAAAAAGTGGGTTGGCTTTTTTAATTTATGCAGTGGAAATTTTTAAATATAAAAAAAATTGCATTTTAAAGTTTTTGTTTTAATAAACGCTGGCAGTATTAATGTTTGGTGGGGCTTGGCAGTCCTTGCTGGAAGGGACCCGTCGGCACCTTTGGCCTTTTTAATTTTTTTTTTTTTTTGCAAGATTTTTTTACCAAAGGGACAATAAAATATTTTAATAATTTTTATTTTTTGAGTACACAAATTGATGTCTGTATGACCAACAAAAGGGGATCAGGCTAAAAAAATTGCATTTTTTTTCGTAACCAAAATAGGTCGAATTTTATATCAATTTTTGTCTCTCGACCAACCTAAATCCAACCGTGAGGTTCTTTTTGACTTAGCAGGTCATTTAAAAAAATTCCCCCAGATACCTCACATTTGAATGCACAACCAAGAAACCCTTTTTACCCAAAAAAATTCACACCCCAAATTTGCAAACTACCCATTACAGTAGAAAACCCAAAACCCTTATATCTACAATATACAACCTGCAAAACCCTCATATCTTGCCATGTCTTTCATTCTCTCATGCATTGCATAGATTCAAACTCAACCAATATTTTCTCAACCTAGGGTTATAATAAAAAAATCTTCAACCATGAAAGCTCTGATACCACTTGTAAGGAAACTTGTAGCCATCTAATGACAATTTCCACATAACCCAAAAGAGATGTTTATGAAAATAAGTACTCATAATCCATATGCGAGAGAATAGACAACATAACCATCAAAGATGACACAAGATATACCCTGGGAAAACCCTCAAGAGGGAAAAATATAGCCTCCAAAAGTATCTATACTCCATCATATTAATCAGCCATAAAATAATACAAGAGTTACAATGAACACCTCCGAAGCATCAAGTCCTCCAATGCATCTCCATGTGTCCAAGCATGAATCCACACATCCCATGCTATGCTTCACATATGCACTCCTTAGAAAGACTCAATAATGACAGCCAAACCACTCATCCCAACCTAAACCACTACACATGTGTTTGCTTTTATAGACAAAAGATCACACAAAATACAACTAGTGGTAAGGTAAAACAACGTACCACAAAACCATGTGAATACAAAATCAATAACCCCTTATTTAATATTAGGTACTAAGACTTCACTTTATTTAATATTTCCCCAATATTAAATTATTATCATGTCTCCCACACATTAAATAATAATACAATGTTACAATACAACATCAAGTGGTCCCCAAATAATTACCTAGTGTGATTAGCCACACCACCAAGGTGCATCACAACTAAATAATTATTTAATTACAACATTATAATAAATCATTTTATGCAATATTGTACAACACCATATCCCAACACCTTCAAGAAACCAAGTGGTTGTGTTGGTGTTTTTCCAATACACCCTTCAAACTCTCTAAAGAGTAATCAACTCCTATGATCAAGAATTCCCAAGAGGAATGGCTAACTTAATGAGTGAAAGCTTTGAATATTTTCACTTCTTCACTTCAAGCTCTGTGGGACCTAGGAGGGTGTTCCTAATTGTGTTCCATTTTGGTTAATTCGGTTCAGAACACATAAATTCACAGGTCGGTTCCTATGAAGGGTAAATAACATAATTCACCAAAAGGTTGGCTAATCTTTAAGCAAAGAATGTTAATTCACCAGGAACAGGGAAATACTTCACGTACATGCCTCATGATCAAAAAATTTTAAATGATTTATGTTCTAATCTTGAATCCATGATCCGGTATACTATTGTTATCCTTCAAATTGTGAATACCCTTAGCAAATAGATCAGTGTCTCACCAACTGGGCAATGGAGTCACACATCTAACAATCAGTAATATAGAAATCCTTTAACTCTGATAATTTTAGACTATTTTCATAATGCCTTACATTATGAAAACTCACCATTCGTAAAACATTACTTCTTACCAGATCCTTTATAAATTCCCACAAATTCATGACCTCATTAAAGCATTTAATTGATTCTTTGAACCAAGGAAAAAACAAGGACATACATTCAAACAAAGTATTTGAAGATGAACAGAATATTCTTATATTCCATTCAAAATTTGCAAGATGATTTACAAAAGGAGAGTAGATGCTTTATGCATAATATTTGTTTCGATATCAGTAATTTCTATAAGACTATTTAAGATTTACATATGCATTACTCAAAGCCAAGACTTGATTCGACTATTCTATTCACCGGTATTCTTCCTAATTTCTACCCTCTGTGTATACTAGACCCAAAGACTCAAAAAACCAAAACCCCTACAAATGAGCCATGATATCCCTTCTATAATACAAGGGAGAAAACAAGCTTTTGGCTCAAAATGCAAATTACATTTTCAAATATTTCATTTCAAACTAATTTCATTTCATCTCAAAATTCCCCCACATGACAATTTGCAGTTACTTGGTGAGAAAGGGGAGGAAAAACTTGTAACCACCAACAAAATGGAAATGCAAAGTGCCGCCAGAATTCCCTATAGCTGCCAATTAGGCCATATATCCAACGTCCATGTCGCCAAGAAGCTACATAGTCAACATGAAAACCCCAAAAAATAGTACTACCCACAGAGAACGGGAGCAACCACCATAGTAATTTATCAAACAACACAAAAAATTGCAAAATCCACAGACCAATTCACTCAACCAAAAGCATGACCAATAGCACCCAACCCATGATACATGCTCCCACTTCGCATCGTTGCAAGAGATGGAGAAGAAACTTCTACTCCCTCCTCGTCCTTGTCATTTTCAGGCAAAGAACCATCTCGCCCACTTGAGTGCTGACAGCCAACAGTGGAACGGACAACACCTCCATCCCAAGGACTACAACTTGGCCCAGCATCATGAGGTATTTCCAATGGCCAGATTTTGTCTCTATTTCACTTTATGATGGGCTATCAGTGACATCAATTGGTGAATTATGTCGACCAAAGGAACTGCATCCATACCTAACCTTCCTGCAAGCTCTAGAGGAAAACTGTACAAGTTCTTTACCCTTCTCCTCTATCTTCTCAATAGCACTTCCTTGGTATTGTAGCCTCCTGCTACATCTGGAGGGAACACTCATAGGCCTTTTGACAGGGGCCTTCTCTTCTTCAATCAGAGCATGTTCACCTGTCTTGTTCCCAGAAGCATCACCAGGAAACTTTTGTAAGTTGAGTCAGGATGACCATCTTACAAGTATCTTGAACTTGACCGACTTGCTCATTTTTTATGCCTGGTAATCTCTCAAGCTCACAATTAATAAATCCTCACTCTACACAAATTTAGAAGGATTATAAATATTGAATGCGAGAGTGACAACCACTTTGTCTATATTTATTGAGTAATTCTAGTGATGTTCGCTCCTCAGTGTTGGTGTCACACGCTCAAGGGATTAATTAATGGCTGGCATCAATCTCTTCATTGTTAACAACCCAAGTACTTGGAGATTTGAAAATCACTCTACATAATGGATGGGAATTAATTCATCACATGCATAAGGAATCAATTTGATTATCCTTGAGGAGAGCATTCCATTAATGCTTGAATGGTTGCAAAACAAAAACAGCTATCACATGTGTGTGTTGGTGATTTTGAATATGCGTTGTTGATCTAGGAGTGAGATGGACAATTGAGCAGCCCAGATATGGTTAAATCAGGATTGAAAACCCAGAACCACAACTCATCACCTTTCATCCAATAAGATATATCTGATTGGGTGCCAAGTCAGGCATCCCATGGGATCCACACTGTGGTCAAGAATGCTACATGTCACCATTTCACGCACCTCGCAAGTTGTTAGGAAGAAATTAATCATATATCGCAAGGTGTGTGATGAATGACAGGGATTAAATTTCAATCCATCATTACTTTCATCGATTTCACCACCATCAATTATCAAGTGCCAGTATGAGGGTTAGGCTCCATACGATGAGGACATGCATCAGCATCTCGCAAACCTCGCATGCTTCAGGATGGCCCTTCATTAACACCCATGCGGTGTGCGATGGATGGTAGAGATTCAATCTTTAGATCCAATGGTTGTTCCTGCACACACTTAATGTTAGTCATAAAAGGGGCTGCAACTAGGCCAACGATGTCAAGACCCTTAAGGGTGCCGACTTAAAAATTTTAAAACATTACTCACCCAACTTAGGAAAAATTTGGCACGGGATGAAATGCATGGTGATCATTTGTCCTAACTAAAGGGGTCTATAACCCAACATATCTAACAACTCAAGTTATGACTTATATAACCAGAAACTGGTAGGGGCAAGTCATCATGAAATTATAACAATGGAGGGTTTTGGAATATGATGTTAAGGCTTACAAACCAAAAAAATGGCCCAACCTAGGTTACAAACATAGAAAATCATGATCCAAGTATGATTCTCTCAGAATCCTGCAATATTTTTAAAAAACTCCATTAGTGGCTCATGCTCAGGGATGTATACCCCCAGTGGGTAGAGTGAGAATCCAAATCTTAGGTTGAAGCAAACCAAGGCAGAAACACAAAAAACTAGGAACTTGCCCGAACAAAGCAAGCAAACACAACAGAAAGAAAACACACCAAACCAAACCTATGTACATTATTTACAACATTAGACAATGCAATTTATTTTCTGAGAAGCCCCTATTAACAATTGGCTTCAATCTTCAAATTAGAGGCCTATGGACCCCCAAAATTTAGGACTGATTCTTTCCCCTGTCAAAAAAAAATTCTTACTCTGTTGGAAATGAATCAACATGTACATTGTGCAATTATAGGCAACTAACATCATTTTTTCCACTTACTACAATGTTGCCCCATTCATTAGCCTTTTCCACCAAAGGCTCATCAAATTGAATTGGGAATATAAAACACTCAAACTCCACATGATGATGACTTACAATGTCACGCTCAATTTGTTCATCAAATCAAAAACCTTCATAAACACTTTGGCTCATATTTGGCCAATCCTTGACAATATCAAAGAATAAAAATACATAATCAGGCATATCTTCAATTTTCTTGTCATGGGTGGTATCCTCATGGGATGGAAAAAGTTCCATAATAAGATCCAGAAGATAGGGAGTATCTACAAAGAACTCAAGTGCAGCTTCATATTGAGTAACATCATACCTCTGGTTGTCCACACCTTTGGATTTCTCTTCACATGGAGCAAACAATTCTACAATGCCAACATGCTCTACAAATTCATCAAATGGCTCCTTCTCATCAATACACAATGATGTTGCTCCAATATCAATGCATTCATCTTGGTGTACCATTTGACTTCCTAAGAATGGGCTTCCTTCTTTGTTAGTGTAAATATCATCATGTGGAACATGGGTGGTTGACACTGTAACCACTTTTTCAAGCACATGAGCAGGTATCATGGGAAAATTAGTGTAATCATCTACATCACCCATAATAGTAGTATTGCATTCAAGACTGCCATCATGGTCTTCCACTTCTTCACCATGTGAGCAGTTATCACATTCCAATATCAGAAAATCTGAATTACACCTCTGGTGATTGTTAGAAAATATTTGCTCAATCACATGTGAGTGAGAAATCTTAGCTATGTTTGTGCCATTGTCTCTTTCATGTGACTGGGAAGTTATAAAACCAAAGTTTCCATCTTCAAAGGAAAATTCATAAGCCTCAGTATTAAGTTGGTCCTCATTTGTATCATCTCCAATATATTCACCAGTAGTACTTTCCACAAACTCATCAGAATCTTCCTCAAAGAGTGGATTGCTCCTACACCAGTAGGAGTCATCATTTATAACCTCACTTTCTAATGCAGGTTCATCAAATAAAAGATTTTGTCATATCTTCATGGTTGTTGCATATACCCCTACCTCTTCAACATGAGGATCCCAGTCTCCAAGGTCATCAATGCTTTCAACATTAGTATAGTCACTTGAGGAGCAGAGAGAGACATTTTCAACATCCTCTTCATCGTTTGTATTCAAAACTATTGATCTACACTCGGAGAATTCTTCACATGAAGAGAATTATTCACTACCAAGCAAGTGCATTCTTTTGGAGCTATCAATATGTCCTCTATTAGAGGCAAGAGACTCGACTTCAATATCATAATAGGAATTGTAGTCAATAGAGGATTTCCCAAGTTCAATTTCATCACCTTGGTCATGGATTTGTGCATCATCATCACTTCTTACAGGGGAATGTGGGATTTCTCTTTGCACTCCTTGTATTTTTTCGTGGTATAGGAGATCCCAAGGATGAAAATCATGCACTATTTCCTTGTCATCATACTCAACATCTTCATCCCCATCACTATTGCAAGAGTCTTCCTCTATATTACCTATGAAATGACAACAATCAGTAACCAACTGTTGACACTCTGATATATCCCTTTGTTTTTCCAAGACTGACCTTTGTTTTTCCTCGTCATGAAAACTACCAGTAGCACTCTGAAGTGACACTTGTCTTGTTATTCATCCTTGGACTCCTCTACAACCCTTATCCAGTCAACTACTTGGCTCAAGTTGTGAGGTTTCAACTCCTTTAGTAAAGTGCTTAATCTCGATTGATACATGTCACAAAACAAATCAATACATATGGAGTCATCTGGCCTGAGATCCTTAGGTATCCCTAATAAGGTGTCCATGAATCTAGATAACAAATCATAGGGTGATTCTCCTTGATACCTCTTCATTTATTTGTAAGCTCCTAGCTGAGAAAACCTGATCAACTTTACCTTGCTCCTGTGAGGTTTTAGCTTGAATCTTTGAATACTTCCCATAATGTGACAATGGGGAAACCGGTATGATAGGATGATTATCCTCTTGGCTCACACTTCCACTAATTGATCTATAAGTTGCATTGGCATGAGAATTATTATAATTATCAACCATAGCCAATGCAAAACCTTTCATCATTGAATACTTCAAATTGTTCTCAATATTTATTTCCATTTGGTATGCTTGATGCAATGTGTTAGGCTCTTTGTCTCTCAAGAGGTAACTCATCCTTTTATCAAATGCACCCAGATACACTACTAAACACTCTACATCATTTGGTCTTATGCTTGCAGGGATCTCTTTTACTACTTTTGAAAACCTGATATTGAAATAAGGAACTGACTCATCTTCATCCTTCTCCATACTCATGAGTTTTTGTCTAATTAAGAATGGGTCAACCTGTTCTCCAAATTGTTCCATGAACATTGACTTAAATTCTTCCCATGAATGGATGGAGGAAGATGGAAAATACGAGAACCAATCTCTTGCATCTCCCCTCAAGGATTGAACAAATAATTTCATGACATCTTCGAAGTCTACTTCATAATCTCCCATCATATCAACAAACTCTTTCATATGTTTTTTTGTTGATTCGGATTTGTCAAAATTGAACTTTGGTATCATGTCTATGTTTGTTGGTGGCATAACATTTGGATAACCACAAATGTTATCAAAGCTAATGGCTCAGTACCTCTCGGTACTAGAATTTCCTTGTTGTGACAAAGGTTTTCCATTATGCATGGTTGGATTTACATCCACACCAGAAGTTACAACTTGACAGTCCATCCTTACTCCTCAAAAGAGAGTTAAAAATTTACCGTGCAACTACACAATGCTACACCAATTCCTCTAGAAACTATGATCCTAAGCCTTTACAGTGCATAATTTCTACAAATTCTACTTTAGATCCCATGACATTTCCATGCTTATAACTCACATTTTGAAATGCATGCTAAATTATCTCAAATATTCCCTCATTTAGCACTAATCTACCTAATAGGGAATCATTTACAAATCAAGTGTGGAAAATTTATCATAATTTTCTATAAGCATGATCGATTCTCCTTCAATTCTATGAGAATGCCTGGAATTTTGTAGCTATTGACTATCCTTTGCCTTTAAATCCATAGATCTGAACATTTGATGTAAGCTTTATCAGGTTCTTTTGTTAGAGTAGCCACCTCCTGTCATGGAGGAATGAACTTCAAATCAAATGAAGTTTCTTTAGGAATAGAATATGCTTTGGGTTGTCTTCCACAGCAGAGCCATTTCCAAATCTTTCAAACTTTGTTGCAATCAAGTCTTCTACCAAGTTCAAGAATTTATCAATATGTGAACAAGATGTTCAGATTTACATCACCATTTGACTTTGCAATACAAGTATCTATGTTTGGAGAGTGGAGAATTTCCCCAGCAGAGTCGCCATTTTTTTGGTGTTTTTCTAGTACACCCTTAGAACTCTCTAAAGAGTAGCCAACTCCTATGATCAAGAATTCCCAAGAGGAATGGCCAACTTAACGAGTGAAAGCTTTAAATATTTTCACTCCTTCACTTCAAGCTCTATGGGACCTAGGAGGGTGTTCCTAATTGTGTTCCATTTTGGTTAATTTAGTTCAGAACACATCAATTCACATATCAGTTCCTATGAAGGGTAAATAACATAATTCACCAAAAGGTTAGCTAATCTTTAAGCAAAGAACCATTAATTCACCAGGAACAAGGAAATACTTCACGTACATGCCTCATGATCAACACATTTTAAATTATTTATGTTCTAATCCTGAATCCATGATCTGGCATACTATTGTTATCCTTAAAATTGTGAATACACTTAGCAAATAGATCGGTGTCTCATCGATTGGGCAACGGAGTCACACATTTGACAATCAGTAATATAGAAATCCTTTAACTCTAATAATTTTAGACTATTTTGATAATGCCTTACATTATGAAAACTCATCATTCCTAAAGCATTACTTCTTACTAGATCCTTTATAAATTCCCACAAATTCATGGCCTCATTAAAGCATTTCATTGATTCTTTGAACCAAGGCAGAAACAAGGACATACATTCAAAGAAAGTGTTTGAAGATGAATAGAATATTCTTGACATTTCATTCAAAATTTTCAAGATGATTTACAGAAGGAGAGTAGATGTTTTATGTATAATATTTGTTTCGATATTAGTAATTTTATAAGACTATTTAAGATTTACATATGCATAACTCAAAGCCAAGACAATTCGATTGTTCTATTCATTGGTATTCTTCCTAATTTCTACCCTTTGTGTATACTAGACCCAAAGATTGAAGAAACCAGAACCCCTACAAATGAGCCATGATATCCCTTTTATAATTCAAGGGAGCAAACAAGCTTCTGGCTCAAAATGCAAATTACATTTTCAAATATTTCATTTCGAACTAATTTCATTTCATGTCAAAAATCCTCCACATGATTACTTGCAGTTACTTGGTGAGAAAGGGGAGGAAAAATTGTAACCACCAACAAAATGGAAATGCAAAGTGCCGCAAAAATTCCTTGTAACCGCCAGCTAGGCCATATATCCAACATACACATCGCCAAGAAGTTGCACAGTCAGCATGAAAACCCTAAAAAATAGTACCACCCACAGAGAATAGGAGCGACCACCACACTAATTCATCAAACAACAAAAAAAATTGCAAAATCCACAAACCAGTTCATTTAACCAAAAGCACGACTAGCACCAGCACCCATCCCATGATACACACGCCCACTTCGCATCATTGCAAGAGATGGAGAAGAAACTTCTACTCCCTCCTCGTCATTATCCTTTCCAGGCACAGAACCATCTCCCCCACTTGGAGTCCTGACAACCAACGGTGGAACAAACAACACCATCCCAGGGACTACAACTCAGCCCAACATCATGAGGTACTGCTGATAGCCAAATTATATCTTTGTTTCACTTTCTAATGGGCTATCAGTGACATCAATTGGTGAATTTTGTCTACCAAAGCAACTGCGTCCATACCTAACCTTTCGTAGCACTTCCTTGGTATTGTAGCCTCTTGCTACATTTGGAGGGAACACTCACAAGCCTTTTGATAGGGGCCCTCTCTTCTACAATCAAAGCATGTTCACTTGTCTCGTGCCCAGAAGCGTCAACAGGAAACTTTTGTATGTTGAGTCAGGACGACCTTCTTACAAGTACCTCGAACTTGACCAACTTTCTCATTTTTTATGCTTGGTAATCTCTCAAACTCACAATTGAGAACTCCTCACTCTGCACAAATTTAGAAGGATGCTAAATACTTAATGTGAGAGTGACAAGCACTTTGTCTGTATTTATCAAGCAATTTTGGTGATGTTTTGTCCTTAGTGTCAGCATCACATGCTCAAGGTATTAATTAATGGTTGGCATCAATCTCTTCACCGTTAACAACCCAAGTACTTGTAGATTTGCAAATCACTCTACATAATGGATGGGAATTAATTCATCACAGGCACACGTAATCAATTTGATTGTCTCTGAGGAGACGGTCCATTAATGCTTCAATGGTTGCAGAACAAAAATGGCTATCACATGTGTGCGTTGGTGATTTTGAATATGCATCGTTGATCTAGGAGTGAGATGGACAATTGAGCAGCCTAGATACAGTCAAATTGGGTTTGAAAACCCAGAACCACAACTCGTCACCTTTTGGCCAATTAGAAAGATCTGACTGGGCACCAAGTCACTCATCCCACAGGATCCACTTTGCTTCGGACTGCGGTCAAGAATGCTACATGTCACCATTTTGTGCACCTTGCAAGTTGTTAGGCCAGCATTAATCATGTACTGCAAGGTGTGCAATGAACAGTAGGGATTAAATTTCAATCCATCATTATAGTCGTTGATTTCACCACCATCGGTTATCAGGCATCAGTACGAGGGTTAGGATCCATACAGTGAGGACATGCGTCAACATCTCACAGACCTAGCACGCTTCAAGAATTCCCTTCATTAACACCTGCGCGATGTGCGATGGGTGGTGGAGATTCAATCTTTAGATTCAACAGTTGTGCATGCACACACTTACTATTATTCATAAAAGCGACCACAACTAGGCCAACGATGACAAGACCCTTAAGGGTGCTGACTTAAAAATTTTAAAACATTACTCACCCAACTTAGGAAAAATTTGGCATGGGATGAAATGAATGGTGACTGTTTGTCCTAATTGAATGGGTTAGTAACCCAATGTGTCTAAAGGTTCGAGTTATGACTTATATAACCGGCAACTAGTAGGGGCGATTCACCGTGAAATTATAACAATGGAGGGTTTTGGAATATGATGTTAAGGCTTGCAAACCAAAAAAAATGGCCCAACCTAGGTTAAAAACATAGAAAATCATGATCAAAGTATGATTCTCTCATAATCCTGTAAGATTTTAAAAAAACTCCATCAAACTGATTCAAAGGAACAATCAAATTGAAAGACACCATATTTTTCACAAGTTATATTTTCATCAAGGAATCCTTTTTGAAAGACCTTTCGTCAAGGAATTCATTGGAAAGAATGCTCCTTTTTTAAAGGAAATTTTTATGACTCTTTCATTTTAGAAAAAGTGCTCCTTTTTCAAGGGAAAATTTTTAAACTCTTTCGCTACGAAATCCTTTTCGAAAGAAAATTTCACCTAAGATTCCCGAGAGAATACAACATTTTGGAAAATGAGGGATTTCAATAAGGTATTATTTCATCAAGGAATTTATTTTAAAGAAGATTTTACATCAAGGAATCCTTTT
This sequence comes from Sequoia sempervirens, assembly GCA_007258455.2. Lineage (NCBI taxonomy): Eukaryota > Viridiplantae > Streptophyta > Pinopsida > Cupressales > Cupressaceae > Sequoia > Sequoia sempervirens. The sequence continues at coordinate 1,360,130 of VDFB02056351.1, read as the reverse complement.
GAAAGAATTTACCTTAAATTGAAAATTGGAATAGCAAAAGAGCCCCCCTTAGAATGGTGTGTGCTACACAAAGGAGCACATGGCATCCTAAGGAGAGAAAGGAGATGCAAATATTTGTTCGCATGCAACACATGATGAGATGTATATGTGGTATGTTGTCACACATGTGAGGGACAACAAATAAGAACCACAACATTAAGAAGTAGATAGACATGAAGAAATCAAGAGACAGGGGGATTTGAGAATTAGAGGTCATATCTATTCATAGATACAAATACATAGATATAATATGGTATACGTAAGAACAGTCAGCAATCCCCAAAGTTCTCAAAACATGAAGAAAAGTACATGAAGACAAAGTGAAAATAAAAATTGGATCAACATGGAAGAAGGCCTAAATGCCTCCAACACTTTGTGTCGTCCCCAATATCAAAAAGAAATTTTATGACACATTGAAGCATGATGATACAAACAGAAGATGTGAACGAATATATTTTTCATGCCTATATCCAAGTACCTACAAGGTTAGCAAGGGTCCTCCAAACAGGATCACAAACACACACAAAAATATGACTTATAGATAAAGAATAAGTACCGCCCCAGTCCTCATCGACCAGCAATTTTTCTTGTTCCCAATCTATCATTGTAAGGCGGGGTGAACAAGCCTACAAGGGTGAGATAGCGAGGGAGGTACCCTCTGACTCACCTACAACAAGGGCCAAGGAAGAAGGACCCTCAAGGTCTTCTTCACGGAGCTCTTATGAAGTAAAAGCCATCGGTCTTGAGAAAATTGATGAAAAAGCTTGGATATCATCCACAAAATTGAACATGCACTTTACTAGAGTGCCATGTTGCAACTAGGTAGGAGAAGGGCAAGACACTCGAGAGCCATTTTCGACCTCATACAGAGGGGCAGTGAATAGCTCCAAAGAAGAGGGGACCACCTCCATCATGAGGATGGTGTAGGCCAAAATAGAACTAGCTTCCAAAGAATGGGAACCCTTCTTCTGACCTCCACTTGTAGTAAGGTCATCCTCCAGCTTGTGCTTCAACAAAGGATGTTGAATCCCCATAGAAGAAGCAGAAGTTGAGGAAGATGAAAAATTTGTAGCAGACACCACCGTTGTATTTGGCATGTCTATGGACCATGAGAAAGGAGGGATGATCAGGAGGGGCTTCAAGGGAGAGGGCTCCATAGAGGGAGTGACAAAAACTTGCACCCTTTTTGGATTAGCATCATCGAGACTCATCAGGGGAGTTAGGAGCAAGAAAAAGGTGATGGGAACTGAGGTAGAAATAGTAGGAGAAAGAAAAACAATAGAAGGGGATGTAGATATAGATGCCACTAGCTCCCCCTCTATCTTTTGCAAGGTAGTGTGCTCCACAACTAAAGCCTTTCTCCTACACTTGCATTCATGTGCAAGTCAATTACATCAGCTGCAAGCACTTGAGGACATAGCCTGAGAAGAGAACGGAGGCTTCTGCTCAACTACAAGAGTATCATTCACAACCATTTCTAGTGGAAGGATAGTCTCATGGGTAGGAGTGGTAGGAGGAGTCATAGGATAAGGAACAACCACAAGATGAGAAACATGCGCAAGCATCTCAACGATAGGCCTCTTCCTATTTGCTTCCCTAGGGATAGGTGGAAGAATAGTAAGAGGTCGTAGAGGCTGAGAAGATAGAACAACCCCACAAGAATACTTCCCCTTTTCAAAGAAAATGGGTTGATGGGTAGCACAGGAAGCTCAAAAATTTGATGCTTCACTTTCTACCATGCAAGCACCATTGCACTTCCCATGCAATGCATAAGAGAAAAAGTTGAAGATTCCACAAAAAGATGAGAAGAAGAATTAGATGGAACCACAAATATAAAAGGAGAAGGCTCTAGAGTATGAGTAAGCTTCCCCTTTCCCTTGGGTGGGGTAGAAGAGGTAGCTTGTTATTGTGCTATCATAGAGGCTTTTACAGAAATAGCATAAGGAGATATTGGATACCTAACCTTTGACACCAAGCCCCCAGTCTTATATTTAACATAATCCTTATATTAAAAATCTCCCCTAGGAGGGAGAGGTTTGACCGAGGTAGGCCAACAGTGATCCAATGAGAAGCTCCTACATGACACCAATGGTTTATATCTAGTGTCATGCACCACATGCACAGTGCCTTCATGGGGAACTTTAAGCATTTATGGACTACAGAGTCAATTTCGTTTATAGAGGCTAGCCATAGAATGCCTAGCTTGAATCTAAATAGGTCATACTTTGGGATCACAACAAATGATACATCAACAACCTTGGATCCTACCAAGACTAATAAAGAAATAGCACCCATAGGGACAATATAGATTCCATCGTGGGTATGAAGAGTGGTCTGCAACTCTTTGTATCTCTCCTTATGTAAACTATTTATAAAAAAAGTTTCCTCTATTATCACATTAACCTGACTTATCAAATCAACTAAGATGCCAGTTACAATGTTGCCATTAAGCTAGGTAGGAATGTATAACGGAGAAGGCTCCTTATTTAGTGTCTCATCATGTGAGGTGAAATCTATCAAGCAATGCACTCACATTTTTAGGAGGGATATGTGTGAATGAGACCATGTTCACATACTCAAATGGAACTAGCTAAGAAGATGTATAATATTTTTTTACTAAGTTTTCAAACAATGACCTACCTAGATTTCATTTTCAAATATCCAAGATCCCTTATAACTATGTATCTTGGGGTCATAGATTGGGTCACAAAGTTGCATGCTTTATGACACACAAATATACAACATACCTAGGACATAAGAGAAAGATTCCTGATACCAAGAAGTGAAAATAAGGACATTCACATTAGGTTCACCAAAAATGTAGAGTAGGGGGATTCTTCACACCCAAGGCTCCCAATCATGGGAGAGCCTCAAGGAACAAACTATCCTAAACTACCTCAAATTGACTAACAAATTAAGAAAGGAAAGGCAAGTTGAAAAGGAAGGGAAAATAGGACCTTGTTTCCCTTCAACTAATGATAGGTGTTTTCAAAAACCAAGGGAGCAGACTGCAAAGGTCTCAAACTAAAAATTAGATAGCTCTCTATATCAGGATGGAAGCATGGGAACTAGACTTCAGTGTGTAGCACTAGAGTCTCAGGGACATGTTGGCATCTTGTATAGAAAGAGGTTCGAATGACAATTAGAAATTCTTAAGGCCTACTTATGACCTAGATATTAGAGTTTTGCAATTTAACAATTTAATAGGAAAATGCAAGAATAAGTAATACAACAAGAAGAATACTTATAAATCTATTCTAATGATGAAATGGAAAAGAAAGAAAGAGAGAGAGAGAGAGAGAGAGAGAGACAACTCATGCATAGTCCAGTTCTCCAGTTGTAACTCCAAGCGGACAAACCTACACCTACACACACATAAGTAGGAAAAATGTTGGGTTTTTTTTTAAATCTACCTCAATCAGACCCCTATTTTGGTGTTCCCACCTCCATAAACTACTACTATGAAATGAAATGGAGAAAAATAAAAGGAGAGAATGGAAATGACACAATAAAGTAGAGAGAAATGACAACCTAGATGCTACTCTACAAGACGATAGATGCATATAAATGAAAAGACACATTGTTACCTTCCTTTCTATAAGCACCTAAGGTGAGGAAGGAGAAAGATGACACCGCCATGTCAAGGAGGTAGAGCTTCATAAACCTACAACAACGATGGTGTTGAAGTAAGAAGACGATGTAGAAACCAAGTAGAAATTTGGTAGCAACAAGATAGAGTGAGAGTGGAGGAAGAAGAGTTGCAAGAATGAAAGAATGAAGGAATATGTTAGAGAATGAAGGAATGAGTTAGAGAATATAAGAGAGTGTCAGAGAGAGATAGAATGAATTTTGAAAGGATAAAATGGAGAAAAAGAATCATTTTTTATTATTCAAGAGTCATAGAAGATGTTACCTCAACAGGCAATCAAGAAGTGTAATGTTTCTGTAGATTCCAGAGGTAGGAATCTATCAAGACGGAAGCATGACATGCAGATTTATGTGTGGTGTGCATGTGTCCTCGACAAAAATTCCTCTACCAAAACAAAACAACAAGGACACATGGGAAGATGAGGATGAAGATGGTGGGTTTTTGCATCATTGAAATTATAAAGCTAAGGTAAGGGTAAATTAATGGTAAATTTTCTTAGGTGAAAATTTACACCACTACACACTCCTACATCCATCCATGAGATAGATTTTTCCACTGGAAACATAGATGATATTCCTCCAAAACAAGAGCCTCCTACTCTTGACATCTTTACATATGATCAAGCAATAATAGAATTCACAAGACTTCACAGTGACATTTCAAGAAACAATCATGAAGAAGGTTTCTACATTAACTTTGAAACACCACCATCTTTTGAAAACCAGTCAAAATTTAAAGCATCTCAAACTTAGGTCGAACAATCATTGTTGGCATATGATTGCCATTGATGTCAAAAAGGGAAATCATGAAAGGGAGATTTTTGGCATGATGGCAGAGGATGTTATGGAGATGTAATGGATCTGGTTTTTGAAATTATTGTACACAATGCAGATGAAAGGAGCATGTTTTGCAAATGTTGCAAAGTTGCTCAAATGGCTACAATATTGTCATACAATATTGACATATAGTTGTAGGAAGTTCTTCTAGGTTTTTGAAGGATTATCTATGTTGAACACTCAAAATACAGAGAGGGGGATGAATTAATATTCCATTAAACCATTCACATAAAATCCATCCAAACAATATCATTGATCTAAGAGAAAACATGGAATCAAGATAATGCATCAACACACATGAACACTAGTATTTTTACATGGAAAACCTAAAATGGGAAAAACCACAGTGAGGGTTACCACACAATATAATATATCCAAATATAGAATGTTACAATGGCTCACTGTTAGGACACACTATCCTTACTGACATAATAGAGAATGGCTCACTGCCAAGTGATGAATTGATATAGAATGCACCTTCCTTGTGCAAGAGTTTAGTTCAGGTGAAGCACAATACATGAATAAACTTTTTGTATACAACACATTTGTCTGCTCATTTATACAATTTTGTGCATATACATCACACACACACTCTCTTCTCTACCTTTTTGTATCTCTCACCTTCTCTTCGCACTGCCTCTCTTCAAAAGTATCTTACATATATACATATATATCCATGCTCACTAATTAGGTTAGCCTAATTAGAGAAACCCTATTTCAAATCAAAAACCAACTCTGCCATCATTATCCTCAAAACACATCCATCTTTCTTCGCATATATTTAGTCGACGTGGACCTAAGATAGATCCCTTTATCATTCATAGCACATATTAAAACTTGTCAATATTAATACATAATTAGGTTGGCCAAAGTTAGATCAAAAACTCCAAACATATATGCAATCCATCAAACGTGTAGCACCAAAACTTGTTAACACATTGAATTCTCCTTTAGATGACATCAAACTACTTATCTTCAACATCACATGGCATAATAATAAAATATGAGAAAATGTGGAATCTCTCACATTAGTGTACAGTAGAAAAACTTAATATAGTCTTCAGAGCATAATACTGTCATTCATATCTTCTAAATTCCTTCATATACCATTATGAAAATCCAATGTAGAATGCATCTTGTAGTCTCAAATCTATGTACAAATTCCTATAGTGATATCTTTTTCTAAGATAGAATCTGGACCAAAAAACCAATGTACAGAGTCAATGTATACGCATGACATTGTTACCCAAGATACTGATAACTGTAGCTTCCCAACCATACAACCTTGTCAACTGAAACCTTGTTAGTGGATGCAGCTGATGACAAGATAGAACATTTTGTCAGCTTATAAGTAAATTCTATAAAATAAGGTAATCTAGATCAAAATACTGGAGCAACAAACTTCCATTATTGGAGTAGCTGAATACTGACAAACATCAAAATTTCATTGTGGCAATTATTGAAATTCCACTATTTGTTGACATCAATGACAACCTCTCAATTTCCAACAATCTCCTCCTTTTTCATTGATGGCAACACATGATGTGAAAACGATCATCAAAATACCTCTTCCCAATTTTCAATTCCAAAAACTTTTCAATTTTCACATACCTTCTTTTTGTTTCCACATGATGCCTCTATTTTCACATGATACCTTTCTTTGATACCTCTCTCTCCCCCTTTAACATCAATGGAAAAGGAAAAAAATTATTGCTTTAATAGTTCCTTTTATATACCTGAATACTCCCCTTGAGGAGTACATCCAAAACAACATCAGTGAGTAATCAACCAGAGGTTGTAGTCTCTTGAAGTTTGTTGAGAATACCTGACCATGAAGATCTTCCTTCATCCCAAAGCCTTTTTGCCTCTGATAGAGCTCTGTAAAGATAGTTGAGGTCAATTAAGATGTCTTTTCCTTCAACACTATTCTAGGAGTAACATTAGATTCCAAAGTTCTATCAGCCAAAGAGAGAACATAATAGATAGGTTTGCATTTAATCTTGATTAGATCTCTGAGCATCCCATACTATTCAATCATATATCCTTTCTCTTTATGCAATGCAAGGTATTCTTCATGCAATTTTTTCAAACCATACGAAGTCTGATTATCCACATCAAGAGTACGATTAAATGTGCTAGATGCAAACTTGATCTAGGATACAATTGTCTTCAATATTCTTGAGTCTTTGAATTTCATCAGGCCAATTCCAACAGAATGTGAATAGACTCTTGACCTCTTTCTCACAATCTTGAACTTCCTTGAGTTTTTCAAGTACCATGGTGTGAGTAGACTTGCATTTTTCTTCAATTTCCAACAATCCTTTATCTCCAACCCAAGAGACCATGTCACTTACTGCTTTACTCTTTAATTTATTGAATCTATCAGTTAATGCACTTGTGCTTTCCTTATTGGATTGTGAGGAACTAGTGACCATACTAGGAGCTACCTGAAGATGTGTCCTTCTGGTTAGTTGCTTAAGTCTTCTTGGAGAAGGTTCAACCTGACCAACTAATGCATGAACCTCAGTGACTTTTCTCTTTTCTCTAGTGGCAAACATTGATTTACCAGAGACTATCTCAGACTCTTCAAGAGCTCTAGCTACTTCAGTGTAGGTTCCAAACCTAGGTCTTCTAGGGTCTCAAGGGCAATTTATCAAAAATTCAATGCAACCAGTAGCATAGTCCTTCTCAATCTCATATCCTAACTCAAGAATCCATGAGTTTCTTGGTTCAACTACCTTGATGATGCATCTATCAGTGGTTACCAAAAATGTTATATCATTCTTATATTTTGTAACCAATTCTCTTGGAACTCTCCTTTTTTTCATTCTCCTCTAAAACTTTCCAAAGAATATCGTAAGGGCATCTCCTTGTGCATCCAAATCCCCAATGTTTCTCATTAGTTCCTTGATCTAATGAGTGATTGGTCTGGTATTTTCCCAACTAACTGCACCTATTCCAGGAATCTCCTTCATAAAATAGAAGATAGACATAAAATAAATGCAGCATATCTAAATATAAATTTATTCTTCTTGATATCTCTCAGATTCTCCAACAGATGTTGTCAAAGCAACTCACAAAGGTCATATTATATTATGTTCTCAACCATATCCAATGCAAGATCAATTGCAGTTGTGGAGACATCATTGTCACCAAAAATCAGTTGTGAAATAACTATACTTGCATACTAAATTGTCGGGTTAGTGATTCCAACACATGTTTTCTTTATTAAACCCTTTTCTTTGTCAAAATTACATTCACGAGTCAGTCTAGAGGATGATAAGCCAATAACATCTCTGATTACTTCTTTGGATATCCTATGTGAATTTTCAAGCCACACACATTCACTGTGAAATCTGCTAAGATCCAGTCTAATACACCTTATTCATTACTAAAGTCCAAAAAATGATTCTGCATCCAATTTCATTTCTGTGAGTATGTTGTATTTCGGTTTCAGGGTAAGATCATTTCTAGTTAATTCTTCAAACCACAACATGCGATATTTTTCATAGGTAGATTCTTCCAATTTTCTATGAATGTATACCCCAACATCTTCAATCCATATAACACCAAGAGGGATATCTGAAAAAGCACCCAAAGTATCGAGTTCTAAATTTTTGATAGGGTACATTCTAAGTTGTGGTTTTAGTCTCACTAAATTGTCTATGATTCGAGGTATATCCATCACATTCAAAAAAAATTGACAAGTAATTCAGATGAAATAGTGTATAGTAATAGCAGCTTACCTCTTTCTTTCCCACCAAAACCAAATTCTAAATTTTTGTTGTATGGAATTGCTCAAATTTCTTCAAGCTTCCTTTGTACGCTTCTCTTTCACAAATGCTTTTCATCGAATGTGTTTTCCTTAACATTTTTGAATTTATTTCTTTCATCCCAAATTCTTCTGCAATAAATGCTTCATATCACAAGTAGATGACCTCAAAATTTGTGTATGCTTCCACCCTTTTGAACTCTACGGAATTCGTTCTTCACAAATATATGTTTGAAAATTCCTTTCGCATGAAATCTTGAATTCATAACCTTAATAAATGAGTTTATATCATGATATGATATCATATATTGAAGAGGGGGTTATTAAATTTTTTTATTATTGCTCCTCCTTAGCCACTTCCTGGATTAATTTTTGATGGGAGTATCTGCATCGAAGGATAGCACAGATGAAATCAATGCTTCTAATTCTACTAGATTTTCAGATTCTCCTTCCTTCCTCTAGATCCTTTCCATTTCCTTCTTAACTTTTGTCAGATCAATCTTAATGACTAGTTCATCTCTCTTTACTGGATTGTTACTTCTCATATTTCTGCTTCTGTAGTTTCTGGAAAAGTGTCCCAGATTGTTGCAACTATAACAAACATGTTAGAACCAAAAATTTGACCCCAAATTTTCACTAGTTCTTGCCACCTCAGTATGACAATTTTATTCTGCATTATATACACTGTCCTTCAGAACCATCATCCTTGCCTAATAAGCTTGAAATTACCATAATTATAATCTCCCTAAACCTATTCTACTAAAATACTAGTCAAAGATCTCCTTCCCATAGTCATTGCCTTAACACATACACCCCCTTAAGTTTGTTGCTCAAAACACATTTCAATGAAACAATGCAATTTTGAGGAGAATTACACTACAATCTCTTCAAAAATCCAACAAAATAAGCCAACACAGAATATTGGGGAGACCATCATACTTCGAAGTAACATAGTCCAAAGTCTCTCCGACAACCCGAAAAGGAATGTTTCAAAGACACTTAAGTGTTTTGGAGGGAAAAGATAGTTTGTCTCTCCAATGAGCCAAAATGCAAGATGTTGCAGAAATATTGATATTTTAATATGCTAAATAATTTTGGCATTCAAGAAACAAAAAAAAATCTCTCAGACATAATTGATTATTATCCAATGGAAAACTATCAAATCCAAAACTTGGCTGGCACAATGACAACTTTGAGGAGACATTGAACTATCAGGCTGAGAAATGTCAAAATCTCTTCAACACTACGAAAATAGTTGAGAACAAAATATGGAAGAGATGAGCTCATATTGTTAGGAAATTGACAAAAGTCTCTTCAATCACTCTGAAAACTAGACAAGAGATATGCGGCAGAGTAACACTGAAAAAATGATTTTGAGGAGACCATGGGATATCGAAGGAAAGTAATAGCATGTCTCTTAGAAACTCTGAGATAGGGAATAGAGGCAAGAAATATCAAAGAGAAGAGATCACATCGGGGAGACATAAATAAAGGTCTCTTTGAAACCTCAATAAAAAAAAAGAGATAATCATCAAAGGGACATTGACATATTGAAGGGAGATGGTTGTAAGTCTCTCTGGAACTCCGATAACCAAGAAGGGAAGCATCTAAGAAAATCAGTAAAAAACAAGATGAGGTTTTTAGAAAGACTCTATCATATCGAAGGGAAGTAATCACATGTCCATTCGAAGATTCGATAAAGAAACAAAGGCACAAGCATATCAAAGGGAGAACATATCAATGAGAGTATGAGTAAAGCATCTTCGACATAGAAAAAATTATTTCTCACTTGGCTAACATGACTGGTGTGGCTTTCGAAGAGACAACTAACATTAATACCACCTATTGGGTGTTTTTAATGGAGCAACCAGGTTTATCTCCTATTCTACCTATGGAGTAACCAACTCCAATCAAGGGCAGCTCGGAGGACCTAGACCAACCGACAAGATTCAGTCAAAGACTGAGATCTTCAGCACTTTAGGCTCTACAGAACTAGGGTGGGTATACCCACACAATGCCTTAAGAAGATCAGACACTGCTTTTTATAGCAGATGACTCCAGATGCCAAGTATTGAGAACCTCAAATATGGCTTGATTCTTAGTAACACAATACTTGCAGCAACCAGGAGGTAGGGCAAGACATCAAACAAGATTGATTAAATAAAATGATTGATCTTGAGCGAGAAGACTAGAACCCTAAAGACATATAGCAAATATCAGATTAGTGCCATTATTCTTGGGCTAGGAGTCACAATAACTTGCAAATAGAAGGAACGATTACTCTGGACATAAAAAGTCTTTGCAAGATTAACCTTATTAGTCTCACAACTAATGATTAGATCTATAAGACTACTTATCAAATCCTCCTATCATACATGTGAATCTCTGATATGATTAAAGCATTTAACTTATTCCTTGAATAAGAGCAACAACTAGAACAAAGAGTAAAACATTACATTAAAATGGTTAATGAAATGATCCTTGATCAACATTCATTAACAATCCATACGCACAATACAAAGGAGAGACTTAAAGACCTCAATCTATACATTCAGATTCATAAATGTGTCCAAGACCTCACAATTTAACTGATTACAGACCCTAGACCCTAAACTCTGATAGTAATCTGACTCTGTGACTCGGTACCCTTCTCTTCAGATTTTTGTTCTAACTTATGGCCGAAGACCTCTACAAATGATTCAAAAATTCCTTTTAAATAGTCCAGGGATCACCATCCATCTCAGAGCCACATCAACATGCCACGTCAGACCCCAACTGCATCGTGACCAATCAAAACCCTTGCTGTGACCTTCAACAACTTCTCTAGTCTCATAAATGCCTCTGGTCAGATATTTGTTAGGAGATACATTCCCGCACGAACAAAGATCAATCAACTTGCACCAAATCCGCCGCCAAATCCACGCGTCCATGCTCGAGCCACGCCGTCCTTGTCCCAGAGCTGCATCACCATGAATGCTAGCTCGACGGAGTGAGTGACCAACTCACTGTCACCATGAATGCTCCATGCTTGTGGTTTTCGCGCGCACCATCAATACCAAACCCTGACTATGGTTTAGTTTGAAACTCGACCGTTGATCATCCATGATCAGATGGCCGCCTTTAAATCTCCATCAGCCGTTGAAGCAGGCTACCACCTATGACTCTTACGCCCACCATCGATCACTCGAGATCGGACGGCCATCGCATTCCTCGTAGGATGTATTGATCGATCACTTTGTATCGGTGAGCTGAACGAGAGCCCTTGATCTTTATCATCTGCCACCGCAGGCCACTGATCTATGTGGTCCTCTACATGGCATACCTGACATTCAGCCATTGATAACCATCGAGCACCTATATCGTTATGATTAAAACATCACCGTTCACATTTGGCACATGCACATTTGAGGCCTTCAAGTTGCTCGAGTTTTATCTTACCGCATCCTGCAGCTTACCCTAGACTAGACACGTGGCACAATCTCACTGAAGGTCAAACCACAACCGTTAATAGTCGCACGGAGGGCGAGGGCAGAGAAGTCGCGGAGAGATGGCCATGTCAGCAAGAGATCCTGGCGAGGTAAACAGTCACATCGAAAGCACACCGGGGTCGGGGAGACAAAAGGAAGTCGCTAAGAGATCACCCCAAATGGACGCCAACATACCGAAGGGAAAAGTCAGTCAGCAAGAGGCCACCAAGTCAGTGAAACATCCTAGCGAAGTCCACATAGGATACCGAGTGCAACATAGAGTCGGGGAGAGATGGCCAAGATGGCCAGAGATCTTGGCGAAGCCACCGCGGCCGAAGGGAAGTCACACCGAAGAGTGAAAGGGGGCCGCCATAGTTGACGAGACAAATGGGGGTCGAGGAGACATAAAGGAGTCAGGGAGACATCTCCCCGACACAACCAACATAGGCCAAGAAGATAAGGCCTCGCGGAGACAAGCAGGGGTCGCCGAGATGTCACCCCGAGAGCCAAAATTCACGCCAAAGTAGAAGCGGGGCCGGTGAAAGCGGTAATAAGGGGCCGGTAATGAATGAAAAACAGGGCTCGAGGGGACCATAAGTGGCAAGTGCACCGGCCAGGAAGGTCAACAAACAAAAAGATAGGCGGAAAGGGAACCAGAATGAGGCGGAGCCAGAGCCAAAAAAGAGGAGTCAGAGCCAAAGCGGGGGACAAAAGGAACAAAAGAGATCGGGACCGAAAACCATCCCACTCCCACCAAAGGAAACCAAAAACAAAGACAACTGAAGACGCGGAGTCGGGGCCAGAATGGAACCCGAAAGAGAAACCAAAGGCCAAAATCCAAATTCTGAATTCATTCTGGTTCCACCCCCACTAGACAAAGAAAAACACAAGGCAAGGAAGAAAAGAAAGATCTGGCCATCCGAGACATGAATCCTTGGCACGCTAAGCTCAACCCTGATGGGAGCCCATTTTACCCACGTGCCAAAATGAAAAAACACCCCATAGCTAAAGTTTTATCATGAAAAACAAGAGTACACAACTAGACAATGATAGAACCAGAAATGGTACTAACATAGGCTCCAGTTGGGGGATGTATGCCCCTAGTGGGCATAGCAAGAATCAAGATCACTGGGAGAGCATACCAGATAGAAAAGACCAAAACAAACTAGGAACTAGCCTAGACAGAGCCAGTAGACACAAAAAGAAAACAAAACAGAAAGAAAATCCTAAGCTAACATTCATGGATAAGATGCTTCAGGAGAAGTATAACTTCAAGAACTGTCCATGAACTAGCAATTCAAGAATCTCACCTGTCAGAGCATAAAGAACATATGAATCTTCTCTCCACTTGCTGCTGATCACAAATGGACCTAGCCAGATTGCATCAAATTTGCCATGTTTTCCCTTATCTTCCAATATGGCATTCCATAATAAGACCAAATCTCCTTTCTCAAAATTCCTTGTAGTTGTCCTTTTGTCATACAGATTCTTCACTTGCATTTGCAACTTGGCATTTCTCCTTTGAGCATCCCTTCTAGTCTCATCTAGCTCTGTGAGAGCATCCATTCTCAATTGCATCTCACTGTCAATTTCATCATCATAAACCTGGATAAACTTGTACATCTCTATCAGGTTGTTTTGGGGCAATCTAGCACCTATCCCATAAACTAATTCAAATGGGGCACAACCTATTTCCCTTTTCACAGTTACCCTGTCTGCCCAGAGTGCCAATTTCAATTTAGATTCCCATGCCCTTTTGTTCTGGTCCAGGATTCTCTTGATGATCTTCATCAAGCTCTTGTTGCTTGACTCAGCTTGTCCATTTCCTTGCGGATGGTATGGTGATGAGTAGGAGATCTGGATACCATATTCTTCACAAAATTCAATATATTCCTCAGATCTAAAACACAGCATTATCGGATACAATTCTCTCCGGGCATCCAAACCTTGTCAAAATGTTGTTCATCAAGAAATCAATCACCACCCTGCTAGTTGCTTTCTTTGTTGGGATTTCTTCCACCCACTTGGTGAAATAATCAGTGGCTACCAATATCCAGGAGTGGCCTCCACTAGGATTTCATGTTATCTCACCTCTAAAATCAATGCCTCAAGTCTGGAATGGAGATTGCACTACAACTGGTCTAAGAGGAAGGTTACCAGAGAATTTCAGCTTACCAGAGAAATGTTGACAAGCATCACATGTCTTCACAAACTGATATGTATCTTTAAATCTAGTAGGCCACCAAAATCCGGCCCTTATCACTTTGTGTGTAGTTGTTTTAGCTGTGTAATGTCCTCCACAGACTCCACCATGTGTTTCCTTTAGAAGCTCCAATGCCTGATTCTGATCCACGCATTTTAGCATGACACCTTCTTTGTTTCTCCACCAGAGATTTCCCTCTATGATAACATATTTGATAGCATGTAGCTTTATCGTTCTCTTTTCATTTTCACTCAGATTGTCAGGGTATTTCATCTTTTGTAGATAATAGATCACATCCTTGTACCAGTCAGAGTGCTCCATATCACATATGTGTGATCTATTTTCCTCTTCTAGTGAGTTTATCTGATTGGCCTCCAAATTGGCTTGGGCCATAAGCTTGGCCAATCCCTGTCCTCTCACCAATTTAGTAATTTGGACCTCAATGTTAAATTCTTGGATCTTGTTGATCCATCTACATCTTCTTCCTGACACCTCCTGCTATGTGAAAATGTCTTTGACAGCTACACTGGGTACATATGCAACTATGACAGCTCCCATTAAATAAGGCCTAAAAGCTTTAACTGTTTTTACCAATGCATATGCCTGTTTTTCATTTATGTCATATTTTAGTTCTGCGGCTTGTAACGACTTATTGAAAAAGGCCATAGGCTGCTCAAAACCATTATCATTTTTCTGCAACAACACTCCTGCCATAGTGTGAAAAGAGGCAAACGTGAACAATTGGAATGGCTTTGAGTAATCTGGTGTCTTCAACATAGGAGCATCTTTTATTGCTTCTTTAATGGCTTGAAAAGCCTTCAAAGGCTCCTCTGACCAGACTATGCTCTCATTCTTCTTCAGCATTTTGGAGATGGGTCTGCTGATCTCTGCAAAGTTTGTGACAAACCTTCTCAAGAAGTTTACCTAACCAAAGAAGGACTGTATTCCTTTGACATTCTTTGGCGGTGCAATCTTATCAATGGCCACTATCCTCTCAGGATCAATTCTTATGCCATTCTTTGAAACAACGTGTCCCAGCAACCTACCCTCTTTAACCCCAAAGGCACATTTTTTAGGATTAAGAGAAATACCATGCTCTAAGGTTCTGACAAAGATCTTCTCCAAATGTGAGCAGTGGTCTTCTTCCTTCCTACTGTGAGTAGTCAGATCATCTTGATAAACATCCAGGAAAAGGTCTAGGAACTCAGCAAAAGCCACATCCATGGCTCTCTGAAAAGTGGCACCAGCATTTATTAATCCAAAAGGCATTCTCACATAGACATGGGTTCCCCAGGGTGTGATGAACGTTGTCTTGTACTGCTCTGACTCTTTAACCATAACCTGATTGTAACCAAAGAATCCATCCATCATGGACATTAATTCACACCTAGTCACCTTCTGCAGCATTGCCTCCATGTTTGGAAGAGGATAATTGTCCTTCAACGATGCAATATTTAAGTTTCTGAAATCCATGCACAACCTAAGATCACCATTCTTTTTTCTAACAAGAACCAGGTTTGACACCCATGAAGAATTCCTTATGGGCTTAATGATCCCTGTATCACTCAATTTTGTTAGTTCTTCCTGCATCTTGGATCTCAAGGTTGGATTGATGGGCCTTTGCTTCTGCCTGAATGGTCTCACATCAGGCTTCAGGGGAATTTCATGCTGGAACAAGTCTTCCTTGTAAGCCTTCAAGTCATCATAAGACCAGGCAAATACATGCCTATATTTCCTCAATAGGGTAATCAGCATCTTCCTTACATGAGGCTTCATCTTCTTGCCTATGTATACCTTCTTTAGTACACCATCAGTTCCTAGGTTAATCTCCTCAAGATCTTCCTTGTGGGTAGCTGCTCGTCTTGTATTGGACTTGTCTAGTCCTTCAAAAATTCTTTCCAATGCTACCAGTCCTTTTGGGATTTTATTGGTCTTCAATTGAATTACTTCATTCCCGAACAAGGTTTCTTTACCATTCTCTTCTACCACATATGAGCCAAAATCGATCTCTCGATGCTCATATTGGTCAACACAGTGCAGGAACCTCAAGATATCATTGTCATCTTGAAACACCTGCCAATTGCAGACATTATTAGGCACTATAGGCCTAGTTTGTATCTCAATACCAGAGATGCCATTGAAGATCACTTCATCCAATTTTACAGCTATATTGGCCAGCAAGTCAGCCTTGGCATTTTTCCCTCTTTCTACCCAATCTATTCCAAAGGCATCAAATGCCTCAATGGTATCCCACACTTCATTCCTATACTACCTCAAGCACTTATCTTTAGTGACAAATCTAGATCTGACTTGAGAAACAATCAGCTCTAAGTCACCAAAAACCCTTAACATTTTTATCCCATGCTTAGAGGAAATTTTTAGGCCAAGTAGCAAAGCTTCATACTCAGCCACATTGTTTGTACATGCAAATTGGAGTAGAAATGAGTATTTGAAGGTCTTACCTTGTGGTGATACCAGTAGGACACCAGCACCTGAGCCATCCTTGGAGCAAGCTCCGTCAAAGTACATAGTCCAAACTGACTCTTCTAAGGTAGTCTACATGACTTCTTTGACTATTGGTACTGACTTGGTCTCTCCATCCTCTTGTTCCACTTCCTCTACTCGAAAGGTATCCATATCAGTGTCAACAAAGTTGATGAGTGGAGGTTCTTTTGTTTTATCAGTAGATTCAATCATATGCTTGCACCTTGACTCCCGGGCAATCTTAACATCCTTCTGATCGATGGAAAAGGTAGCAAAGGATAAATCACATTGTATACTTCCTCCCATAGAAGCACACCATTTCCTTGAGAGCAGCATTCCATATGCTGGAGGGATATCAGCTACTATGACACTCATGACAAGTTCCTTCTTAGGGCAAGCTGCCAGTCTATATGATACTTCATTTATGATTCCAATCACAGGGATCTCCCTTGAGTCCATAGCATAGCATTTTCCATAAGTGTTATCCACCTTTAAGCCCATTTCCTCCATGATTTTGACAGGCATCACATTATTTGAGGCACTTGAATCAATCATACAATTTTTGAGCAAGCTTCCATTGATAATCAGGCTCAGAAAGAAAGGGTTGACCAAATCAGGGTTAGCAGTGATTGTAGTTCCTAGATAGACTTCAAAATTCTCATCTGCGTTCAGTCTAGCTACATCATCCTTCCCCTGGACTGCACTTGTTTCAGGTATTTGAGCTTCCATTTTGGGTTGATTGTTCCCAGCAATGCTCTTGATGACTGCCATTGTTTTATGCTTATGGTCATCGATCCTCATCATCTCGAGGAGTGGGATTGTGACCCTTATCTGAGATAGGACCTGAAACATGTCAACTGGTGCATAACTTGGAATCTTTGGGAATATAACTTCATGAGAAGTCAGTGCATCTATTTTCTTACCATCACTTTGATTTGTAGGCCTCAATTCTTTCATCCTTGTATCTGATGAAGTAGCTTCACTGGTTATCTTAGCTTTGTCATTCTTTTTAGCCCAAACTCTTGGCTCTTTGACTTCCTTAGCTTTGGTACTAGTTTTTGTGTTTTCAGCTCTAGTCCCTTTAGGATCAGTATCACCTTCTTTAATGAATATTCCCCCTTGGTGACCTAGATTAGCCTTTACCACCCTATTTCTGAGGTGAATATCATTTCTATCCTAAGCTCTGGTGGCCAATGCAACTGCATACCTTTCTATCTCTTCATTAGAAGGTCTCCTCAAAGAAATGCCACAGGTTTCAAGGTTGTAAGCAGTAAACTGGTCATCTTCTTCTCCATCAGAAAATACTTGTTGTTGATGATAAAGACCCTCTTGTCTTTGCATATCTGTCTCACTTGTATCAGCACCACAGTCAAAGGAATATTCCTCATACTCCAAATCTGACTTGGTCATGAACACATTCGAAGTCTCATTAGGGTTTCCAGGATAATCACCCTCCTCATAACTTCCTTGCTTTTCTTCCACTTCCTTGGCCGCAACAGCACATTGATGTGAGGAGTGTGGCATTTCACAGGCATCACACCATGGCAGATCATCTGCCATGTTTGAGGTATTCTTCTATAGCGGATCAGGCACTCCATGGAAGTTCCTCTGATTATTTTGGATAGGCCTCCCATTATTCTAGTTAGTGTGATATGGATAGTCTTGCAACCTTGGGGGCCTCTCATTCCTCTGAAATTGAGGCTTTTCATACTTTGCTTGCTTCTTTAGTAGGTTCAAAACTTGATCCCATTCGTCATCTGGTGCTGCATCTTTGACCTCTTTCTCATTTGAAGGCTTAGAAGCTTTGGTAAGCCTAGGATCATCTCTCCTACCCATCTTACCAAATGCTCTTCTATTATTTTCAATGTTTACAGCCATCTTGTAAGCCTCTTGCAGGGATTGTGGGTCTTTGTCTCTAAGCAAGTAGCACATCTTTTTGTCATAGGCATTACAGTAAGTAAACAGACATGATCTTTCATTAGGTCAGAGAGAAACAGGGACCTTAGCCATTGCTTTCTTGAATCTTGCATTAAATTCAGTAGCCATTTCATTATGTCCCTTTGTGATATTATTGAAATCATGCAGCCTGAACCTTGGGTCAGTCTGGTCACCATACTGCTCTCTGAAAATTATGAAGAAAGAATTCTTAGAATCAATGCTTAAATCAGGTAGACTTCTGTACCAGTCTCTTGCATCCTCTGTCAGAGATTGCGTGAAGTATTTCATGGCTACATCCTCATCCCATAGCTCAAAGTCTTCTAAAAAAATTTGGAAAGCCTTAAGGTGATCCTCACCACTGATAGCATTATTACCTGCAAACTTTGGCACATGTTTCCTAGCATTATCAGGTACAGGGTTTGGGTAACTAGGGATATTATCAAAACATAACTGCCTGTATCTGTCAGTATGAGTCACTCTTCTTCCCACAGGTCTTCTTTCTTCACCTTGAGTATCACTGTCTCTTTGTCTTTCATTTTGATGACCTGATTGTTGACCTTGAGGCTCTTGTAGATCAAAAAAATGGACAGCTTTTTCATGACCTCTAGGGGGTGGAAAGGAGCTGGAAGGATTATCTTTGGGTGAGCTTCTATCACCATGGTTAGGGTTTGAAGAAACAGATTGACCACATGTGTTTTGAGCATCAGGGACAGGATCCCTCAAAGTAGATTCTAGAAAACTAAGCTTCCTCTTCATCTCTTTGTTTGCTGCAAGTAATTCCATATCCCTTGTTTTTCTCTCCAAATCCTCATTTTCTCTCATTAGCTTATCAAAAAGTGAGGCGATGTTATTTTGATCTGTGTTCTTCTCAGCACCTCCTTCATTTATCCTTACTGCTTCATTTCCTCTCTTTTCCTGCATAGGACGCTTACCTTTGTCCACATTTTGAGGTTGTTTACTAGTATTCCTAGGAAGAGGAACAACATGTTCCTCAACCCTATGACTTTGAGGTTTATTTGTGGTCTTATTAACCAAGGGGTCAGAGAGGATCCTTCCTGAAGTTTTTGGCAATACCAGGGTATCCTCCTCATTTTGTTGGGCTGCCAATCTATCCATGGCTTCCATCTCTTTAACTCTTCTACGCAGCTCATCCCTCTGATCCATAGCATCTCTTATCTTTTTCTCTTTTGCTGCTTCTCTATGTTTCCTACTCTCATTTAGTGCAGCAATTTTCTGACTAATTCTTTGTATATCATCAAAGATCTTATCCTCATCAGCTAATGTAGACTCTCTATCAGAAGCTATACTAGCAGTTTGGTATAGATGCAGGTTGTGGGAATAGTCATCCCCAATGGATGAATCATTTGGGACAAAGGTAGCCCTAAGAGATGTGGGAGTGGGGCATTCTATAGTTCTAGCGTGTCGGGTATTCCTATTATCCTTTTGGAATCTACCCCTTCCCCTTTGTTGCATGGGATTTTGGCCCTGATCTGATGGACTTTCATTTATAACATTTTTCATATGCACTTCCCCTCTCTCATTTGATACATTATCATTTAATTCTACTAAATCTCTTTCACTTTGTGAACCGAAATGAGAAGAAACTTGATGTTCAGGGGTGGGATGCGGTGTAGACATACCTTTTGTGCTGGTTTTGCCTTCATCCATTTGCCTTTGTTTCTAGGAAACTCTTCTTCCAGCTCTTGCTCTAGATGGTTTCTGTAATAACCTCGTGTTCTCCTCATTTGAACTGGCATTCCTTCAGCCTTCTTGACTCTCTTTGAATTTCTACTCCGAACTTCTTCTATATTTTTAAATATTGGTTTGCACTGGTACAAAGACTTTAGAGTCACCACCCAAGCTTCTTGGGACAGATCAGTAACAATGGTGTTAATTTTTGGAATATAACAAGACTTTCAGAGCTTGGTAACTACAACTTGACAACAATAAGACTAGGAATCACTCAGGAATATAAACACAAAGGCAGAGACATAAGCTATACTCAACCAATGTTCTCAAATGACCGACTCTATGAAAAAACTATGGGATAAAACACCTTGGAGATTCTATTCAACATGAAACATAGGTTCCCCAGCGGAGTCGCCAATCTGTTGGGCGTTTTTAATGGAGCAACCAGGTTTATCTCCTGTTCTACCTATGGAGTAACCAACTCCAATCAAGGGTAGCTCAGAAGACCTGGACCAACCGACAAGATTCAGTCAAAGACTGAGATCTTCTGCACTTTAGGCTCTACAGAACCAGGGAAGGTATACCCACACAATGCCTTAAGAAGATCAGACACTACTTTTTATAGCAGATGATTCCTGATGCCAAGTATTGAGAACCTCAAATATGGCTTGATTTTCAGTAACACAATACTTGCAGCAACCAGGAGGTAGGGCAAGACATCAAACAAGATTGATTAAATAAAATGATTGATCTTGAGTGAGAAGACTAGAACCCTAAAGACATATAGCAAATATCAGATTAGTGCCATTATTCTTGGGCTAGGAGTCACAATAACTTGCAAATAGAAGGAACGATTACTCTGGACATAAAAAGTCTTTGCAAGATTAACCTTATTAGTCTCACAACTAGTGATCAGATCTATAAGACTACTTATCAAATCCTCCTATCATACATGTGAATCTCTGATATGATTAAAGCATTTAACTTATTCCTTGAATAAGAGCAACAACCAGAATAGAGAGTAAAACATTACATTAAAATGGTTAATGAAATGATCCTTGATCAACTTTCATTAACAATCCATACACACAATACAAAGGAGAGACTTAAAGACCTCAATCTATACATTCAAATTCATAAATGTGTCCAATACCTCACAATTTAAATGATTACAAACCCTAGACCCTAAACTCTGATAGTAATCTGACTCTGTGACTCGGTGCCCTTCTCTTCAAATTTTTGTTCTAACTTATGGCCGAAGACCTCTACAAATGATTCAAAAATTCCTTTTAAACAATCCAAGGATTGCCATCCAACTCAGAGCCACATCAACATGCCACGTCAGACCCCAACTGCATCGTGACCAATCAAAACCTTTGCTATGACCTTCAACAACTTCTCTGGTCTCATAAATGCCTCTGGTCGGATATCTGTTAGGAGAGACATTCCCGCATGAACAAATATCAATAAACTTGCACCAAATCCGCCGCCAAATCCATGCGTCCATACTCGAGCCACGCCATCCTTGTCCCAGAGCCGCGTCGCCATGAATGCTAGCTCGGCGGAGTGAGCGACCAACTCATTGTCGCCATGAATGCTCCAGGCTTCTGGTTTTCGCGCACACCATCAATACCAAGCCCTAACTATGGTTTAGTTTGAAACTTGACCGTTGATTGTCCATGATCAAATGGCCGCCTTTAAATCTCCATCAGTCGTTGAAGCAAGCTACCACCTATGACTCCCGTGCCCACTGTCGATCACTTGAGCCATCGCATTCCTCACAGGATGTATTGATCGATCACTTTGTATCGGCGAGCTAAACGAGAGCCCTTGATCTCTATCATTGGCCACCGTAGGCCACTGATCTATGTGGTCCTCTGCATGGCATACCTGACATTCGGCCATTGATAACCATCGAGCACCTGTATCGTTCTGATTAAAACATCACTGTTCACATTTGGCACATGCACATTTGCGGCCTTCAAGTTGCTCGGGTTTTACCTTACCACATCCTGTAGCTTACCCCAGACTAGACACGTGGCACAATCTTGCTGAAGGTAAAACCACAACCGTTAACAGTCATACAGAGGGTGAGGGCAGAGAAGTCACAGAGACATGGCCGTGTCGGCAAGAGATCCTAGTGAGGTAAATAGTCACATCGAAAGCACACAGGGGTCAGGGAGACAAAAGGAAGTCGCTAAGAGATCACCCCAAACGGACGCCAACATACCGAAGGGAAAATTCAGTCGACAAGAGGCCACCAAGTCAGTGAAATATCCCAGCGAAGTCCACATAGGATACCGAGTGCAACATAGAGTCGGGGAGAGATGGCCGAGTCGGCCAGAGATCTTGGCGAAGCCACCGCGGCCAAAAGGAAGTCACACCGAAGAGTAAAAGGGGGCCGCCATAGTCGGCAAGACAAATGGGGGTCAGGGAGACATAAAGGAGTCGGGGAGACATCTCCCCAACACAACCAACACAGGCTGAGAAGATAAGGCCTCGGGGAGACAAGCAGGGGTCACCGAGATGTCACCCCGAGAGCCAAAAGTCACGCCGAAGTAGAAGCAGGGCCAGTGAAAGCAGTAACAAGGGGCTGGTAACGAATGAAAAATGGGGCTTTAGGGGACCATAAATGGCAAGTGCACCCACCAGGTAGGTCAAAGAACAAAAAGACAGGCAGAAAGGGAACCAGACTGAGGCAGAGCCGGAGCAGGGGACAAAAGGAACAAAAGAGACTGGGACCAAAAACCATCCTGCTCCCGCCAAAGGAAACCAAAAACAAAGACAACCGAAGATGCAGAGTCGGGGCCGGAATGGAACCCAAAAGAGAAACCAAAGGCCAAAATCCAAATTTTGAATTCATTCCAGTTCCGCCCCCACCAGACAAAGAAAAACACAAGGCAAGGAAGAAAAGAAAGATCTAGCCATCCGAGACATGAATCCTTGGCACGCTGAGCTCAACCCTGATGGGAGCCCATTTTACCCACGTGCCAAAACAAAAAAAACACCCCATAGCTAAAGTTTTATCATGAAAAACAAGAGTACACAACTAGACAATGAGAGAACCAAAAATGGCACTAACACCACCATCAATTAGCAAGTTGGCAGGGACAACATTTATGAACCAGGGTCGACAGAAGTGTGTCAAATCTTGATATATCTTATTGGTAAGATCTCAGAATCTAAATCAATTGAAGCTCAAAGTTGAGGACACAGGATCGAGCAATAGTAAGAAGCTCAAGAAGGCGACACTAGTTCAAGTACTCAAGACTCAGCTGAAGAATTTATCAAAGTTATTTGAATTGCAGTAGAGCTAGGGGTTTTAAATGGAAGGAACTTCAGAAAAACCCAAAGCAAAGAGACAAAAAATAGAAACAAGATCACTAAACCAAGATTTAATTGAACAATGTCCCAGCTCTGGACCAAAATCTAGACGAACAGCCCAGTTAAACCCCTCAGCTGAGAAGTTAGAAGATAAACAAAAGAAATTAGGAGATGTATGGACTCCACAGCGAGGGTATGACTTATTCATATATCATTATAGGAAGAAGTACAGGTATAAGCCTATATAAAAACCATAGAATATGAATTTAGGAAAACTTGTCATATCAAATGTATTTGTCAATGTGGAATTAATCAAAGTGTTGGCCAAAATGTATAATGCCAAAACGAGGATGGTTTATTCACACGAAGGGTCACAATTTCTTCCCATCACCAGAGATTACATTGCTATGGTTTTTCAAATGAATACATCAATGAAAATTCCGCTAAAAATTAGAGATCTCTTGGAAGAATTTTGCACCATGGACACGAGCTATAAGAGGTGGAAATTTCCCTTACATAGACCCCAGAACATAGGGGGTCAGCTCTGAAGATTCTCTAGTAATGAGCAACCTCCTTTTTCTAATGATTTATTTGAAGAATACTATCAATATACATATTACTCAACTAGTCAAGTATTGGGAATTGATGTCCCTGCTGAAATGGCTATAGCCCTTATGATTTTGGTTGTAGATGTTCAAAAAAAAGATGTCAGACCCTTTGACTATGCAGAGTATCTAGCAGAGGTTATAAACACCTCACTTGCTTCCATAAAGCACAATAGTGATACAATTACTTTTATACAATATTCTTTGCTTATGCACATGATCTTGTATGAAGGAAAATCCATGGGGATGTGGTGAGACGAACTAAGAATTAAAGACTTGGATGAAGATGAGAACATAAGGCCAATACAAATGTGAACTTCCATTTGGGATAGTAGATGCGGGAGGTATTGTTTGAACTTTTCCAAAGCATGCATAATGGCAAGAATCTCTTTGTTGTAGATGGGATAGAGTCTCTCAGGATCCCTGAGATTTTGACTCTCATATGCTATTAGGTGTTTTTTTTGCATCAAAACTACTCCTATAACCTCCCCTAGAGAATGGCACTCTAGCACAAAGGGTTGAGTGAAATCAGGTAATACCAAAACTGGGAAAGTTCTCATTACCTCCTTGATCCTATCAAATACTCGTTGAGCCTCATCATTCCACCTGAATGCCCCTTTATTCATGAGGTCCATTAGTGGTGCATCCAACTTTGAAAACCCCTTCACAAAGCATCTATAATAACTACATAGACCAAAGAATCCACACAACTCTATAAGTGTCATAGGTGGTGGCTAATCCAAAATCGCTTGTATTTTCTCTAGATGCGCCTATACACCCTAAGAATTGATCACATGAGCCAAATATAGAATCTCTATCATAGTGAATTCATATTTGGATGCCTTAGCATATAGCAATTGTTCCTCCATGATACCCAACACCTCATCCAATTGTCTTAAGTGTTCCTCCCATGTCATGTTGTATATAAGTATATCATCAAGGAATACTAAAAGGAACTTATGCAACTATTTGTTGAAGATACGATTAATGCAAGACTGAAATGTGGCAGGAGCATTGGTCATTCCAAATGGCATGACCAAGAACTCGTAGTGTGCATAGTGACACCTGAATGCAATCTTGTTTATATCCTACTCCCTGACCCTAATCTAATGATACCCCGAGTGAAGATCAATCTTTGAAAATTAAACAACCCCATGCAACTCATCTAGTAGCTTGTTGATCCTAGGGATAAGGTATTTGTTTTTATAGTCTTTTTGTTTATGGGTGGAACAATAGTCAATACACATCCTCATAGTTTTGTCCTTCACCAAGAAAACTAAAGAGGTGAAAGGATTAGAACTAGGTCTAATGTGGCCCATGTCTAACAACTCCTTAATGGAATTTTTTATTTCTTCCTTTAACTTCTCTGGGTGCTTGTAAGGAGTAGTGATAACTGGTTTGGCTCCCTCTTCTCGATAGTGTGCTTGAAACCTCTATTTGGAGGTCTCCCTATAGGAATCTCACTGAACACCAAACTATGTTTATCCAAAACTATCTGAATGTCTACATGATGTGGGTCACTGATATTTGAAGGCCTCTTAGATGTAATCAGACACTCTATTACTCATGCTACATCCCCATGCCTGAATATTCTCTCCATCCTCTTAGCTGAGACGGTCCTAGGAGCACCATTCGACATGCCTCTCAAAACAACCTTCTTTCCATCTGATCTAAATTTCAACTCAATCATTTGAAATTTCTAAGAGTATTTCCCTAAGGAATGAAGCCATTGAATACCCAAAATGGCATTAGTGTCTCCTATGTCAACTAAGTAAAAGTCATTTGTCACTGTGTAGTTGCCCAAGGTGATATTCAATTGTGGAACTCTTTGTGTGTAGGCCATACTAAAACCATCTACTACCATAATTTTAAATCCCTCAATTTTTTTGTAGGTATTCTTCTCTTAGCCACCAAAGCAGAGTCTATAAAATTTTGGGTTGCCCCACTGTCAACCAAAACTATAACTTGTTGCCCCTATAGGACTCCACCAACTCTGAAAGAGTTGAATTTAGGAGTACCTAAAAGAGTAGCAATGGTTCCACATTTCACCTCCTTAGGTAACTGCTCACCACCTCTCACCTTCTCATTATCTGAGCTACTATGCTCACTGCCATCTACCTATTCTGCCTCCACTCCCTGCTCACTGTCAAAAATCACGTCTATGTAATGCACCTTACCCTTCCCCATACACCTATGACTTGGTTCCCAAGGCTCCTTTCAAGTGAAACATAATTTATTTCTACTTAAATTCTTTGTGAGCCTCATCATCCAATCTATCATTCTTAGGCCACTCTTTCTAGAAATGTTTCTTGTCCTTGTCCTTCTTTTGTGGAAATCCCTTTGACTAAAATTTATGCTTAGAGGTAGAGGATTCCATGACCCTAGCCTTCTTAATGGTCTCCTAAAGCTTAGACAGACTAAGGGCCTTTATCTACCCTTTCAACGGATCAGCTAGCCCATCCACGAATAATACTATCAATCTCCACTCTGAAATATTTGTCACTAGCACTAAAAGTTTCTAAAAATATACAATGTAGGTATCCATTGAACCCCGTTGCTTAAGTTATGCTAACTCTTTGTAAGGAAGCTAAGGTAGCAAAACAACTTCCTACACTAATCTTCAAAGGAGAATAATGCAAAAAATTTAGAGATCTTTAACAGTTATAGAAACAAACATAAATGTCATGCATACCACAACACAATGATTTACATGGGGAAAACCCTTTTGGGAGAAAATCCCCACACTTTAAAAGTCTCCCAATATATTATTCAAAAATCACAAAGGTTACAATATACTTGCAGAGCAAGCTTCTCATAGGAGCATCACCAACTAGAGATCTAGAGGCAACATGGTTGCTATCAGACTCTCATAATACATCAAATACACATCTGTAATACAATGCCCTCATAAAATAGGGTTGCCTTCTAGGGCAATTCAAGCTAATAAAATATTGGTCGTCAAATATGAGACATAATGATGAACGGTCTAGATTTACAATAATAAAATATAAATTTGTTGGGGGGATGATCCCCCTCAAACCCCCTGCAGGGGGAGACCCTCCTATACCCCCTCGTCGTCGTCGAATGAACAGTACCTTATGTATCAACAATAACTTATTTTATTGCAAGGTTGAGACATTTTCCCAACACTCCTTAAAATGGAGTTTTGGATCTATCTTATCGAACCTATCAATCAACCTCTCGATAAACTCTGCATAGGAATCAATCTGATCGTGGCCCAAAGTCACCATTCTGTGATGCCAACACTCATGTTTACTCCCATCCAAATGTATTGCATCATACTTGATGGCCTCATCCTCTGGCGTTGGATGGAACTGAAAGTAAGTCTCCAATTTTTGCACCCATGCCCTTGTTGTGGTTTTACTAGAACCATCATAATATGGGATAGACAACTTTCTAACCTTCCTCTACAAGTCTTGATTGTGTGGTCTACCACCTCTATTTGGCCTATGCCTCATCCTCAAGTCCATGTAATCACAAAAAGATATCTCAGCTTGGAATTCCATGCCTGAATTCCTCCAATCCTGTAGGATCTAATCCTGTAGCTCCTATTGAGTTAGCTCAAGCTCAACTTGAGGAGTGACTCTAGGAGGGAAATTTGACATCAAAGGTCTAGCATTTGCTGATCAAATTTTGTTACGTGGTCTTCCTCCTCCATTGTTCACTGAACCACCACTGTTGCCATTTTTTCTTTCATTCCCTTGTTCTCTGCCATGATTCCACCATTGTTATTATTAATGTTTGTCATATGTTGTGTCATAAGGGCTACCAACTAAGCTAAACTTTGTTGTAGGTTACACTACCCTCTTGCAAGGTCATTGAACATGTCTCTAGTGCTTGGTTATGCCCTCTCTCGTTCCCTATAACCCATATTTTCCTCTTCTTTTGATTCTACATTAAATATGTTTTCAGCCCCTCTCTATCTTCTACTCCTGTAAGTTATATATTATGTGTTATTTGGATTCATGAAAAAATTTAACCATCAGACCCACACATGCTGGTAGGTTCAAAAGCTTTGATACCTCTAAAATGTTCCCACCCAAATTGCATCGATATTTTTTTACGATTATTCCCAGTTTGACAAGGTAGGCATTTTTCCAAACTGTTTGATTGATTGTTGTTCTGAGTTTGTTCCAAAAGGTTTTAAGTAGAAATGGTTTCCAATAACACTTTACAGGAATTATTCATTAATTTCAATTATTTAGATCACAATCCTTCTAATGTCAGCTAAAAGATAAACTTGGAATTGATAATAGTAATATTATAATGAGATCCAATTTTTTAAAAAAAATCCAAAATAAACATTTAATACATATGTTCCATAATTCATGAATAACATATAATAATATATTTCTAACCTAAGCAAATATTAATATCATTTTGACTCCTCAAAAATTGTTAAAGCACTCCACTGAAGTTTCCATGGCCCAAACAAAATCCACGACTCCCCCTTGAAGATAGACACAGGTATACAAGTGTTGTGATTAATACCCAAGCTCGCAATTGCATACGAGGTTGGCTACAGACTTAGGTGATCACTACATTCTAAAATAGGTCGATACTTCCTTTTGTGGACTAACTTTGACCCCCTTGTAGGAGTCACAATATAATGAACTTTGAAGGTTGCGATTAATTATATTTGAAGAGTGGCAACCTTAGGAAAATGTTGTGATAGACTCCAACAAAATTCTTCATTGAATATAATAAAATCCGAGATATCCACCTCCTTCTGGGAGTAATTACGACTAGTATTCTAATATATATTCATCTGAAATACTAAGAATAAAATGTAACATGGACTGTGCAATTGCAGATAGCAAATATATTTCACCTAAAACTTCCATGTAATACTCTATTGATTATTTATAAAAATTTTCTCCAAAGAAGACTCACAAATTCCCTTTGTAATCCAATCGTAATGCCCAATGTGAGAAACCAGGATAATTTCTCCAACCTGACTAGCTAAGATAGATTAGTTACACGACTGAAACCAGCCACCCTTAGGGATTCCGTCCTAGTGTTTAGAACTCTGAAAGCTCTTAAAAAAACATGTAGAATAATATCATGCATACACCCCAAAATGAGCTCAACTTCACTTTTATTTCTTTTCGATAGATGCTTCTCAAAAAACCAAATAATATTTTCCACTCAAAATAAAACATTAAACTCCTTAATATAAAATGAAATATTTTTTTAATGTCACTTTATAACATCACTTAAATTTAATTATTTAATATTACCTTTTTAGATGAAATTTTTGCCAGGCAATATCAAACAATTTAATTAATTAATTCCCTTAGTTCCAACTATAGCCCACAGGAATTAAATGGACTAATAAGTCTTCCTAGAGCAATCATTTGGAAAGGGACATTACAAAATTTGACGATTTGACAATTGATTTTGGGGTTTTTGAGCCTCCTAGACGTGATGGCAAGCCCTGTTTTGACCCTAAATGTTCTAAAATTGTAGCTACCTCTTGGATCTTGCATACACTTTTTAGCTTCATACCCTCATAGATTTGGCTTCATATGTCTAATTTGAACAAAATAAAAAGAAAAACTTTTGCAAACCCCCTGAATTTTGTGCCAGTATGTTAGATGCACATGACAACTAAGAGTGGGGTGAATCAGTTGTATACTTAGAACATTCAAACCCTCAATATCTTTTCAAACCCTTATCAACCATTAAACCATTATTATGCATTAACAAAATGCAAACATATGAAATAGCAATGCAAACACATCTAAACACATAAGAACACCAGAATTACATGGAAAACCCAAGAAAGGAAAAACCACGGTGAGGATTAGATCACATATATGTGAATTGCAACACTAAATACAATTAGGCTCACTGCCCAAAAAAAGAAAAAAGGCTCACTATCAAGTGGCTCACTGCCAAGAAGAAAGAAGATAGAAGAAGACTGTTACAAAGAGATTCACTATCTCAAGGAAACAAGAGAAACCCACCACTAAAAATTTGCAACATTCACAACCTTTGGCTCACTGCCTCCAATAACTTCAAGCACACTAAAAATGTAGACCCTTCTACTCATTGCATTGGAGTCATAAGAATTAAGCTCACATTCAAATCACCACACTTAATTAAATTCTCATATTTCACACACCTTCCATAGATCCACACTCATCTCCAAAAATCCACCATACATTTATACCATCCACAACCTAAACAATCTCAATTAGGTCGGTCCTAATGAAACGTATGCACCTAAAATGTGCAACACCAAAATAGGTCAGCACCAAGCACCTTCGCGATAGAAAGAAGTGAAGGACGACCACACCAAGGGTTAACTAGGACCCAAATATACATCACCACGCTACTCAACACATCCACAAACCATGAGATACCTCCGCAAATAATGCTAGCACGTCAGGTCATCCAAACTTGAACTAACACTACAAGCGACTACATATATGCTTCTCTAAGTCATGTGGACCACACAACACTTCACATCATCCACACAACATCTCAGAATATTCCAGCATCATCAAAATATTTTGCAACTCTGCAACAACCACTTAAAACTAAGAACATCATTTTGTGCAACAAGACACTACCATAGAACACAACTTACTAACCAATCTTGCGGAACACCTCAAAACATGAAACCTCAAGGAAACAAAGTTACAGACAATATAAGCATGTTCCCAAATCTGCAAGACAAGAAACCTTACTACAGACAAATGTGAAGCAATCTCATTTCTCCCAAACAACCTTCTACATAGATAGATAAATTGTCAAACACAACTTTCACTGTTGAACAATCTAGAACCTGAAACTCTAAATATAGAACCTCTGAACACCTCTAATCATCATATCCAAATTGTACAAGCATATCTTCAACCATGAAGAAATGTGGAGCACGACACTGAACACACCTTTGTTTCACTGCACTCTTTTATTCATTTTTTTCTCAAAAGCACTTGGAAACCAAGTGAACTTATTGCAACTACAATTCTTATCCATCAAGACACTAATGACAACACTAGTGACAGCACCACAACACCTTCTTATCTAACCACAACATATCCATACTAGTACAAGCACTTGACAACACCAACCATCTTCATACTGTTGACATCACTGACCAACACCAACAACTGTTGACATCAATGACAACACTAGCAACATACTTGCAACACATTAGGCTCTGATTTTGACCTACAATACAAAATTACAAAAAAAAAACCCTCAAATCTGGTATTCTTTCAAGATTTTTTTGATTCTCCAGATCATCATTTGATGCAAGAGATGAGCATACTCAACTATTCAAGATCCACCAAGATTTGAAATCTAAATTTCTCAATCAAAACTAGCAGGCGCAGAGCGGTGGAAATAGGCGCAGAGGAAGTAGTTTGAAAACTGCAGGCGATGGAGAGGCTGAAACTTATGAGGATGATGGAGATTCGCCTGCTGATGTTGGGGCCTTGTTGCTTGGGGAGGCACAGATGGTGTCTATGCTTCTGCTTTGGCCTTGTCTTGGTTGGAATTCTCCTAAATTGTTCAGGAGGTTTGTTTCTTGCACTGTTGATGGTGCAGTTGTTGTTGATGTCGACAATGACCCTGATGGGGGTTTCCTACTGGCTTTGCAGTCATTGGTGGCTGTGTCTAGAGATCTTTGGGTCACTGTTCTTGGTTTGGGGCAAGGCTATTTTGGGAAGGAGTGCTTCCTTCTGGTCTCCTTGCGATGCCTTCCCTCTTGGCCTATGGTGTGTGGGCATGGGTGTATGAATGTTGATGTTTTGTGCCCCTTTATGCATGTGGTTGTTGTGTGTGTGGTTTTTCGGTGGACATTGGCCTTTCTTCTTCCTTTGGCTACCTCTCTTGGTGTCAGTGAGTTTGGGTTTCTTTGAGGAAGTTTGGGTGCAAATTGGGCCTCTCTTTGTTCCTATTCGACGTAATAGGAAGGCTTGGGGATCTTTATTATTGGTCTGGTTTTTTTCTGGATTCCTCTTGGTTGTCCTCTGCTTTTTCCTGACGCCTGTTTGGTGGCTCTACTCTGGGGTTTTTTGTTCCTGGATGTTTTTGAGCTCTTCTTGGCCCCTCTTTGAGGTGTGGTGGTGTTTCCCACTAGTTGGTTGTTGGGTTTTGTGGCTTTTCTCTGGCTCTAACCGACGTTTTGGGGTTGCTTGGTGTGCCTTCTTGTTGGCCCTTCTCCTGATTTTCTTCTTGTTTGGGTTCCCTTGTTTCTCTTGGGGTTAGGTGTTCTCAGTCACTCTCAAACTGAAACTTTGCATTTGGTGGACTTTAGGTCTGTGGTGCTCTTCTTGGCCTTGTTTGCTTTGGCTGACTTTTTGTTGTGGCCTTGTACTTTCAAGTTGAATGTCTTTGGATCCTCCTTCCTAAGGATGGTGCTTTTTCTTGTGCCTCCCTGGTGGTTGATGCTGGGGTTTTTGGTCTTTTTTTGGGCTGGACTGCTTCATGTTAGTATTTTGTTGGCTCAGTTGGTTTGGCCTTGTGTGAAGGCTCAGTGCTTGTGATATAGAATACTATACACCATGCAAGATTTAGCTAAAGATTATAGCCACCCAAGATCTAGGAACTTCATGAAAGCACAAGAGAGATCAACTATGAGAGAATAATGTTATTATATCAAAGGATACAAATGATAGATTATGATTGTGTGATTGTTGATTTACACATAAGACCCTCGGTTATATAGCCAAGGTGAGACATAGGATTAAACAAGATCATGATAAGTGTTTTAATCCTATGGCATGAAACAACTAATACTAGCACTTGTACCTAAAGGAGGTTCAAGGATTACACCGATGGAAAATTATATGTATGTTAATATGTCAGAGAGTGTGTTTTGTTGATGTTATAGCAGCTTCAGCCTCATCCTTCCAGCCACGAGTGAAGACATAAATTCATATAGCCTAATGACTATTCATTTATTTGTGATAATTAATGTGAAGGGGCGCTTCACATGGAAATAATGTAATTTCCAATTTGGGTTGACCTTCCTTGTAATTAGCATTTATTATTTGTAATTATATTTTCTCTTGGTGGCCAACTTAGCTCTTGAAGAGGTGCGACCTCTCTATCAATATGTATATATAGAATGTCATTTCACTCCATTTGATGATCAAGCAAGTTCGAGTCTTTCCTTCACACAAGTATGAATTCCTCAAGAGAATAGTGTGAATTTCTTCAAGAGAAAATTTGAAGAACAAGGAAGTGCGGATTATTGTTTGTGATTGCATCTTGAGTTGGTGCAGAATTTAGGCCTTGAGTGTGGCCTCATTGTAAAGAGATTTGTTTCCATCTTATATATATAAGTGAGATCTTTGTTGTTGATTTTTTCTCCCTCAAGTGGAGGGTTTTCCCAGGGTATATGTTGTATTATCGTGTCTGATTTTGAGTTAAATATTTGTACTTTATATCTGATCTTAAAATCTAACATTGTATCAGAGCGGGTTGATGCAAGATCTGATCAGATGTAAATTCAAATAGTGAAAAATTACAGTTGAGTAAAAGGAATTGAAGAGCACCCTGAATTTCATCCTTGGCAGTCAATTCACCATTGAGAGTCGAAGGAGCTGAATCACCTAGCCTGTGGTCGAGCAATTTTTTTTTAGTGTCATCCTCAGACAGCATCCAACAGGGGACGATGTCTTACCAATTGCGTAGGTTCTAAACTCAAGGATCACTATACATACGAAAGTATCATTTGTTATCGGCCAACGATCTAGTTGAGCCTCTGGCTCCCGCCGTGCTCAAGGTTTGGAGTTTTTCGGGCAGGAATTCATCTCGGGAGATTCACAGGAGATACATTTACAAATACATAGTGACGGCGAAGAAGCATTCGAGTCAATTCACGAATTGGAGAATCAGCTCATGCACCCTGACGAAGAGTCCACATCACTAACGACTTTGGTATAAAGAATATGTGTCACCTTGGATCGCACGATGGAGCAGTCTCGAGGAAGGAGTCAGTGGATTAATTAAGGCGCAAGTACATTCCGATGGAAACCATGATCCACATTTTTGTCTCTGTGATTGGCATCGGGAAGTGGCATTGAATTATATAATTCTATATTGCCTTTGTATCATGCTATTTTTCCTTTGCCGTGGTGAAGCAATCCATCTCTGGAAGTCAGCATCGACATTGTTAGTTACCGTCATCGTGCTTGTCTGTACTGCCGTCAGACTATTATTTCAACTTCCAAATCGAATGCATATTTCAAATTATCAGTTCATCATTGCTGAGTATTGTCATATATTTGTACGTCGATTGGAACATAGTTGTGTCAGTCGTTGAGCTATTGAATGGCAAGGTTCGGCAATAGTTTATGAAGATCTTAATCTGAAAGGCATCAATGTCAAGGCATTTGTAATAAAGAGATAAAAGTTGTAGTGATCTCTGGGATGAGATCCTTTGATGTCACCTTTCATTCATCATGTGTTGCTAGTGAGCGTGTTGCATTTGTTTCATAATCTGGTGGGTTGCAGCAGAAAACAGAGTGCATCGTAAATTTGAACGGTCAAAGACCATGTTCAAATTTAACCTTGTTGGGGCCTGTGTTCAAGCCATGAAGGTTGTGGACTGATCTAAGCGCAAGAGTAGCATATCATACTATGTCCAGTAATTGCATCCATCAAAATATTTAAAGAGATAAGTATTCCTTGTTTTGTTTGAAATCACCTTTCTAGGCTGAATTTCAGTTATTTTATTTGGATAATATGTGATTAGTAAAAAGAGATCATGGTTTCTCTTGAATTGTGTTCACTAGCATAAGATCCTTGAAGATTCAAAATATTCATTGCAAGTTTTTTCATGCTAGTTGTGAAGATTTTTGAGTGTGACTCTGAAATAAAAAGAGAACTACAATTTTGATGGTGATTAGTTGGTCACATCGATATCATTCTCTAATGCATGAACTGTGATAGAGCCTTGACTCTTGGAGAGGGTTGGTTCTACATGCTAACTGAATAATGCATTCAAGAAATCTGTAGTTGCGCAGATTGTCTTTTGTTGTGTTGAGTTTATCACTCTCAAGAGGAGTAAAAGATGGAAGAAAGAGTTATTTTAAAATTCAATAAAGATAAGTTTATTTATCCCTTCATTCTGATCTTTTGATATTTGCTACATATTTCACTTATAGGTTGATTTCTTTATTCATGTTTTTAATATTGTTCATAAATTCTTATGTGTTCGTGCTATAACTTGAGATAGTAAACCTTGTATGATTCTAGCCTTGATATTTCTTTGGATAGTTATAAATTGTTTTTAATCTCTCAAACTCTTCCAGGACAGATTGAGGAGCAAGAAAGTAATGAGAGATTGCACAAGGAGGAAGAGCTTCAGGCATCTTGTGAGGAAGTCAAGCCGACCAAAGAAATGATCAAGCATGGAGTCACAACTTGTAGCCATGGGACTAAGTTGGTGGCTAGAGGGAGTTCACTTCTAGAAGTCTTCTTTGCAATCTCTGAGGCAGGGATCAAGAGGGAGTTATGTGACTCACTAAGAAGAAGTGAAGGTTGCAGCGCTGCAAGGCCGATGATAAAGTCCTTGGAAGACCTCTTCAGCTGCTGAGAACATAATTGCACAAGATAATCTATCTAGATTTGACATTAGTAGCTCCGCAAATCTATAGAGTGATCTAGGTTGAGGTCAAGGGGGACAATCTTGAACTCTTCTATATCAAAGGTGTGCTTTGGAAAACTTTCTCTAAGGCAAGCATTGCAGGCAATCTTGAACAAAGAGGTTAGAAGGTTGATGCAAGTACTTAAAGATTCAAAGGGAGCCTACTAAACCCGAAGAAAATGGTAATCTAGTTGATCTTGGTTTTGTATGTGATTTAATTTTTAGTGGACAAGATCACCTCATTATCAAATGCAAGGAGTTAGCTTCTAAGTTTGAAATGAAGGATCTTGGATTCATGCATTACTTTCTTGGTTTAGAAGTATGGCAGAGGCCTAATGAGTTCTTTCTGAGTCAAGGGGAGTATACTGAAGAGATTTGATGGATTGTGAATCCATGGAGACAAATTTGTAGTTAGTTCAGATCTGGTGGATCCTACTATGTATAGGCAATTGATTGGAGCGTTGATGTATCTAGTCAATACTAGACCAGATATTTGCTATGCAATGAGTGCACTTAGTCAGTTCATGTGTGAACCAAGACAAATACATCTAGTCGCAACAAAGCATATCCTGAGATACTTGTGTGGCACAGTTGGGTATGGCTTGTGATATTCTTCTGTTGAGGACTTGGAGTTGCTTGGATACACTAATTCTGATTGGGCAGGGTGTGTCACTGATCGGAAGAGCGCCTCTGAATGTTGTTTCAGTTTGGGGTATGCGATGATATCCTGGTGTAGCAAGAAGCAGTCTTTAGTGGGACTAAGCACAGCAGAGGCCGAGTATATTGCAACTTGTGTGGCAGCTCGAGAAGCGGTGTGGCTTCGGAAGTTCCTTGCAGGATTGTTTGGACAATCATTGGAGCCGATTGTCATTCATTGTGATAATCAAATCTGTGTGAAGCTTTCTGTCAATCCAGTGTTTCATGACAAAACTAAACATGTTGAGATCAAATACCACTATATCAAAGATATGGTATTGAGAAAAACAATCCAATTGAAGTATATCAGCACTGATGAGCAGTCGGTAGACATTCTCACCAAGCCCCTCTCCAGGATAAAGTTTGTGTACTTTCGAGATAAGCTTGGTATTGTGGAGAATGAAGCCCTAGCTAAGAAGTCTCAGTATCAGTGATCTTCTTTAATGCATTTCTCTTTGAGAGAGATTTGAGGTGCAAGCCCTTGTTAATGCATTTCTCTTTGAGAGAGATTTGAGGTGCAAGTCCTTGTTAATGCATTTCTCTTTGGGAGAGATTTGAGGTGAAAGCCCTTGTTTCCACCCTCTAGGAGTAGCCATGGTGGATGTCATGTGTGTGACTCCATGACAACATCACATGAGAGAGTTTGTGATGATTTTCTTGTACTTGTGCTTTTTCACCCTCTGGGAGTAGCCATGGTGAATGTCACGATGAGGTGACGATATCACGTTGAGTGATGAGCACTTGTGCACTTTTACCATCCATGGGAGTAGCCATGATGGTTGATATCACGGTGAGGTGATATCTCTTATTTCCACATATGGGAGTAGCCATTGTGGTTGGCATCACGATGAGGTGATATGTCTTATGCTATTGGAAGTATTTCTCCCTAGCTAAGAGGGAGTGTTGATGTTATAGCAGCTTCGGCCTCATCCTTCCAGCCACGAGTGAAGACATAAATTCATATAGCCTAACGACTATTCATTTATTTGTGATAATTGATGTGAAGGGGCGCTTCACATGGCAACAATGTAATTTCCAATTGGGGCCGACCTTCCTTGTAATTAGCATTTATTATTTGTAATTATATTTTCTCTTGGTGGTCGACTTAGCTCTTGAAGAGGTGCGACCTCTCTATCAATATGTATATATAGGTCATTTCATTCCATTTGATGATCAAGCAACTTCGAGTCTTTCCTTCACACAAGTGTGAATTCCTCAAGAGAATAGTGTGAATCTCTTCAAGGGCAGATTTGAAGAACAAGTGTGTGCAGATTATTGTTTGTGATTGCATCTTGAGTTAGTGTAGAATTTAGGCCTTGAGTGTGGCCTCACTGTAAAGAGATTTGTTGCCATCTTATATATATATATATATATATATATATATATATATATATATATATATATATATATATATATATATATATATATATAAGTGAGATCTTTGTTGCCATCTTATATATATATATATATATATAAGTGAGATCTTTGTTGCTGGTTTTTTCTCCCTCAAGTGGAGGGTTTTACCAGGGTATATGTAGTGTAATCGTGTCTGATTTTGAGTTAAATATTTGTGTTTTATATCTGATCTTAAAATCTAGCATGTTTGTGCATGGATGTGTTGCAAATTGTAGTTGAATCTGGTTAGATTAAACAATTAATAATAAGTGTTAAATAATCGAATGAAATAAACTTAGACAAGTCTAGGTTTTTTCCTTAAAGAAATTATTATCTTATTATGAAATATTTACATATAAATTTAAAACATAAAGCAATGCAAATGAAAAAAGAAAGTTGCCATTAAATTGACAAAAAACACTACAAATAAAAATAGAATGTTCTCATCCAGTTGTCAAATCAATATCCATCTGGCTTTTATGTGATAAGTGAGATTTTGGAGGCATTTACATGATATTTTGGAGGCTTTTACCATTAAACGACAACTAGTTTACCATTAAACGGCAACTGAAGCTTGTTTTCTGATGACTCAATAATGGTTTGCAAGTGTGAGACTTGTTTCATGCTCAAATCTCACACTATATGTAGCCTATCGGCTAATTACATGACTTAGGACACAATCATTAAATGTCAAAAATAAGATCTTAAGACAACTAACAACCTTCTAGAAAGATTCTCCAAAACCTAAGTAAACTTAACATGTAAATAGGACCCACTAGTGAACTATTTAAGTAAAATATCTATTTACACCAACAATTGGATTGTGTTTATTTAATTGTATGTTCGCTTTAGATTTGTGTTATTGATGATTCTCAAACTATATACTTCATCATTTCCTTTTTAGAGCTTTATAAGTTATTATAATCTTGAAACAATTCTCTTAATTTTAGGGGAGTTTAACCCCTTATGTTCCAAGATATGACTCGATCTTCTTTATTTTGTGCAACACCACTCCTAGGCCTAGAACCATATTTGTGCAATGGTTGCTCTTTTTCCACATAGAGCCTCTTTTCCCTTTATTACCTATTAGTTTTCTAGGCTTTTCTCCTTATTGAGGCAAATTAGACTTTTCTATTTTTTTTAGGTTGATTCTTTTATGCATCTCATGGCAGTATCTATCAACTCATCCTCCACTTCCCAATTCAAGTATTCTTTAATCTCGGCCACCTCCACTTCCAAATTCAATTATTCTTTATTCTCAGCTACTGATTCCTTCCCAGAGTTATGGATATCCATGAATTTGAGGGGATCCTCTTTAAAAATCATTGAATTGATCTTCTTGCCCTCATATGGAATTATTGTTTTTTTCCAAACCCTACTCTTTGTGGGTCGATGCTTCATTCTCTTGCTTGCATTCCATTCCTCAAAAAAATTACCTTTGTCATCATTGCTTCAAATATTGGATCAATGTAATTTGAGTCAAAACAATGGTTGGATGATCAATCTTGTAATGGGTCAATGGGAAGAGATGTACCTGTCCCTGAAATGCTTTGATTTTAATCATATTTCCCTTGTCATCATTCGAGAGCTTCTCAAATGCATTTCCATTTTTTCTCAAAGATTTTACTTTGAGGTATACTTTTGTCTAATGATTTCTGAACTATTATGTCAAACAAAATTTCTTATCATCTTCGATTGCCAAGGCTTGCCTCCAAGTTATATTGATGGATTCTAATAGCATATTTTCTGGAATTCCTTTCTTGTTCCACACAAATTCTTGCATATATTCGTGAGTTAAAAATCTCCCCATCCAAGTAATAGCATTGTCCTGTGTTACTACCTATTTCATTCAACGCCTTTGGATCCCAATATTCTTCAGGAAGATTATATAACCCTACCCAAACTGGGGTTTCCATTTTTTGCCTATTTAAGAGGGTCAAAGTTTGGTGACCCCATCTCACTATTTATAATCCTGTCCCACCCATTTTCTATGGTCCACCATTGGCAATGTTTCTTGATCTTTTGAATTCTGAAATTGAACCATAAAGATTCCCTACGGAAGGTATTTCTTTGGATGATTGTCTCCCCAATTCTGCTGTATCCATCTCTGTTATTTCCCTAGCTGGTCATATTCCATGAAATTTTCCAATCAGCGCCTTCCCTATAAGTTCTTCACTCCTAGCTTCTAGCAAATTCTGTCACACTCTTAACGCCAATATTCAGTGCAAGCAAAGAAATTTCATTTCTCCATGGCTCCTCCTGTCTTTGACCAATGGGAATCTTATTCACCCCTGTGGCTGGATATGTTTTATTTTTGTTCTTTTTGTTGTCCTTATGCGGGTCCTCCCATTCCTTTCCAGAAAATTCCTTAGGGTTTTTTATTGATCTCCCAGGCTGCGCTATTTGTGGATACCATATTAACTCACATTGCTTTTATCCTTCGTTTAGAATTTAGATCTTTCCTCCACTGGTTTATCACTTCTGGTTGTTGGTCGTGTCTTGGATCTGCTCTATAACTTCATGCTTCTACAAATTCTTCATGAGCCCTTAATATGCCATGCATATTACTTCTTTTCTGTTGGTTTCCATAGGATTCTAAAAATTGATAAAATATAATGTGGTACACGACATATTTTTTATATAAAAGAACTAAGTATAAATAATATTGAGACCGAGATGGGTTCCTTACCAGTGCAATTAGCTATTCAACAACATAAATGCACCAGAAATAGTAAATCCGTACTGTTATAGACTATGGATAGGAAATCAATGGTTTTCTAAGATCACGTATGACATTTTAAGACTACTAAACAAATTTGACGTTGTATTGAGCAAAGTAGAGTCTTGACAAAGGATCTATCGAACAATGTCAGTAAAGGGATTGAAGTCCTAACCAAAGCCAGTGTTTTGTTTCATTTTTTCATGCAGAAAAACCAAGTCATATTACAAATAAAGTGGCTGAATTAGGTGAAAATCATTCTAAGATATGAAGTTTCTGTCAAAAAGTAACTGAAATAGGTGAAAATCATTCCAAGATATGAAATTTGTGTTAAAAGTGACTTAAGTAGTCCTACTTCACACCAGAAAAACAAAAAGTGACTTAAGTAGAGCCATACTTCACACCAGAAAAGCAATGCCTCAAATACTGTGAGAATAGAGGCTCACTACTTGAAAATTTATCTATTCAAGAAATTTATCAAAAAATAAAATGAAATTACATGAAATTATTGATCATTTATCCTTTAGGCATGCAAAAATGCGGAAGTGTGTCCCCTCTCATGAACAGAAACTGAATGGGGAAGCAGAGGTTAAATCAAACTGGCTTTTAGCTAAAGATGGAATGAAGCGAAAAAGGGAAAAAATACTACAAAGTACAACAATATTAT
Source organism: Sequoia sempervirens (assembly GCA_007258455.2). Lineage (NCBI taxonomy): Eukaryota > Viridiplantae > Streptophyta > Pinopsida > Cupressales > Cupressaceae > Sequoia > Sequoia sempervirens. Next base: position 1,319,015 of record VDFB02056351.1, on the reverse strand, counting down.
CAAGGTTCTTCCCACAAAGTACAATATTATCATGTGATAATCTGTTGTCCATATGAAGAGATATTGAGAAGGCTTTTCCCACAAGAAATGATCAGTGGTATTATGGCAAGACAAAAGAATGTAGCCCCCTCATTATAAATAGTTAAGATATGCTTCATAACAGAAATTGCAAAGCGCCACTTTACATGATGCTGCAATTTGATCCAGAATTGTCTGCAAGAATCTCAGAAAGCCTGACAAGGACACAATAATCAACAAGAAATATCAATAAGCTATCTATCATAATAAAAAAATGCCACCAAACAGTTCAGAAGTCTATTATGTACATTAGGGGACTGCTTTAACAATTAAATGAATGTCCAACTATCAAAAAGAAGCTCAGGAAGTTTCAATAGTCATTCAACGTTATAATTTGATAATTATCATGTCCAAATATCAAAATTCAGATTTCAAGTTATTCTAAAACCTGCCGGTGACTATGATAACACTCTCCATTAGAATAATGTTAAAAATAAACTATTACAATTGCTTTGTAAGGAAGTTTTCCAAATGTGCTATAATTGAAACTAGTTGAGGAAAGATGAAATATAACTATTACCATAACAATATAGAACAACAACAAACCTGGAATTGCTGAATAGATAACACTCCGCAATCTAAACTGTACATTATAAGCTACAAAATATAGGCCCACTGCATCTGATTTCACGGCTCACAAAAAAAGTGAAATTGTCAGAGATGCTCTTCATCAAGGCCAAAGGCTTGATCAGATTTTAACTAGTGTTTAGGGGAAAAAATTTAAAATAAAAAGATAAAGCCTTCAAAATATTTGTAAAATCCATTTTAGACATTTGTCATGTTTAACAGCTTCTACCAAATTATAGAACCACCTACAGGATAAGTTATGGAGTGAATTCAGTCTGTCTTCTATAGTTGCTCCTTCCATTTACTAGGATTCAATACTGACATGAAATTTTCAAAATGTTGCAAAATGCATTTGTTTTTTACCTTAATCCAAAGCTGATAACATAGAGGATGAGCGATCCATTTTCTTTAAGACAAAACTTGTAAGAGAGTTGTATTACAGGTTACAATGTCGCCATAACATCCATGGTCTAAGAACAGCTAGAATTGCACATAAAGAGTCAAGTGATGACAGAATGTTTCAAAATATTAATGATTCCTTAACAGGGAAATGACTCTATGAACTGCTTTACCAGATCTGAGTCATGCTGTTGTCTAAAGTTACGAGCAAGTACTTGATAAAGAACTAGTTGGAAACCCATCAAAATAGGGAATGGTTCTTGATTGGATAAGCAGGGCCTGTTACATGATAATTGTGCATTTACATGATTCCCATTTAATGAGTAGCATGTGGATATTCTGAGGTGGCTTCTTAATTTAAATTCTAACAAACGCTTCTAGGAGCTTTGTATTATTAAAATGAGGGAAGTAAATCTATATTTAATAGCTGTGATAGGTTGTCATTTCAATCAGCAAATGCAACTAAGTATTGTCTATGCACTTGTCAGATAAGTATTTTCAGTAAAAACAAATTTCCTTGCAATGTAAGTCATGTGAACCTTAAACATGCAATGGCAGTTTCCACATTCAAATAGGAAGACATCTAATATAACTGCAGTGTATCACTTGATATCTAAGTTATCGATCCTGGTACTGGTTTGAGTTCAGGCTTGCCAGTTCGGTTTGCAGTTTTGGCCCAAAAAACATTTGGGTTTAGGTTCATTTTTGGTTTGTCTCGGGTTCATAGATACAAAAACATATAAAAACCATAAATATATAAATATTTGATATTTATAACCTTAAAGCAAGAATTAGATTAAGAAGTTATATATATTACATTAAACTAAATAATACTAAATTTTGAACACATGATATTAAACTAAATATATTAAAATTTAAATATAATTCAGTTTTCCACATGGACGCACCCCCCCCCCCCCAAAAAAAATCTAGCCGTCTCGCCAACCTAGACGTTTTGGAGACTTGGGGATGGCTGAGAAACGTCCCCCCGCCGTCTCCACCCCCCCTCCCCTCCCCCGCTGCCAGAACTTGGGAGACTCCGAGGAAACAGCGGGGATTCTTGGACATCTCTGAGACGTTTCGGGGACTTCTAGCCGTCCCTCGAGCGTCTCGAAGACGCCCAAGAGTCCCCTACGATGGGACATGCAAAAAAGCAATTTTAAAAAAAAATAATTTTACTTTTCTAGGAATGTGAGCCTTGAGCCGAACCCTAAAGGCTTGTGGGACCCTTCTAACAGCTACTGAGAGGAACTAGTCTACATATAGCTTCATCGACTCTCTTAAGAGGAACAAACTTACCTCTAGGAGAGCAAAGAAACTTGTGGCTATACATAGTGCTTTGCGTCTCATTGACCGTAAAACACTTGTGTACAAAGAGAGTCCAGCAGCACGATGGGATGTAGAGCCAGAGGAGCCAGGGCAGATTGATGAGGATGCTTCAATTTCGGCTTGAGATGCAGGGCTCGTTGGTGTTAGTTTGGCAGAGCTTGACCATAAGGATTCCAATAGTTCGAGTGATGAGGAGTTTGGGGATGATTAGAGGCCTCCCTTAACTACATTTTTGCATTTTGTACTTATTTTGATATCAATGTATCATGCTACTCATTGTAATCATCTTTATGATGTGACATGTCATATTTTCGATATAATAGAAATCTTAAATTCGACAATTTCATTTGTCAAATTTTAATATTTTATTTACTTTTAGTAATAGTATTCAAGTATTTAAAATGTTAGTATTTGCAATTTTGCTATTTTACTAATTTGCCAAAGTTTAATTTGAAATGTTATTCTTAAACATCTTTTTATAACTAGTTATTCAAGTATCATATGTATATCAGCACCGCCGCCCCTCCCCCACTGTCCCCAAACTTAGACCCTTTGTCCCCCCATCCTCGACAGGGGACACGTCCCTGTCAGGAAACTCCGTGGAACACTGATATAATTGCAATAAATATAAAATGATTACAATTTAAATATAAATGAATTATAAAAATATTAGCTTTTAATATAATATATTAAAATTAAAAATATATATATTTTAATATAATATATTAAATTTAAAATATTAAACTAAATAAACCTATCTTCAAATTAATGATAAATTAAATATTTACGAGTATTATGTGTAGAATTTGAGAAAACAAAGGAAAGAGTATGGAAACAGAAACAAAATGAATCCAACTACAAATCCTAACACTACCTTTGATTGAGCAACTAGGAATGCAAACTTAAATTAGAAAATTACAAACCAACACAAACTTAGTGTGTGGTTATGCTCACAATGTGTTCGATGTTGGAAGTCCTCAATGTGGCAGCATGTACTTGCTCCAACGGATTCTTCTCCTCATTTCTCCATTATTTCATCAATTGGATTGAGGGATGAGGATTCGTTTATAGACGAGGGATGAGATGAACGGTGAGTGCAAATTGATTTAGAATGGATGGCTAGGATTGAATGAGAAGAATTTTTGAATTTGAATTTGGAAGGGAGGAGAAATTAAATGCTGGTAGTTGGTGTAAGGAGAGTTGGCATTGATTTGTTTAAATGGATGGTTGGGATTAAAAGTTGATTTAGATTTGAATGGAAGGTGATTGGGAATGAATGGCTAGGATTTAGTTGATGAATATGGTTAGGATTTAGGATTGACTTCATTTCAGATTGATGATTTGGATTAAAAATCAATTTTAATTGCATAGTTAGGATTGATTTGATGATTTGGATGGCTAGGATTAAATGTTGATTATATTTGGGATTTTTTAGAATTTTAAATTAAATGAATGGATGATGTGGATTTTAGATTAAAGTGTAAATTTGTTTTCTTTAAATGAGAGGGGAATCATAAACATTAGCTTAGTTAATTAAATAAAATGATTTATTTAACTAATGTTAGCATGAGCTGGCAGAAGTAATGAAACCTATTTAATTAAATAATTTGTGTAATTAACTAGTGCTAGAGGCGGTCTGGGATTGATGGTGGTGATTGGTTAAAATGCAAGGATGAATTTTAGGTGTCTACATTATGTTTTACATGGATTCAAAGTATTATGTTTTATATTCAAATATTTGTTCTAACCCAACTTTTTTGATATTTGTAATATATTAAAGTTTAAACTAATGAATTTCCAACTAAACATATAGTAAGGGGGCAGTGTAATGAATTTGCATCCTACACATTTGGAGCTGATAACCTTTTTAATAATTTTGTGCTAATCACCCACCCGCTAAGCCCAATGCCATCACAGGTAATAGAATTCTCATTTCCCCACAGATCGAACCAATATGATTGAAAGAACAAATCTCAACTAAACAAATCGCAACAAAACACCACAAAAAAAAATTTAAAAACCCCTAAATTCAATGTAATGTGAAAGAAAATGCATCATAATTCATTCTAGGTTTGTCAACCCACAATGATTTCACCATCTACTATATGATCCACTGACCAATCAGAACAAGAATCTGAATTAGATTCAAATTGGACCTAGATATAGGGCTTCTAGCTAACAAACTAGTAACAAAGCTTGATATTATTCACTCATCGTCTGTTGTACCCAAAACCAAAATTTTTGCTTCACTAAGGCATTTTGCTTAATTGAGTCTTAATCTTGTTAAAGTGATGTCAGAAGGTGGTTTTTGGGGTTTTTAAATATGGAGTTGGTGTTAGTGTCATGTCAGTCTGTCACTGAAGAAATTTAAGAAAAGTGAAAATCTGAAGGAAAATCATCAAAATTTTCTATCTCTAGAGAGGGAAGCACATTTTCAAAAGGGCGCCTTATCTTTTAGGGGCTCAGATCCTGTTTTTAGGGTTTGTCACATCCAGCAGACATTTGTCTGGCATCATGTCAGCTTCGCAACGGGCTATCAAGCTTGTCAAACGGACCTGTTTCGTGCAAGTTACGAAAAATTTAGCGCAAAACGAGAGGAGAGCCAGAATTGGCTAACACTGGAAAAAAGAGCAGCTTTTGAAAAAGGCGCCCATGATTTTCACCCCTCAGATGATGTTTTCTGGAGAAATGTGCCTTTGCAGCCGTCATGCAGAATGAAGTCAGCTCCACAGTGAACCTATGATCCAGTCCTGAAACTTGGTCAATCAAAAGTTATGAAGGATTTGTTTTTTCCCTTCGTACGAGATGGAGATGTCAAAATATGGCTAAGTCTGAGAAAAAGAGCAGCTTTAGAAAAAGGCGCTTGGATTTTTGAGCCTTCAGATGTTAGTTTTATGATGTTCAGTCTTAAGGTACCTTTTGATCAGTTTTTGTCTTGCTCTACGATGCACCTGTTAGCCAGCCAATCGGTGGAGTCAGTCAGCCAGTGTCAGAGGATGAACAGAGGTCTCGAAAGAGGTTTAAGTCTAAATTTTCATGAAAATTGGCTAAGTCTGGAATTCGCCTTAAGAGGTCAAAGTTGATTTTTCGAAAGAAGTTGACTGGTGCACCTTAACTTGAGTTCTGACTTCAGTTAGACTGAACGATTTTTGGGTTGTCATCTCCAGTTCATATATTGGCATGTTGAGTGCTCTTTCAGTTCGCATGTCGAGTTAACTAGTTTGCATGTCCAGTTAACAACTTTGCATGTTGAGTTAACTTGTTTGCATGTTCGCTTAACTGAAGATTATGCTTGAAAATCAACTTTAGTTTGCATGCATGGCGCAATTGGTTGAAATTGTGAAGACTTTGTGAAGTTGGCGCTTCATTCATTGTCAACTGAAGTTTTCAAAAGGGACGCCATATCTAAATTAAAGCATGAATTTTGACTTTGTGAAGTTGGCGAATTTACCTTTGATTGTTAACTGAAAAGGAACGCCATATTTAGAATTTTTAAAGATTTAAAGCATGAGCATGAAGTGTGGCGAATTCTTATTGTCAACTTCAGTTCTGAAAGGGACGCTTTAATTCTTAATTGTAAATTTAGTGAATTTTGAAGTATGGCGAATTCAACAAGGATTGTCAACTGAAGTCAAATTCGCATGGTGCTTTAAATAAATTTGCAACTGAAGTTTTGGTGAGGCGCCCTAAAGCATGATGCTTTATTTAGCTTATTTTAGCTTCAGTTAACTAAAATTGGGGTCCAATCATAAGCCAAGCGCCATTTTTTAAGGTTTAATGCTTTGTGAGAATTTCAATGATGAAAATCTATTTATTCAAGCATTGGCGTCCATTATTTCTTCATCTCAAGCTTCGAAATATACATTCTTCTTGAGCGAGCAGCAAGTTAAAGGTGCTACAGGTGTCAGAATTCAGCGTTCTTCATAGCAACGGATTCAAATTGTTCAGAGGAAGAAGATTCAAGACTTTGTTTTCACTTTGCATGCAGGTTTCATCAAGTTCCAAAAAGAAATTGGCGAATTCTACAGAAGGAGAACAAACAAAACTTTCTATCTTCTGTATTATTTCTTCTATTTCTCATCTTAGGTACTTTCTTCGCATGTCAAAGAAATTAAACATATTTTCAGAGTTTGATCATCTGGGTTCGCATACTTCAGTATTTGCAGCAAAACCCACGTCTTAGATTTTTCCGAGAAAATTGCCCCGTAGTCTTCGTTCTGAAGCTCTGTGCTTTTTTCCGAGAATTTCTTTGCATGTGGGCTTGAAACACAAAACTTCGAAAATTTCTCCTGCCTTAGGCTATTTTTAGCCTTGTCCAGAGGTTTTCAGTTTTTCCAGAAAGTTCTTCAAGTATATTCGACTTTACAGTCAAAAGTTCTCATTTTCAAAATGCAGTTCAATCTCATTGATTATAAGACAAAATCGACCCTTATGCATAATTTTGTCAAAACTTCAGATACAGACCTAAATCATGTTTATCCAGTAGTTAATCTAAGCAGTCTAGAGGGTGTTAGCAGCAATTCATTGAGGAATCTTGAGTGTTCCGGATTGTTGGCAGCGGCATCTATTCCTGTTACCACTTTTGATCTCGAGTTCGTTCTTGCTTGTATCAAGCATTATGACTCATCTTCACAACAAATCAGATCAGTTGATGGGAGGATTGTCTACAGTCTCAAACCGAAAGATATAGAGAAATGTTTTGATATTCCTCCGCGTTCAGATAACTTTACTGTGGTTATTGAAGCCAATGAGAAGATATGGGATGGAGATCGAGAACGTTCACAGAGAAAGGTAGCTCAAAGATGGCTGAAGGTTCAGAAGACTAACATGCCTAAAAAGGTTGGCCGTGGTGAATTCAAGGATGAAGTTGCTGTTTTGATAACTTTGCTCAATCGAGTTACAGGTCAAGAGGATGCTGGCACTTTCCGATCATGGATGTTTTACCTTATTTCCAGAATTCTTGATGGTACTAAACATTTTGACTGGGCTATGTTGATTAGTGATTGCCTACATCAGCAGATTACTAATTTTCTCAAGTTTCATGAGTTTCATATGATATCTTACTTGGTCTACTTAGTTGCATTCCAAGGCAGCTACAAGCATCTCAAAACTAATGGCAGTCTTGGTGTTCAACGTGTTCACGAGTATTATCCTCAGTTGGAGTTCCCCAAGTCTGAACAAGATTTCCGAGCAGTGAATGATCACTTTTCTATGAGGACAGTTAGGGATCTTGACAACGAAATGCACATTCGTATTTCTGCCGAGGCAAAATCAGCGATGGAGTCTTGGGCGGATTGGTTTATCCAATTCCCTACTTTCACATACATTCGGGTTTATGGATATGTTGGAGAGCCCCTAATGTTGTCAAGGTATCCTTCAGACAAGATCATCTTCATGGAGTTTCTCAGGCAAATGCAACATGTTCATTTCTTTCTTCGCAATCGTCATAAGACTGCAGATACTTTTCCATTTGCATTAGGGATTTTCACATGCAGTGCGGCAACAGATGCCAAGCTTATGTCAACCGAGATAGAAAGATTCAAGTTTAAAACTCATACCGAGAGGTGTTCCTATGATCCTTTGGGTCATTATGCAACCAGGTTAGAGCGAGGGATTGCACATAAGCCAGCACTTGAAGATTTCTGGGCTAATTGTGAAGATGAATTCGAGGTTCGTCGTTGTCACTATTGTAGACTCACTATCACTCAGCTTTTTGATTATCTATCAGAGGATGTTGATGGTCTATCAGACGATGATGGAGAAGTTCTTCTCAATTCATATGTCAGAGATCGAATTGCTCGGCAGCCACTTCGTTCACCGGATTGGTATGCTAAGGAGAATACTTCTATTGAGGAAGTTTCTAAATCGGTTATCAAGACCAACAAGCAGTTCTTGGAGATTAAACGGAAGAGAAAGTTAGTTCCTGTGACAGAGCCGCCAGAGAAGTTTTCTTCATTACCTTCTACTTCTAGGTCAAGACCTCGGGTCAAGGCTATTGTGATTCCTCCTGAAGGAGTTAGACTCAGCGGAAATACGGGAAAGAGAGCTATTGGTAAGAGGAAGCAGAAGCAAGTTGAGAATATACTTGAGATTCCAGTAGAGACAGTCATTCAGACTGAACCTCACGTTTCACCTCCTAGTTCACCGCATATACAACCTATTGACATAGATTTAGAGCCTGAGATACCAATTCGAGTTGGATCAGAGACAACTGAACCGCCACAAGTGGATACATCAGGGACAGTCTCTCCTCGGATTGATGATATTGTTCAATCTTGTTGGCTCGAGAGGTCTTTGGGGAGACAGAGGCAAGAACCTTCGTATAACCTTGATTTATCTGAGTTCGGTGAACCTTATCAGAGAAGGTCGAACAAGAAAATCAAGAAACAGGTGCATATTGAGAAGACTCCAGAATCAGAGATTGTTATAGAAGTTGTTGTTCCTCCAGAGGGTAAGAGCCTAGATGAAGTCGAAGTTGGTGACTTTACTTTCACTAAGGCAAATCTTGGCAGGACCACTCGAGAGACAGACGTGACTCTTCTTAAGATTGTTACCAATAATCTTGAAGAACGTATCACAAAGGATGGAGAGGATAAGGCACTGCTTAAGGCCGAAAACAGTCAACTTCGTCAATATATTTCTGATCTTGTTCATGGAAATTCGAGTAGGGCGCATGTTCTTCCTCAGAATACACCTGCAGAACAACGAAAGCTAGATCAGTAAGTCATGGCAGACTTTTGGACAACTGGATTGAAAGTTTAGTTGCTACAGGTCAACATCTTCTTGCGGATTTGTATCAGTTGAGGAGTGATGCACATAAACTTCGTCAAGGTATTCAGTTGCTCGAGATTTCAGTTGCAGAGAGTTTAGCCAAGGATCGTGTTCTTGTGTCTCAGTTGTTTGTTGCATACGATGCCTTGGAGATTCATGAAGATCAAGAGAAAGTTTTTACTTGGAGAGAGCAGCACCTTTTCAAAATGGAGATATGTGAAAAGATCTCTGCCAAGTTATTTTCACTGAAAGATGATGTAGTTGGAGTACTTGCACTTGTCAATGGTTTTGTTGTTCAGATTCCGTGTCATTATCTTCCTGAAGATGGCACGTATGTTGAATTGGACCAAGTACAAGCTGAATTCGAAAAGTTGATTCGTGATAACCTTGAGGGAGATCCTATGGCGGCTAAATTAGAGAATATTTCAATCATTTCAGCTAGTTTCAGAAAGGCGACTGAAGATGTTAGAGAAGGCATGCATACGGTCAAAGAAAGTGGCAGAGAACTGAAGAAACAGACTGTTCTTTTGGATAGCATCAAAGTGCCTGAAGACAGAGTGATTGACGAGTTCTTGGTCAAAGTGTTAGAGCGAGATGACATGGAGTGATCTGCCAGTTGAAACCTGTAGTTAGTTTTGAGGGTTGAGTCATGAGCAGCAGTTAACTCGACTTTCAGTCTTGAGTTCACTTGCTGACTTCACACATGCTTATCTCTTCCTTGGAATTATCTTCACAGGAGTTAGGGTTAGGGTTTCCAGTTAACTGAGGGTAGTGTCCAGTTAACTTTGCTTTAAATAAGGACGTGCATGCTTGCACATTGTCCATTTAGGTTAGATGTTTCGGTTAACTGATAGTAGCTTTCCAGTTAACTATATAGTTTATTTTATTAGGGTTTAGTAATAAATCTTGCATGCATTGCAAGACTGTAGTTGACTCAAGGTGATTTTAGGGTTCCCTACACCTTTCGATGTCTATAAATAAGAGTTTTTGCTCATTTGTACATAACTTTTGCACGAGAGAGGAATATATGTTGTGCCTACCTTGTCCTCAATATTGCTCTTTTTGTATCTATTCATGCGTTTTTACTGTTATAATGAATTGTTATACCACATAGGGTTTCATGCAATTGTGATGGTGAATTCTTTCCTTAGTTAGATCGAATCTGTTTTTGTGTTCAATAAACTTGTTCAGATTGAGATGATAGTTGTGCCACCTTGCCTTCAAGTAGAGAATTTGCGCTTGGTTATCGTGTGTTGTTGTGAACAATAAACTTGTTCGGATTGAGCTGATAGTTGTGCCACCTTGCCTTCAAGTTGAGAATCCGTATTCAGTTTATCGTGTGATGTTGTTACCAATAAACGTGTTTAGATTGAGCTGATAGATGTGCCACCTTGCCTTCAAGTTGAGAATCTATACTCATTTATCGTCTGATAGTCAAACCTTGCTCCGTTTTCTCATGCTCTGTTTTCTTGAGGAAATTGGATAGATTTTAATTAATTGGCATAGTTGTAGTTAGTAGTCTGCAAAACCGAAAATACTCAGCTGCAACGTATATAGTTTTTGAGAAAGCCTTGTACCTCTACAACTGAAACAAAAAGACAAGATTTAGTTTAGTTTATTTTCCTTTGCAAGTACTTTTGTCAAGCACAACGAGGGAGCTTCCCCTCCTAATTTGAAGAGCACTCATTGCGTAGTGTGCATAGCTGTCCGTACCAACTCTTACTCCAGAGGTGCTAGTTGTTACGCCAACATCATCACAGAAAAAACATTACTCATACATAAATTGTTATCAATCTTCAGCCCAATGGAATCTATTAATTGACATGCTGCTAGGTTTTATGTGTGTTTACTTTATTTTCAAATTCAAGTTGGCAAAACTTTATTTTGGGCTATTCTTGAAAAAAACATGGAATCTATTAATTAACAAACTACTAGGTTTTATGTGTATTTGCTTTATTTTCAATTTTGAGTTGGCAAAACATTATTTTGGGCTATTCTTGGAAAAAAATAAGTTATACGTGCTTTCAATGGCAAATAAACATTTGAGATCAATACCATTTTGGTAATTGAAAATAATAATAAATTTAAAGATTATGTTAATAAAAAGGGAGGATTACATCATAAAGATTCCTAAAGAAATAAAATATAAGAGATATGTAATCATCTTGAGATGAAGCAGTTTTACAATGAAATGAGATGTCTTCAACAATGTTTTGGCCATCAAAATACCATGGGACTTCCAACAATCAAGAAACTCTATTTGGACTCATATGGTCTAAGGAAAAATATGTTCAACATCAATCTGATTAATTGATCTACTATGTTTGGAAGGCTTCAAAAACCAAATTCCTCAAGGTGTTGGGTCCTAAAATTACTGCTCATACTTGTAAAGGGATCAATCCACTTCAAGGTCACAAATATGTCATTCTTGAAGGTGGATAAACAAGCTCATCAACAAAGAATAAGTGATGACAAGCCAATTGTTGAGAGTGGATAATCTCTCCTCTAATTTGGGCTCAGCTAGACCCACGAGGGTATTCCTAGTGATAATCTTTAACAGTAGTATCCAATGTATGCCCAGTCACAAAATGCCACCAGAATGAAGACAAACCTGCTACACATATAACATCTACTAAGTTGATGAAGATATGCACAAAATGATTCTTTGAAGGTAAAACTTTTTAAGGCTCGTTGGACATGCTTTGCTAGAAATAATACTGAATCATGAAATGCATACAAGCTAACTTTCTCCTAAACTATTGGTTAAAGATGATTTTCAATTTAAGGTGCATGGAGAGTCAAAGTTTCCAATGTTAGTGCTTGTATCTTAGGGAGATATTTTTCTCCTAAATAAAAATTAAGATAATTATCAAGGCAGGTCGGCCTTGTTAACAAATGATATTTTATATTTATTATTTAAATCAAAGGGGCCGACCTAGATGAAAGGGTGCCTAGTTTGGTATATATACAAGGTGGTGTTCATTCATTCAAATTATCAATTCAATAACTTCAAGTTCGCACCTTAGCAGCAGATTGAACTAGTCAAGGAGGATCATATTCTATTTGTACTCAGCATCAAGGAGTGATGCTATTATTCATTGTAATAATTCAGCCTTGAGTAAGGCCAGACTTGTAAAGCAGATTTCTGCTCTTGTTCATCTGATATTTATATATATAAGAGATATATATTTTGCTGGGTTTTTCTCCCTCGAGTAGGAGGGTTTTCCCAGGGTAAAAGTGTTGTGTTTATTGTTCATGTGTTGCATTCTCTGCTTCCTATTAAATCTGATCCTAAAACTAACATGGTATCAGAGCCAGGGTTCGACCATTCTGGAAAATACAGAGCAGTCACATAAGACGAAACTGGCAGTGTAAAAACAACAGCATTTGTATTGGAGGAAGTTCACAGGTATGATGGCTCCCTTATTTGGTGAGAAAACAATTACCATCTCTTGCCTTGATCAATGGTGCCAGTATTGTTTGTTTCATGAGCCGTTGCTTAAAGAAAACCGATAATACTTGAAATTCGCATCCTGTTGAGAATTCACAGGAACTCATGGGAAATTACCAAATCATCTTTAATACTGTCGCATAAGGAATAGAAGTCGTGACTTAGTTTGCCGCCCAGTTGTGAGGATATATGTTGGGAGCCCAAAAACAATAAAATAAAGGTGTCAGTACATATCCTAGGAGGTGCGGAGATCTTCAAAGCTATCGCAATCTCCAAAGGCAACATCACAAAAAAAAAAATCAAAGAGCCTCCAATTGAAGAGTGTCGCCAATTTCTGAGTGGAGATTGTGGACTCTTCATGTTGGCTATATCGATCAATATTGGAAGCAACAAGAAGGATTCATTGAATGCAACCATCCAGACTGGGGAGATAATAAGAGTTTATCGGGAGCAGCTCAATTGAATATCGACCAACAAAGAAATCTTCTGATTCTTTATTCTGTCGTTGATATTATGATGATCGCTTCTTTATCGAAGTGTTTAAAATGGGACTCCAAAGAAATGACAGAATGTGCCATATGAGACACAGAAAATGCGACATGGACATTTGGAAGGATCTGTGTCATTATGGGGGTGATGCTTAGCCGCATCATGTAATTAAATATTCCTATTTGATTTCAATTGACATGCGTGGGAGTCTGGAAGTTAAAGGTTTCAACTAAAGGAGCTGAGTTTGTTAGAGTTTTTAAATAATAAACCAAAACAAAAAACACGGGTCTTTGAGGTTGGAGAATTTGTTGAAGCGTTGAATGAGGAGATGACTGAATGAAGGAGTCGGATTTTTGACATGTTATTTCATGCCGATTTATGAGTGTTGAATGAGTCGGGAGCTGTGTGCTTGTGTGGCGCAAATCCTTGAAGACAAATTGTCGTGGAAAGAGACCATCATGGCATCGACTCTGTTTTTTGGCAGTCTATGGTGACGTGGAGTAGCGAGTCAAGAGCTTGATTTTAACAACTATAATATATTGCTGCATTTCCTTCATAGAGCCGTCAGTTTGGAACAAAGAAGTCCTCTTTCTTCTGCCGTAATGAAGCTTGGGTACTAAAAAAAAATTGTACGATTGTCGGGAGCTGTCTGCCACTATGCTCTATCAAAGAGGGCGTTCAAGATTAGAAAGGATCCTAATAGAAAATAAAGCTTGACATGAACCCGACTTGTTGGATCCAAATGAATCACTTCAGATTCTCTATCGATTGCATACAGAAAGGAGTCGCTGCTCAGTCATTGCTATTTCCGGGAGTCGTCGCTATTCTACTCCTGATGGTTACTCATTGAATAAGTTTGGAGAATTCATAGTTGTTACATCGTAGTCAAAAACATTTTCCTCACGGGAGTGATTTCTCCATACATATGGTGAAGTAGTGGTTTTAAAGAGTCTACAAACTCCAGTGTAGTGTCTGCAGCCGCAAGGCCTCTCATATACATTTATGTGTACTGAAGATGGGCATTAATTTGTATTTGGAACTTACAAACTACTGAAGGCAGAGGAGCTGGTATGAACTCCATTGCAAGGTCAGAATATTTGCACTATTGATTTCTAGGTGGCTCTTATGTTAGATCAATATTGATTGCAATGTTGTTATGCCGGAGATGTAATCAGATGTTTAGACCATAGTTGCCGGGAGACGCAGCGTATGGGTACTGGTACGGGGACAGGGACACCAATAAAATTAGGGTACGTGAGTTAAATGAATAAGGAGACGGCTATTTTATATGTAAATGATTCACCGGAAATTTTGGGTACGGGGACTGGTACGTTGTCTATGTTCCCAAAATGGAGTTTCCCGGCAACTATGGTTTAGACTGTGCAATCTTTATTTCCAGTCCGCCTGTGAATGAATTTATATCATATATGTATAACAAACTGAAAATGTCAAGAATTTTGACATCTTGAACTGTAAGCAACTTTTGTCTGATATTGTCAATGCATTACAAGAAAAGATTTTGAGAACTGAATTATAATTTTTGTAACTCTTCTTCTGATTTATATATAGAGGGAGATAATGTTCAGATAGAATAATCAGTTGTGAATATCTCTGCGCTGTATCTGGGATGGTATAAGTTCACAAAAGGGGTAGAATATGTTGAAGTTGGACAAAGGCAGTGAAGGCTATGATCCATGATCAAAGGTTGCAGAATTTCCTATGGGTAGAGGCTTCCAGAACCACAGTATATGTTCAAAACAGAAGTTGAGTTAGACACTGAGTTCTGGGAGAAGGATGTTGCCAAGAGATAGTATAATAGGCATGCAGAAGAAACGCAACCAAGTTTAGGGCTGCTCAGTGTGGATGATGTAATGCAGAAAGGGGTGTCTTTGGAAGGCACCAAGACAGACTCAGGTGAGTTTGAAGGTGCGAAAAAGTTTGTGGTGGCACTTGGATGAGAAGTTTGAGTAGCTTGAACCCGATCAAGTAGCATGGAAGGTTTTGTATTGAAAGGATGGATCAGCTCAGTGAAGGAAGCCGAGGCAGGGTTCTCGCAGTGGCTCGAGACATCTCTCAAAGAGGAAGAACCCATACAGATTGTCATTGCGATTAGTCTCTTCGAAGAGGAAGAAATAACATTCAAAGGGAGTCTGACAAACCATCAGAGGCAACCATAGACGAGGAGGTCAGAAGGTTGATGCAAGTACTTGGAGCTTCAGAGGGAGTCACATCATCATGAAGATTTGTTGTAATGTATATTTCTCTGTGATGGAGAAGTATGAGGTGAAAGCCCTTGTAGTGTATATTTCTCTATGATAGAGAAATATGAGGTGAAAGCCCTTGTAGTGTATATTTCTCTATGACGGAGAAGTATGAGGTGAAAGCCCTTGTAGTGTATATTTCTCTGAGATGGAGAAGTATGAGGTGAAAGCCCTTGTAGTGTATATTTCTCTGAGACGGAAAAATATGAGGTGAAATCCCTTGTAGTGTATATTTCTCTAAGACGGAGAAATATGAGGTGCGAGCCCTTGTTCATCTCTAAGACTAAGATGAGACATCATGTTGAGAGACTCCATGACGACATCACGTTGAGAGACTCCGTGATGAACCCTTTGTACATGTGTTTTTCCACACATGGGAGTAGCCATGGTGGACGTCATGTTGAGAGACTCCATGACGACATCATGTTGAGATACTCCGTGATGGGCACTTATGCGTGTGTTTCTTTCCACACATGGGAGTAGCCATGGTGGACGTCATGTTGAGAGACTCCATGATGACATCACGTTGAGAGACTCCGTGATGAACCTTTGTGCTTTCCACAAATGGGTGTAGCCATTGTGGGCATCATGTTGAGAGACTCCATGACGTAGATATCTGGAAAATACCTCTCTAGCTAAGAGGGAGTGTTAGTGTTTGTAGCTTAGGGAAATATTTTTCTTCTAAATAAAAATTAAGATAATTATCAAGGCAGGTCGGCCTTGTTAACAAATGATATTTTATATTTATTATTTAAATCAAAGAGGCCAACCTAGATGAAAGGTTGCCTAGTTTGGTATATATACAAGGTGGTGTTCATTCATTCAAATTATCAATTCAATAACTTCAAGTTCGCACCTTAGCAGCAGATCGAACTAGTCAAGGAGGCTCATATTCTATTTGTACTTGGCATCAAGGAGTGATGCTATTATTCATTGTAATAATTCAGCCTTGAGTAAGGCCAGACTTGTAAAGCAGATTTCTGCTCTTGTTCATCTGATATTTATATATATAAGAGATACATATTTTGCCGGGTTTTTCTCCCTCAAGTAGGAGGGTTTTCCCAGGGTAAAAGTGTTGTGTTTATTGTTCATGTGTTGCATTCTCTGCTTTCTGTTAAATCTGATCCTAAAACTAACATCCAAGACTGGTGTCTTATATTTGGGTTATAGAGTCACAGCCAACCAAAACACAACACATAGAAATAACAAAAAGGATATGATATTTAACAACTGAACACGCTTAACTATCCCTCTCCAAACTTCCAAAAATCCATATGCAATATTGGAAAGACCATTACAAATAAATTATGCAATGCGTTAAAGTGTTGCAACACATCAAATCAATATAGCATTCACACCAGAAAATCTGGCGAGAGAAAATTTAAGCTAAGAACCAGTCACACTTCGTCGCTTCGAAGTTTCTTTGAAAATCTCCAACTGCCAAGGAGATATTAAGTTACAAACATCTGCTTCAAAATTGCTACCTTTTCGTGATTTGCAAAATGAGCTACTCTAATGGTGATTGGATGTGCAAGGATTGAAACCCTAGATCTTGCTTGATGTTGTAGATGTGTGGAAAAAAACCTTTTAAATAACTAGCAAACTACTATTTATAATGTTATGCTTGGTCAGGAAATCTTGTGAGAATTCGACTAAGGATCGGATGTCATCAATGTTGCGTGTTAAATAAGTCAAAATGCTAAGAAATCTACTGAAATGACAGCCTGAAAATGACATATGGTTACCAGGATCTAAAATCCCAACCACCACATTCATAGTAGCATGGTATCCTCATTCCTCGTCACTGGAAGCACATGAATTTGCACCCTTGAGATGAACAATTCTTTCTAGGCAAAAAAGCCTCCTTGGAGTAATTGTGGTGTCAAATTTGGTTATTAGTGGTGCTCTAGGTCATGCCGAAATCACTGCTCACACTTCTAGAGAGATCAATCGACTTCAAAGCAAGGGATATGTTGTTCTTGAAGGGTGGATGGACCAACTCATCAAAAAAGAGTGAGTGATAACAAGCCAATTGTTGAGTGGATATCTCTCCACTTCAAACTCAGCTAGACCCAAGAGGATGTTCTTAGAGGTAATCTTTAACAAGATTTAGTGACAACTGAAGCTATCAAACTAAGACAATTGTTGTAGTATCTAGTGTATGCTTGGACCCACAAGTTGTCAGTAGACCAAGGACCAACATACTACACATATAACCTCTACTAATTTGATAAGCACATCATTGCATGACTATAAGATGTGGGTATGGAAAACATGATTCTCTAAAGGTAAGACTTTTGAAGGCTTGTCGGTGATGTTTCCATAGTTAAATATTGAACCATGAAATACATACGAGCTACTTCCTACTCCCAAACTACTAGTTAAAGATGATTTTCAGTTTAAGGTGCATGAAGGGTAAAAGTTTCCAAGACTGTACTTTATGTTGGGTTACAAAGTCATAGCCAACGAAAAGACACAACACATAGAAATAACAAAAAAGATATGATATTTAACAACTGAACACGCTTAATAATCCCTCTCCAAACTTCCAAAAATCCATATGCAATATTAGAAAGACCATTAGAAATAACTTTTACATTGCACTAAAGTGTTGTGACACTTATCAAATCAATATTACATTCACACCAGCAAATGTGGTGAGAGAAAACCCTAAGCTAAGAAGAACCTATCACACTTCATAACTTGGAAGTTTCCCTAAAAATCTACAACTAGCAAAGGAGACATTTAGTTACAAACATCTACTACAAAATAGACCTCTTCGTGATTTGCAAAATGAGCTACCCTAATGGCAACTGGATGTGCAGGGATTGAAACTCTAGATCTTGCTTGATGTTGTAGTCACATGGAAAATGAGGTAATAATTGACCTTTTAAATGTCCGGCAAACTACTATTTATAATGTTATGTTTAGTCATTGAAATCTTGAGAGAATTGGACTAAGGACCAAATGTCATCAATGTTGCATGTTAAACAAGTTGAGATCTTGCAAAATCTGTCAAAATGAATTTGCACCCTTGAGATGAACAATTGTTTTTGGGCAGGAAAACTTCCTTGGAGTAGTTATGGCATCAAATCTAGTCATTAATGGCACTTTGGGTCATCCAAGGAGGTAGGTAGGAATGAATAGTGCAAAATGGGGGAGGTGCAGAGCTTTGAGGATTAGGGTCAAGGAAACCTCATAACCCATGCTAGAGACAAGCAAATCAGAGTACCCCCACATCACCAACTCTAACAAGATATATGACTTGTCAACAATCAAGGACCGAGAGTACATCATACTTCATGCCCAAAGCAAGTAAAAAGATATGTTTGCATCTTAGACTCCAAAAGTATACATGAAGGAAATATTGGAAGTCAAATATCGAGATACCAAGGAATTCATGCCATAAAGGATGCGGGTAAAGGAATGCCAAAACCGCAACTCTAACAAATGACATTGTGAAAAGGATCAAGAATCAAGGATTGGGAATAACAAGGAACTCATCCCTCAAGGAATGCAAGAAAAAGGATGACCGAACCCAAACTCTGAAAGGTAACTTAGTGTAAAATGTTGAAGTGTGGATGTCTAAGGAAAAGTATTCTAATAAGAGAAAGCCCAAAACTCTGCCAAGCACAATGGAAAAAGTGGAGGTTGGGGAAAACGTATGCCAGGACAGAAAATTCCAAAAACTCTAGCATTTAGCACAGTTCTTAAGATTTTGAACAAAAAACCTCTACAGTTAGAATTTTTGAGACTTTTGCAACTTCCAACATATGATAGGCACATGGGGGACAATGAAGAAAAATACTTAAACAAATTTGACAAATGGAGACCTATATAGATATTTCTCAGATCGGTTATATATGAAGGGAAAAATGAAGCCTAAATGCACAAAGGAGATGGGACTCAAGCAAATTTTGAGAATGTCAAATTGAGTCCAACAAAAGGTATGCAGATTCTCTCCTAACATCACTCCTAGGACCAAAAAGAAAGATACTTAATTGAGAGTTTGGGAAGATAAATTGCCAAAATTCCTGCCTTTACAAAGGCCTTCTATGAGTAATCCCCAATATTATTTTCAAGCATAGTGCAGTCTCCAAATTGTAGATTATGTAGTTCAAACTAACAAGGTTCTCTATGAGCAATCCCCAATATTATTTTCAAGCACAAAGCAGTCTCAAAATTGCAGATTATGTAGTTCGCATCAACAAGGTTCTCTTGCATGTGATCTTTAAATTTTGAATAAAGTTCCCACTCAAATGCTCCAGCAAGCTCAAGATTTTGAAAGAGCTCTATATAACTCTTCTGCTGTTCACTATATTTGACAAGCTAATTTGGCCTTATTCCTCAATGAAAAGTGTACAGTTGCCACTGTTTTTGGCATGCAATTCATCAGAGATATTCAACCCTCTTTCAGGTGGAATAAGACATGGTCATCCATGTGTTGGCCTAAGGCTAAAATTTTCATTAGGTTTCGATGGCAAACTCTTGAGAGCAGATAATCTAATGAAAAAATGAAGGCTATTTCTATAAACAAAGTTGTTTCCAACTCATTTCTATTTCCACTCTAATTTTGTTGTTTTATTTTCAATATTCCCTTCTTTAAAGCACTAAATTCATTGTTATTTTTGTTAAAAAGTTCTTGATAGTCATTGATATCTAGTACCCAACGAAGGCACTAAATTGGAATGATTTTTAACCCTTGACTATGTCATGTCAAAACACTGAACAACAAAATCGGGACTAGGAGGGCCTATAAGACAATTGTTTTAAATCTAGTAAACCAAAAGCCATCCTATTTGCAAGGAAGTTTCATGTTTGTTATTATTGTAATTTGTTGTTGGGCATGAAATTAAAACATATTAAAGGTAAGAGTAGCAATTCTGAACTAAAAAAAGGAGAAAGTAGATCAATATAAAGTTTCCACGTAAGAAAAAAGTTTGGGTTAATCAAGTACTGTGTTGCCTTTAATAATATAGTTGTTGTGCTTAAGTAGTATTTCCTTTTAGCCTCTTATACAACAATCCAATCACCCCTGATATGTCCTGCATAAATTTTGAATGGAGTCAGTTTCAATGCCCAATGCAATATGTGATGCAAATCGTAGTTGAAAATATCACAAAGTACTCACAAAACTCATAAGTACTCATGAGTCAAAAACCCTAGCAAGTTACTCACTTAAAACTTGCTGACAATTTTTGTAAAACTCACTACAATTTTTATGAAACTCGCCTAAATGATTACAAATTCGTTTATTCACCTAATGTAAAAAGCTCCTTATGATTTTTGCATTTTGGGCATGCAATTGGCAACAATTGGCAGCAATTTAAGGCATGTGACTAGCGATTTAAGGCACATGATTGGTGACGTGAATATGTAGGTTTTCATTTTTATTTTTTTTATTTTGCCTTCCTTGCAAATCAATTGAGTTGAGGGAGACTCATTGTAGACTTCAAATTTTAAACGACCTACAACTTTATATGATTTTTCTAGTTTTGTTCATAATACATATAGCAAGTTTAAACAACTTGTAATTTAGAGGAAATTATGGGTTTTTGTAATTTTGTTCATAATAATATTGCAAGTTTAAACAACCTGTAGGCTGTAATTTTCACAATTTAATATCCTTTGATTCCTTTCTATGCTAAAGCCTGAAAGTGTTGAAAGTGTTGAATTTTCACAATTTAATTCAACCTGTAGTTCACTTGAACTTGCAATATGAAGAAAATTTCAATTAAACGACCTACAGACATGAATTATAATTGTGAAAATTCAAGCCTGTTGGTCATTTAACTTACAATACGAAAAAAAATTCAATTAAACAACCCACAAGCTTGAATTTTCACATTGATGGCAAGGAAAATAATATTATTTTTCCTCAAAGAACTTATATAAGGAGTTGAGAGAGGGTTACCAATTCATATTATCAAATTCATTTCTCTTGAGATTGAATAATGTTTATCTTTTTTTCCTTAAAACAAAAACCCTTTGGCAAAGAATGGATTTGAGGATGAAAAAACTTTATTCTCGAGGAGCTACTCCCTTAGTGTTTTGTAGAGATCAATTTTTTTTTGTTCATGGCAATCTCATAAGCAATGAGGATGGCAATGTCAATGGCCAAGTTCTCCCTATTTTTGTACTAAATTTTATATGCAATTCCCATGGTGGCACACCGCATGGTAGGATTTGATATGTCCTTTACGACCAAATTTTTCCCATTTCAAGTCGCCCCAACTAGCTCTATGACCTCATTTTTAGCTTTCTTCTTCATTGAGAGCTTGCCTCTATTACAAAATTTGATGACTCCCTTGATAGGTTGCTTAGTCATTTGGTACGTCTAGTCGAGATAGATGATGTCGAAATGGATGCAGCTCATGATTAGTCTCGCCTAGGCATGCTCCTCATAGAAAATGGGGAAATCCTCCTTGTGAAAATGGTGAGCATAATGATGAGCACACGATCATATTGAGAGGAGGGGTGAATCAATATAAGACAAACTTTTACTTTTGCAAAACTTAACCACCATAGCAATAGCAATCACATAAGATCTAACAATTATGCAACACAAGAACACACAATTTATGTGGAAACCCTTTCAGAAGAAAACCACGGGAAAATATTGCTTATATAAAATCTCCTTACAAAATTTGTAGGCACCAACCCCTAGGAGACGCCAATCCCCTCTTTAATGATTTGTAGGCACCAACCCATTGGAGACACCAATCCCCACAATTGAGCACCAACTCACCAAGAGACACCAATCTCTTCTTTTGGGAGGCACCAACCTCTTCTACGAAATATCACCTTCAAGATGTTGCTCCTTCAATGGATGATGAACATATTGTCTTCACACAATCTGAATATACATAATTTTTCTCTCATGAATCTGCTCTTGAATGATACAAGTTCACCTTATATCTCTGCTCAAGTTCACCTTATATCTCTGCTCCAAATCTACCTTATATCTCTGCTCAAGGTTTGCGACAAAATCTGCTCCAAAAAGATACAATTTTTTATCCAAATTCTGCTCCAACTCAGGCACAAGGTCTACTCCAAATCAGCTCTTCAGTTTGCTCCAAATCAGCTCCTAGGTCTGCTCCAAATCTGCACTTAGAGGTCTGCTCCAAATCTCCACTTAGAGGTCTGCTCCAAATCAGGCACAATGTCTACTATAAATCTGCCTTAAAGATCTGCTCCAAATCAGGCAAATGCTTGCTATAAATCTGCCTTAAAGGCTCCAAATTAGGCACAATGCTGCTATAAATCTGCTCCTTTTTTTTCCTTAAATCTGCTCTTCTTCTCCTAATTTCTGCTCTTAAAAAGAATGATTTTACATTGAAGAACTTGCTTTCTAACCTCAAAAATAACTTGTATTTATATCCAAAACGCAATTACCAAAAGTAAACCTTCATTCACTTTTCAAAGTAGGTCTGCAATCTTTGATCAATATTAATTTAATGTGAGGTCGGCCATCCAAGGGAGATAACACTTCCTTAAGGGGTCGGCCCCTTTAATTAATATTCTATTTTAATTTCTACCTTTTAATCTAGTGCTGCCATAAGTAGATGGAGGTTGGTCATAAATAAATTAAATCAAACTCTTATTATTTCTTATCTTTAATCAACGAACTTTTCATCACGGAAGTCTTCCTTTGACATCAATGATGATAATTCTAACAATCTTGTCCATACGCCATTGACATTAAGATACAATATTGATGAGCACATGATTATACTGAGAGGGGGGGTGAATCAATATAATACAAACTTTTACCAATTTAAACTTAATTAATTATAACAATAATAACCATGCAAGATTTTGACAATTACGAACACAAGAACACCAAGATATATATGGAAACCCTTACGGGAGAAAACCACGGCACAAAATAATGTTCTTTTATATAAATCACCAATTACAATTATTGTAGGCACCAACCTAATGGAGGCACCAACCCCCAACAGATCTTTGTAGGCAAAAACCTACTAGAAGCACCAACTCCCTTTGCAAGGCACCAACCTTAACTAACTCGAGGCACCAACCTCTATGATGAACTGAAAATAATATCTGTATGAACAAGACTGATCTGCACTTTCCTCAAATTAATTCCTCCTTTTGTGATGTATAATTCTTATTTAAAGCTCACACAAACTCTTCCCTATTATTTCTGCTCTTCTCTATCACTCACACAATTTATCTCTGCATAGATTTTTCTTTTATTTCTGCCCAACTTTTCCACTATAACTGCAAGATCTTCTTCTCTATCTCAGCATCAACACTGCATAATCCTCCTCTTGTATCTGTATATATCTTCTCCTTTATCTATATTATCTTCATAAATCTCCTCTAAATTTCTTTAATATAAGTCTGAAATATTCTTCATGTTTTCTGCTCCAACTCTGATTTTACTTCTTCTCTCAATCAAAAGTAATATTCAATGAATTACATGCTCTAAAACATGCAAATCTTTTACCTCTTATATGTCTTCAAAGAGGGTAAGAGATATACCCTTTTACACTGCTTACCACCTTTCTCAATGGATACAACTCTTGAAACAGATCGCTGTCCTTTCACAAGGAAATAGCATGCTTTTTCAATATTTAATCACTGCCTTGTAATAATCGCTGCATTTTATCATACCTTTTCAAATATTAACCACTGCCTTGTCTTATATAATTTTTGTCTTATTTGATTTTGTCTCTAATAACAAAGCACTGCCTTTAATAATGAGTATAATTGCTGCCTTTAATTTAAACCATTTGTTATGACTTAACATGGGCTGCTTTATTCATTAATTCGCCGCCTCTATATCTATAATACAAAATTGCTGCTTTGTATTCTTAAAAACAAATTAAATGAGGCCACTACTTGGTGTTTATTTTGGCAATGCTAATCGCTACTTTCATTAAAACAATATAGATATACATGTATACTCGCTTGCCTCTATCAGTCATATCAGTGCTGCCTTGTCTAATACAATCAATGCTTGATCAAATGAAATCACTGCCCATACATAACCGTTCCTCTCCATTCTAAGAATCGCTGCTTATCTATATAGATATTTTCTGCTGTTTGATATTACTTTTCCAAATACTGTTTCAACTGGCAAATTAACATCATTGTTTTCAGGTTCAAATGCAGTTATTTTGATTTCTATCAGCAAGACCAACCACAGTGAAATATAGACCCTGCTGGTCCCTCTGTAACCAGAACTAAGTCCTCAGAAGTGAATAAAAAATTTCTCAACTAGTATGAGGCTTGACTTCCAATGTATTTTCTTTTTTCATACACTGCAGTAATACCAGGGAGATGTAGATTCAATTTCTTAACTTTAGCTTTGCCTTTACCATCAGCAAACTGGATAGAGTTATTTATTAGTTCTTATGGAAATTACTCCCTGTAAGCTTATCCTTGAAGTTCGTAGACTCATAATTAGCTATTTGGTATTCCCAAGAATTCTATGATCTGATGAGCATAGACTACATTATTTTTTATCCAAAAACTGTTATCTTCAGTTATGCTCATTGCCATTCATTAGATCAATGACAATCTTCTCACCTTTCAAAACAACAATCTCACTTATACACCTTGACATCAATGACAACATTTCCAACAAATATTTCCAACACATAAAACTAAAATTAACTAAGTCATAAAAGCACAAAAATTGAATCATACTGAAAAATATGCAATTGAGATTGATATTGAATGATACTTTTACATTGAATCCATTGGTTTTTTAAAGCTTTTATTTGTCCATATAAAACTAACTAATCTAACCTACAGGAATGTAAATTCCCAAAACTAACTTATTTAACTTAACACTAACATTTTTTATTTATTATCTACTAACATACTAAACTAAAGATGTAATATTCCAACATTCCTCCTCTTGTTACATCAATCCAAACAAAGGACAAAATACTACAAAGACTGAACACGGCAGCCCTTCTAGATGTTGATGTTCATAAGCAGCTTCGGGCAAATTCTTCCAGCCCAGATCGCATTAAATGCCAGCCTATCATCTATTTAATTGATGGATGCAATTTATGAAAAGTCACTTCATTTGATAAACATTAATTAATATCGATTTGTGGAGGAGATACGAATTTAATAAAGAGGCACGATCTTGAGAAGGCCGACTTCTTGTAAATTAAAAGTCATGTTTCCTAATAAGGCCGACATGCTATTTTGAAGGGGCACGTCTCTCCCATTGATTGGTATATATACATCCTCATTTGTACTCCATTCATCATCCATTCATTAGCATTTATTCCATTCATATCCAGTTCGAGTTATCCATGTGCGAGTTCATCTCAAGAGCAAATTGAGATCTGAATAGAAGGCTGAGATTATAGTTAAGCAGTTTGCATCACACAGTTTCTGTACTTGCATCAGTTTGTGGTGCTTTGTGTTGGCCTTCTTATCGGCCTATTGTATAAGTGGCATTCTTGTTGAGATTCAATAATAGAAGAGATATTATTGGCTGGGTTTTTTTCTCCCTCGAGAGGAGGGTTTTCCCAGGGTATCTGTTGTGTCTTGTGTAGATTTTTGAATTAATTTTCGTGCATTTAAATCTGATCATATAATTTAACATGGTATCAAAGCGGGTTTGAGAAGATCGTGATCAGATTTGTTCTTACAGCGATACTCTATTCTCTTCTTTATATTTCTTTGTCTATGTCCACCTTAATCAAGATGGTGAACAGTTTGAAGATTGAGGATAGACTCGAGGGAGCGTCCTACTATACATCATGGAGGTTTAGGATCATGCTCACCTTGGAAGAGAATGATTTGGCTGAGTTTGTGGAGACCAAAGTTTCCGAACCAGAAGAGGAAGAAGAGAAGTTGCAATGGAGGAAGAAAGACATCAAGGCGAAGAAGTTGTTGGTTGATTCCGCAAAGACCATATTGTTCCGATTGTCTCCGAGTTGGAGACAACAAGGATATGTTCAAAACATTGGAGGAGATGTACGAAATCAACAACACAAGCTGGGCACTTGCACTAAAGCAACAACTACACCATGTGAAGATGGCGAAAGGAGAAACAGTGATTGCCTATTTCATGAGGATTTCGGAATTGAGAGATCAGCTCTCTACGATTGGTCATGTGGTTGATGATAAAGACTTGACGATGCTTGCTCTCAATGGTCTTCTATTTTCATGGGAGTCGTACATTCAAAGAATCAGTGCAAGATCCAAACTTCCTAAGTTTCATCGCTTGAGGGCCGATTGCATTCAAGAAGAGTCAAGGTTGGTGGCTAGAGGCGTTGGTCAAAGTTCATCTAATGAAGATATTCATGTTCTCGCCTCACAAGCTGTCATGTCCCCATCCTAGTCAGCAATGGTGACGAGGTTAGCCTATCATTTGATCCTCGTAGGTGACAGGAGTGTTCAGAGGATCCTTTTGGCAGTGCTCAGTGTTGGTTAGCTCCAGTTTGCAGTGTGTCAGGTTTGGGCCTTCGCAGAATCTTCCAGAGAGTCTTTTCAGAGAACTTTCTATTTTTAGAAAGTTAGGTCAGGCAGAAGCTGCTATTTCGGGCAGGGCACCTGGTGCACTTTATCAGCTCAGATTCGACCCAGTTCAGCAGATGGTTGATTTGGACGGAGAAATAAGGAGTAATTAATGGGTTATTAAATATTTAATAATTTGACTTTATTATAAAGTCACTTTATTGAAATATTAAAATATTTAATTAATTGGCTCAATTATAAAGTATTTAATTATACTTTATAATATATTATTATAATGTGACTTAATGAGTATTTAATGCTCATTAAAAGTGGACGCCAATTATTTAATCATTTTTCCTAAGTTCAAAAGTGAAAATTAAATCATTTATTTAAATGATTATTTTAATGAAGAATTAGGTCGAACTTTTCAAGAGAGAATATATTACTCTTCACAGGCAAAATCGAACTATCTTGTTTATTATTCAATTTTGTCTTCTGAGCATCTGAGCTTTGGAGTTTGCAAACCCTAGGGTTTCTGGCAAACATCGTTTCTGGAGAACGTAACCTCTTCAGAGATCAGGCATACTGAGGCTGTGAGATACCAGCTGAAGATTGCACTTGGTGATTTCATCCAGAAGTCACAGATTGGGCTTAAGCATTTAATCAGCAGAGATTATCCATCTTCCATCAGAGGCGACTTCATCCATTTCCATTCATCTGAGTTTTGGCACAAATTTCAAGAATCCGTACTGTTCATTAATTGCTGCTGTACAGGCCGTACCAGCAGGGGCCGTACATATCCATTCCCAGAGGAACGCCTCCCCTTCTCAGCTTCTGGCTTGGGATTATTGGGCGCTTTGGTCAACTAAGTTTGTGCGTTGGTTTTGGAGCTCAGAGGAACCTTCATTCATTCTGGCCGTACATTCTTTAATCAGCTGCAGCCGCCATTTTAAATCAGGTTTTTCTCATTTAATGATCTGTATTTCCTTCATACTCTGCAACTGGCTATTGTAAAATTCTTGGAAGTGAAATGTAATGCAACGCCTATCATCTATGATCAAAAAACTAGGCTTATATGGATTTCTAGAATTTATTTGAATTTATTTGCATTTATAAGCAAAATCGCATTTTTACATTATTGTCAAAAAACCTTCAAAATCACAAAAAACCAAAAATTGCAAAAACGACAAAAAAATCAATTAGGGTTTGAACAGAGAACCACCAGGGTTCTGACAGTGGTATCAGAGCACAGATCTCCTGCCATCCTGTGCTTTTTCAGTGATTATTCAGAATACAGTGCATTTCTGGGTTGCCTTTTATGAACCAAGACATTATTCAGTATACCAGAGGTGTAGGGACAGGCAAAGACGAAGACTGGACAGGTCCTCCGATTCCAGAAGGTCAGACAGTATCAGGAGTGCTTGGTTTTCACAGATCCAGTTCAGACGGTAGTGAAAACAGTGTTGCAACCCTAATGGCAGATCGTGAGACTTCCTCAGAGACTCGCAGGGATCCAGGGAAGGCACATGCAGAGGGTGACATTACTGATGAGGAGTTTAGACGGAGACACGACAACATGATGGATATGATGTCGCAGTTGATGGGTACTATTAGGCAGTGTACGCCCACACAGCCTCATTTCATACAGATTGGACAGACGAGCGGGACCACTCCAGTGGATCAGCCATTGGCATCAGCTCCTAGGCAGCCGTTACCGATCTATCAGGAGCGTAGGCCAGGCCAGCCTACTTTCTTACCCAGAGATACTCCACCTCAGACTCCAGGGAGCAGAGCATCAGGTGCATCACCAGGACTTCCAGCCACAGAACGGCATGTCGGTGGCAGACTTGACGAGATTTCATGGCGAGTACATGTCTTTAGCGCCTGAGATCCGGCAGGCACTCACGTTTCATGAGTTTATAGATGTCTATAAACCCAGAGGAGGAGGTAGATTTGATCGTAGACCCCCACAGCATCAGCAGCAGCAGCCACAGGTGAATAGGGATTTACAATATGCTGTGAGCAAGATTACACTGCCATATTTTGATGGGTCAGAGAAGACATCAGCTAGGTCATGGGTCCAGAAATTGGACAACTATCTGTCACTTAGACCTATGCAGGAGGATGAGGCAATTAAATTTGCCACTTTACATCTGGACGGAGTAGCGCATGATTGGTGGCACCACGGCATGTACACATTAGGCCATCATGCTGTTAATACCTATCAGGAGTTCACAAGCAGATTGATAGAAAGATTTGATAGGAAGGATCCAGAGTTGTATTTCAGAGAGTTGGCTCAGCTCAGACAGACTGGCAGTCTGGAAGCATACATTGGCGAGTTTCAGAGAGTGGCAGTCATGGTGACTGGCATTTCAGAGAGGAGACTCATTATATTATTTGTTGAGGGTTTGACAGAACCCATGAGAGGTTGGGTCAAGGCTTTTGACCCTCCCACACTTCAGGAGGCCATGCGGAAGGCACGCAGCATGGAACTTGCCGCACCTCGCAGCAAGTTCAATTCAGGGTCCACTCCATACACGAGACCCAACAGGCCTTTCGATAGAAACAATGACAGAAATAGACCCTTTGACAGGAGGAAGGATCAACAGGATCCTAAGAGACAGAATGCACCCCCGTTTGACAGAGAGACTTTGAACGAATTACGTAAGAAGAAGTTGTGTTTTTGGTGCAAGGCACCCTATGATGAAAAGCACATATGCCCACTTCGTCCGAAAGTCAAAAATAATCAAATGGAGTGGTATTATGAGGGCGAAGAGCAATCTGATCTGTCAGACCAGCAAGCTGATTCCGAGCCTTCAGATGATGAGAAGTCCGAAAATGAGAATGAACATGAAGGTGGAAGGAAGCTACAGGAAGCCCATCTGACTAGTCTTCAGAGAGATGGTTCATTTCGACTCCGTGGGCTCTTAGCAGGTCAGAAGGTGATTACTTTGTTGGATACGGGTGCGACACATAATTTTATTGATGCACGTCTAGTGGAGAGACGTGGTATCCAGACAGAGGCTTTCGAGGGTATCCGAGTCAAGGTAGCTGACGGATACACGCTCAGGTGCGACAGGAAGATTACTGATCTGCCGATGAGATTGAACAACTATGAATTCAAGACTGAATTCTATGTTGTTAATATGGGTGATACAGATGTGGTACTAGGGATGGCATGGTTACATGATTTGGGTGAGTTCACGCTCAACCTACGGGATATGGAGATGAAATTCAAGGTTGACGGAAGGCCACATGTCATCAAGGCAATTCGGGACAGTAATCTTAGGATGGTTTCATTCAGGCGGATGGAGAGGCTCATTCGTCATGATATGGTTGACTGGGCGGCTGAGTGCATGTTGATGCCAGCCCAGCAGGAGCCGCAGAAGGGTGAGTACCACCCTGACATACAGATTCTGAGGACTAAACACTCCAAAGTGTTTAGTGATATTCCACCTGGTAGGCCTCCAGATAGAGGTACAGAGCACATTATTGAGTTGGAGGAGGGCGCAAAGCCCGTTATGATTACTCCCTACCGACATCCGAAACGACTCAAAGATGAAATAGAAAAGACCATTAATGAGTTGTTGGCTATGGGTCATATCAGACCTAGCAAATCCCCTTTTGCTTCATCGGTTGTATTGGTGAAGAAGAAGGATGGATCCCTTCGGATGTGCATCGATTACAGGCAGCTCAACAAAAGAACCATCAAGAATAGGTACCCCATTCCGCGCATTGATGAGCTGATAGATGAGTTGCATGGTGCAGTCTTCTTTACGAAGATTGATTTGAGATCAGGGTACCATCAGATACAGATGAGGGAGCAGGACATTGAGAAAACCGCTTTCCGGTGTCATTGCGGTCACTTCGAGTTCTTGGTTATGCCCTTCGGGTTAACCAATGCACCTGCCACCTTTCAGGCAACTATGAACAGGGTTTTCAGTGCTCAGTTGAGGAGATTTGTGTTAGTCTTCTTCGACGACATTTTGGTTTATAGCAGGTCATGGGATGAGCATCTGGCTCATTTGGATACAGTCTTGGGTATCTTAGCAGATGAGTCTTTCTATGCTAAGGAATCCAAGTGCGAGCTTGGCATGGAGGAGTTGTTATATCTAGGGCACATCATCAGTGCCAAGGGAGTGAGTATGGACCCTGAAAAGGTCCGAGCTATAGTTGACTGGCCGGTACCTGAGAACCTTACGCAGCTCAGAGGGTTCATTGGGTTGTGTGCATTCTACAGGAGATTTGTTAGTGGGTTCTCACGTCACGCCGCACCCCTTACTGACTTGACGAAGAAGGGGGCTTTTACTTGGTCACCACAGGCGCAGGAGTGCTTTGACAGGTTTAAGGTGATCATGACTTCATGTCCGGTGCTAGCATTGCCTGACTTTTCGAAGTCATTTGATTTATTCTGTGATGCTTCAGGAGAGGGCATTGGTGCCGTTTTGATGCAGGAGCGTCATCCGATTGCATTTGAGAGCAGGAAACTCAGGGGTCCTGAGAGATTTTATAGCATTTACGACAAGGAGATGTTAGCCATTATGCATGCATTGGCTAAGTTTAGGCAGTACTTGGTAGGCAGCAAATTCAGTGTTCGTACAGATCATAACAGCCTAAAACATTTCCTTGGACAGCGAGACTTGAACGAGAGGCAGCAGAAATGGGTCAGTAAACTGCAGTCATATGACTTCGACATTACTTTCATTAAGGGGAAGCAGAATATAGTAGCTGACGCCTTGTCTCGTAGACCCCAGTTGAATGCCTTAGCACAGATTACAGAGGATTGGAGGCATCGGATCATTGCAGAGTATGCTAAGAACCCATGGGCTTCTAGCATCATTGACAGGACAGAGCAGGACGACAGGTATACAGTTGTAGATGACTTGATCATTTACAAGGGGCGGATTCTTTTGGTTCCTGGCTCTGAGGTACGGACTACAGTTTTGAGAGCCTTTCACGACCTTCCTATGGCAGGCCATCCTGGATACTACAAGACTTACAAAATGGTTAGGGAACGGTTTACTTGGAAAGGGCTGAAAACTGATGTTTTGCAGTATGTCCGTGATTGTTCTGTGTGCCAACAGAACAAGCAGGAGCACACCTACCCTGCTGGATTACTCCAGCCACTTCCGATACCTGACAGGAAGTGGGAGTGTTTATCTATGGACTTTATCACGGGTTTGCCGAAAGCCCAGGGTAAAGATTGCATTTATGTAGTGGTTGATCGGTTGACTAAGTACGCCCATTTCTTCCCGATTACGACTACTTTCACAGCATCGCAGACTGCAGAGTTGTTCTTCAGAGAGGTTTTCCGATTGCATGGATTGCCTCGGACGATAGTCAGCGATAGAGACAGTTCGGTTCATGAGCAACTTTTGAGTTAGTTCGTGACTTTGTGGGACCGAAATGACACCGAAAATTTACCATCCACAGAATCGATGGACGCATTTAGATTGTCAATAAGTGGGTGGAAGGTTATTTGCGCAATTATATAGCTGGTCAGCAGAGAGCTTGGGTGAGTGGATTTACTTGTGCGAGTATTGTTATAACTCGACTCACCATATGACGATACAGATGACCCCCTTCATGGCATTGTACGGGTATGAGGCGCCCAATCTTCTGGATTTGATTTTGAGCGATAGCAGAGTGCCGAAAGGCATGTGATATGATGCGAGTCAGCAGACATCTTGAGGTCTCTCCGAGACAATATCCAGCAGGCAAGAATCAGCATAAGCAGTATGCCGACCGAAGAGGGTTGAGCGCAGTTTTGAGGCGGGTGATATGGTGTACCTCATGTTGCAGCCGTATCGTCAGTCTACTCTGCGGAAGAGTGGGGTGAGAAACTTAAACCTCGCTTACTATGGTCCATTTCGTGTTGTCAGACGAGTGGGCGAGGTTGCTTATGAGTTGGACTTGCCAGCTGATAGCAAGGTCCATAATGTATTTCACGTTTCTCGCCTGAAGAAGGCATTGGGTCAGCATGTTGTTCCCTCTCCAGTTTTGCCACCCCTTGATGATGAAGGGAAACTGATACTAGTACCTGAGGCCATCCTTGATATGAGAGAGAGACACCTTCGGAGGCGTGTGATCAGGGAATATCTGGTCAAGTGGAGAGATTTGCCAGTTGAGGATGCTACATGGGAGTCAGAGGCGATTTTACAGCATCCAGAGTTGAGATTGCTTGAGGACAAGCAATTTCGGAGGGCTGGACTGTCATGTCCCCATCCTAGTCGCCAAAGTGACGAGGTTAGCCTATCATTTGATCCTCGTAGGTGACAGGAGTGTTCGAGGATCCTTTTTGGCAGTGCTCAGTGTTGGTTAGCTCCAGTTTGCAGTGTGTCAGGTTTGGGCCTTCGCAGAATCTTCCAGAGAGTCTTTTCAGAGAACTTTCTATTTTTAGAAAGTTAGGTCAGGCGGAAGCTGCTATTTCGGGCAGGGCACCTGGTGCACTTTATCAGCTCAGATTCGACCCAGTTCAGCAGATGGTTGATTTGACGGAGAAATAAGGAGTAATTAATGGGTTATTAAATATTTAATAATTTGACTTTATTATAAAGTCACTTTATTGAAATATTAAAGTATTTAATTAATTGGCTCAATTATAAAGTATTTAATTATACTTTATAATATATTATTATAATGTGACTTAATGAGTATTTAATGCTCATTAAAAGTGGACGCCAATTATTTAATCATTTTTCCTAAGTTCAAAAGTGAAAATTAAATCATTTATTTAAATGATTATTTTAATGAAGAATTAGGTCGAACTTTTCAAGAGAGAATATATTACTCTTCACAGGCAAAATCGAACTATCTTGTTTATTATTCAATTTTGTCTTCTGAGCATCTGAGCTTTGGAGTTTGCAAACCCTAGGGTTTCTGGCAAACATCGTTTCTGGAGAACGTAACCTCTTCAGAGATCAGGCATACTGAGGCTGTGAGATACCAGCTGAAGATTGCACTTGGTGATTTCATCCAGAAGTCACAGATTGGGCTTAAGCATTTAATCAGACAGAGATTCATCAGTATTCAGCAGAGATTATCCATCTTCCATCAGAGGCGACTTCATCCATTTCCATTCATCTGAGTTTTGGCACAAATTTCAAGAATCCGTACTGTTCATTAATTGCTGCTGTACAGGCCGTACCAGCAGGGGCCGTACATATCCATTCCCAGAGGAACGCCTCCCCTTCTCAGCTTCTGGCTTGGGATTATTGGGCGCTTTGGTCAACTAAGTTTGTGCGTTGGTTTTGGAGCTCAGAGGAACCTTCATTCATTCTGGCCGTACATTCTTTAATCAGCTGCAGCCGCCATTTTAAATCAGGTTTTTCTCATTTAATGATCTGTATTTCCTTCATACTCTGCAACTGGCTATTGTAAAATTCTTGGAAGTGAAATGTAATGCAACGCCTATCATCTATGATCAAAAAACTAGGCTTATATGGATTTCTAGAATTTATTTGAATTTATTTGCATTTATAAGCAAAATCGCATTTTTACATTATTGTCAAAAAACCTTCAAAATCACAAAAACACCAAAAATTGCAAAAACGACAAAAAAATCAATTAGGGTTTGAACAGAGAACCACCAGGGTTCGACACAAGCTTCAAGAAGAAAAAGGAAAAGATGGGAAGAAAGGATTCTTCAAGAGGAATTGAGATAAGGGAAATGATGGTGCCCCTCCAAGAAAAAGAGAGACTTGTCCAAGATTCAATGCTTTAGGTGTGATAAGTTTGGCCACTTTGTAAGCATTGTCCATCTAGACCTCACAACAAGTCACCGTTAAGATGTTGATGATGCTTCCCTTGAAGGATTCATGTGAATACTTGTTCTATTCGGCATTATCAAGCAATGTACCTACAGACACCAACACTTGGCTGATTGAGTGGTGCTTCTCGTCACATCACTGGTTTAAGGAGCACTTATCAAGCTTGGTGGAGAGAGTCTCTCAACAAGTCATTATCGGAGATGATGCAAGCTACTCCATGAAAGGGATTGGGACCTCTACTCTTCATTTGGATTATGGTATCTCACTTCAGTTGAGCGATGTTCTTTATGTTCGAGGAATCAAGCGCAATCTCATTTCAATTTCAGCCCTAGAAGATAAAGGGTATCAAGTTGCCTTCTCCAAAGGCAAAGTTCTTGTGTGGATGGAGAATTCCAGCTTCAAGGATGCTCAAGTAATTGGTGTTAGACATGAAAGCCTCTATAGGCTATGTATGTGTCCACTGCAAGCATTAGTTCATGATTCTTCAAGTTTATGTGATCTTTGGCATCGAAGATTGGCTCACCTACACTTCCGAGCCTTACCTATCATGGAGAAGATGGTTATGGGTCTTCCTAAGTTCAATCAGGAGCATGAAGGAACTTGCAAAGGTTGTGCATTGGGTAAGAATACAAAAGCTCCATTCCATAGTAGAGAAAGTAGATCTAAGTGTATTTTAGATCTTAGTCATTCTGATTTATGTGGACCTATGTCTATTCCTTCTTCAAGTGGGTTCTTGTATTATGTTCTTTTTATTGATGACCACTCTAGAAAGACTTGGATTTATTTTTTGAAAACTAAAGAGTCTAAGGAAGTGTTAGGAAGGTTTAAGGAGTTCAAAGCCTTGGTAGAGAATCTTTCTGGTAAAAGAATCAAGGTCCTCAGATCTGATAATGGTGGAAAATACACCTCTGGCAGCTTTCGAGATTTTTGTGTTGATGCAGGGATTAAGAGGGAGTTCTATGTTCCCTATAATCCTCAACAAAATGGTGTTGCAGAGAGAAAGAACAGGTCGATCGTGGAAGCAACAAAAGCCATGATCCATGACCAGGATTTGCAAACCTTCTTATGGGCAGAAGCTTCTAGGACTGCAGTATATGTACAGAATAGAAGTCCTCACAAGATCTTGAAGAATATGACTCCGGAAGAAGCCTTCACAGGGAAGAAGCCAGAGGTTAGTCATTTAAGTATCTTTGGATGTCCTGTGTCACATCCCTTACATTGAGACTATGTTTGGTTATGTATTTCAAATGCAATGTTAGGTGCAAATAACCGCTTTCATGTGATTATGACATTGGGAATGAATAGTTGATCTTTTATTGTAACTATAATGTTAACGAACTTTTAATTTTGCCAGTGAATTATTGTTCATGAGAAGTTGAATGTGATAATGAGATTATACTTATATATATATGGAAATATATTTATAAACGTTGAGAACAATCTAACCACAATCCTCGTCAGTGGATGCAGGACTGTTGATGCCACGAGAGAAAAGGGAAAATATCATCAGGGAGAGGACACAGTTAACAATGGATCAATTTTATTGTCAAACCTTGAGTCAATGCAAGACAGTTGTGCCGACGTCATAACCTTGACCATAAATAATTTAATATAATAATTATTGCTAAATAAGTTAATTCAAATTATTAATTAAAAATCTCCTTTTGGAGTTGAGTGAGCAAATTCTTAATTATCTTTTAGGAATTGCAAAGGTTGTGAGATATTAAATAAACACTAGAAGATATTAAACCGATGCCTTCAAATTAAATATAAAACATAAGTAAGTCTTAAGTTAAAAAAATGAATGGAATAAGAATTGGAGCCGTCGGTGGTTTTGAAGTGGAAGTTTTTCCCGACATTTTTCCATCATACCTCCTTTGAAACGGCCAAGATGGGGAAGCCAGGCAGTCGCGTGGCTCTTGTAGTCTTGGCGGAAAATTTTTTTAGAGCAATTTTAGGTGTTAGTTGGGGGGTTTTTTTGGGCGATTGATATGCAACCATTGTTGGCTCGGGGATTTTGGGGAGAGCTTATCTTGTTTCTTTACCGAATTCTTCTGAGAGGTAGCAGGGAAACACTCCTTTCATTTCTAATGACTTGGAAAAACCCATTTCCATCTGCTTCCATTGATAACCTTTCCTTTTCCAGTCCCGTATCTCATCCTTTCCCGTCAATGACCTTACCAGGGGCTATCCAAGATTATTCCTCAGAAGCTTAACGTGGGAAAGCCTGGGCGATTTATACAAGCTTTAGATTTTAGTGTTGTTTCCTAGTAACTGACTAAGCCGTCTTCTAAATTTTCCTTGGTCGGAAAGACTTCAGGAGCATCGATGTTTGACCCGAGCACAGAAGAGAAGAATCGGGATCTCTTTCAAAGTTATAGAGCTTCAAGTTCAGGCATGTAAAGAGACCTTGCTTTGTTAAATTAGGCATCGAAGATTCTTAAGTATATTTTGTGACTCTTATGTGTTAAATGAAATTTCATTTAGTCTTCTCATCTTTTGAAGTAAACTTAAATCGGGTTCTTACTACCTTCCGGGTATATGTTCAATAGAAGACTCTTTATAGATTCAGTTTTGTACCACAGTTGGCATTCAAAATTCCTCTTTCTATTACCATACTATATCTAAACCGATAGTCTGATCCATTGTCTTTTATTTGGTAACCTTCAGACCAAGGCTAAGTTGACTTTATTTTTCTTTGAGCTGGAGCGGTATCTTTACTTTTTTTTCCCCTCCGAGATCTTTATTTGGCAATTGAATGTTTTAGTTTTGGAAGGATCCTATATGGTACTAGCCTCTTTCTGTCTCTCTCTCTTTCTATAAGATTCTCGCATAATCATAAATAAGTTATGAATCTGATACAAGCTATTGTAATGTGATTCTTTGGATAAGAACTAACCTCGAGTTAAGAGAGAAAAGGTTATAACTAGTCATGGAGAAATAGACAATGAATGGGATTAACTTGAGCCTAGGAAAGTTAAAATGTTTCTTCCTTGAACAAGAGAGAATTTGCTTATAAATTCCGAAAGGAAAGTTGGGATTGAGTTTTTAAAACTTCTTCTCATCTCCATAATCTTGGATGAGTTATGCCAATTGGAAATTCTTGCTGCAAGAGGAATCTTGGAAATACGAAATATCATAAATTAAAGAAATAAAAAATATTAAATTCCGAAATAGAATCATGTTCTTCCTTGCAATGTGAGACCATTATCCTGATGAACCTTCTTGAAGGACAAATCTCTTCTTTCCTCTTTAGGTGTTAAGAAAAACCAAAGGGTCTAAAGGATGTGAATTATCCTTCTATGCCCGATATTAATTTCAATTACCTTGGTTCAAGAGGGAAGATCTGAATTCATGACACTATAATATAAAACATTGAATTCATATTGTCAAAAAAGACTCTTTAATCTCTTATCTTAAATTGGAGAATAGTAGCTTATAGATATTCAGATGGAACAAGTTATGAATTGAGTTCCACTTTTTCTAGAAAGGATAACAATATAATACTTAAACAAGATGTGAATTCGAACCTAGTTCTTGTAATGTTAAACCTTAAGGTTAAGACTTAGCGATAACGAAACCAGATACGATAAGATTAAAACTTGATCTGAGAATTATCATGCCAAGAAAGGGTGAGAGTGCTGACGGCACAGGAGTGCCAGAGATATCGGCACAGGAGTGCCAGTATTAATAAAATCCTTGGCCAAGGTACGATGCTAGAATCTGCATCTGTCAGCTATCAAGTTCCAGATATATCACTGATCAGAGTGGCCTTTCTAGTTGGGAGGAACCCTTAGTAAGGTCGATCAGGAGGTATAGGTCCTTGACACCAGACTCAGAGGCATGATGATAAATTGATCCATGTTGATTACCCTCGTGAAGGGCGGGTTCTTCAGTTGAAGAAACTCGGGAGACCAGTAGGTCTTGGTTGGGCGGTAAAGCCCCTGATGATAATTCTCTTTCCCTCGATAAAGAATTCCAAGTATGATAGTATGGAGATGATGTCAAATGGAATTCTTCCTCTCTCGTAAATCCAGGTACATGCAAAGGTAATTGAACTTCTATTTCATCTATGCCATGAATGCTATTCTTAATGTTAATGAACATAGTAAGATTCTCAGATACTTAGGGAGATAGTTACTTGAATTTATTCAGCTGTTATATTGTTTCATAGCTGTAGTAATTATTCGTTATCTTCTGGAAGCAAAGAAAAGTAATTATTATTCTTCTGCAATTTCTTGTTAGATGTTTATAGTTAATAGTTTCTTTTCAGCTGAAAATGAAATTAAAAGTTAGTTGATAATGTAACGACGTCTGAATTGAATTCTCTTTTCCATCTTGCTGCAAATGAAACCCTAGTTGAGCAATTATTTAGTTATTGATCTGCCATGATCAATTGGCGGAAAGCTGTTGAACGATTCTTGTGAACTGAAACTGAAACTGAAAATTAAAAAGATAATTACATGTTTGAGTTAGTTGGATCAATTGGAAACCCTAGTTTCAAAAACAATTTAGCTACAGTTCAGCTGAAAGTTAGTTGTCAGTTGAAAATTTTAAACTGTAGTCCGGGAAGGTTGTTACATCCTGTCTATGTTCATGTTCCAAAGGAAAAGAGAACTAAGATGGAGCCTTCTAGTAAGAAGGGAATATTCGTGGGCTACAGTGAGACATTAAAAGCCTACAGAATATACATACCAGGGCAGAAATTGATCGAGATCAGTAGGGATGTCACATTCGAGGAAGATGTAGCATTCAGAAGATCCAAGGGAGCTCATGTGGAGATTGACAATGATGAGTCACCTCAGGATATGGAAGTTGACCATACTCCTGAGATTCAGAGGGAGACTTCAGAACCAAAGGAAGATATTAATCCAGTGCAACCCTTGGAACCTACTAATGGGCCTACCGACATTGTAATTGGGAGAAAAAGACCTCTATGGGTCAGGCGAACTATGCAAGAGGCTGAAAGGTTTGCAGCTCCTAGAGGTACATTCAAAGAAAGTAAAAGACCACATAAGTTCTCCAATTATGTTGCCTTGATGAGTCAGATTATTGAGTCTGAGCCTTCTAGTGTGGAGGAAGCTTCCAGTCAACGGGTTTGGAGAGATGCTATGTCTGAGGAATACCAATCAATTCTCAAGAATGATGTTTGGGGCATTGTTCCTAGACCCAAGGGAAAATCTGTGGTATCTTCAAAATGGCTCTTTAAAATCAAGCATGTTGCAGATGGGAGCATTGAGAAGTACAAGGCAAGATTCGTGGCTCGTGGATTTTCACAAAAAGAGGGAGTTAATTATGAAGAAACATTTGCTCCTGTTGCTCGCTATACCTCTATTAGAACCATCATTTCCATTGCTACATCTAGAGGATGGAAGATTCATCAAATGGATGTGAAGACAGCTTTTCTAAATGGTGTGATCAAGGAAGAAGTTTATATCGAGCAACCTGATGGATTTGAGGTTCATGGGAAGGAGTCTCATGTTTGCAAGCTGAAGAAGGCCCTGTATGGCCTTAAGCAGGCTCCTCGAGCATGGTACGAAAGGATTGATCGTTACTTGTCAAGTTTGGGCTTCTTGAAGAATGATGTTGACTCCAACCTATACTTTAAGGTAATTGACGGTGAAGCATTGATTTTGGTTTTATATCTTGATGATTTGATTCTTACTGGAGAAGAGCACTTAATCATCAAATGTAAGAAAGAGTTGGCCTCTGAGTTCGAAATGAAAGACCTTGGGCTTATGCACTACTTCGTTGCCTTAGAAGTCTGGCAGAAACCAGATGAGATGATTCTAAGTCAAGGGAATGTACAAAAAGCTGATTGGGTCCTTGATGTATCTAGTTAACAGTAGACCAGATATCTGTTATGCTGTGAGTGCACTTAGTCAGTTCATGTGTGAACCGAGACAAATACATCTTGTTGCAGCTAAACATATCTTGAGATACTTGCGTGGCACAGTTGGATATGGGTTGAGATACTCTTCAGATGCAGACTTGGAATTGCATGGTTATACTGATTCTGATTGGGCAGGGTGTGTCACAGATCGGAAGAGCACTTCTGGATGTTGCTTCAATTTGGGATCTGCTATGATATCCTGGTGCAGCAAGAAGCAGTCATCTGTAGCATTGAGTACAGCAGAGGCAGAATATATTGCAGCTTTTATGGCAGCTCGGGAAGCAGTGTGGCTTCGTAAGCTCCTTGCAGGATTGTTTGGACAATCAATGGAGCCTACTATCATCCATTGTGATAACCAGAGTTGTGTGAAGCTTTCCATCAATCATGTGTTTCATGACATATCCAAGCATGTTGAGATCAAATACCACTATATCAGAGATATGGTATTGAGGAAGCCTATACAATTGAGGTATATTAGCACTGACGAGCAGACGACAGACATTCTCACCAAGCCTCTCTCTAGAATAAATTGTGTACTTTCGAGATAAGTTTGGTATGGTGGAGAATCCAGCCTTAACTGAGAAAGAGTCTCAGTATTAGTGATTCTCCATAATGAGTTCTTCTATGTGATAGAAGTTCAAGGTGAAATCCCTTGGTAACGAGTTTTTCTCTGTGAGAGAAGTTCGAGGTGAAATCCCTTGATTAATGAGTTCTTCTTTGTGAGAGAAGTTCGAGGTGAAATCCCTTGATTCCACCCTCTGAGAGAGTCATGGTGGATGTCATGTGTGTGACTCCATGACAGCATCACGTGAGAGAGTCCGTGATGATCTTCTTGTACTTGTGTTTCACCCTTTGGGAGAGCCATGGTGAAAGTCATGTTGAGGTGACAACATCACGCAAGTGATGAACACTTGTACATACCATACATGGTTGTAGCCATTATGGTTGATATCATGTTGAGGTGATATTTGATATCACGATGAGGTGATATTCTTCTTTTCCACTTATGGTTGTCCGTTGTAGCCATAATAGTAGACATCACGATGAGGTGATTTGTCTTGTGCAGCTGGAAGTATCCTCCCTAGCTGAGAGGGAGTGTTGATGTTCATAAGCAGCTTCGGGCAAATTCTTCCAGCCCAGATCGCATTAAATGCCAGCCTATCATCTATTTAATTGATGGATGCAATTTATGAAAAGTCACTTCATTTGATAAACATTAATTAATATTGATTTGTGGAGGAGATACGAATTTAATAAAGAGGTGCGATCTTGAGAAGGATGACTTCTTGTAAATTAAAAGTCATGTTTCTTAATAAGGCCGACATGTTATTTTGAAGAGGCACGTCTCTCCCATTGATTGGTATATATACATCCTCATTTGTACTCCATTCATCATCCATTCATATCCAGTTCAAGTTATCCATGTGCGAGTTCATCTCAAGAGCAAATTGAGATCTGAGTAGAAGGCTGAGATTATAGTTAAGCAGTTTGCATCACACAGTTTCTGTACTTGCATCAGTTTGTGGTGCTTTGTGTTGGCCTTCTTATCGGCCTATTGTATAAGTGGCATTCTTGTTGAGATTCAATAATAGAAGAGATATTATTGGCTGGGTTTTTTTCTCCCTCAAGAGGAGGGTTTTCCCAGGGTATTTGTTGTGTCTTGTGTAGATTTTTGAATTAATTTTCGTGCATTTAAATCTGATCATATAATTTAACACTAGAGACTTTGATGAAACACCTTCACCAATTCTCCTAGCTCATCCAAAAAACACCAAATTGACTCCATTAATGGATCAACTAACTATCAAACTTGCAAAACATTTGTATAACATGAAAGAATATAAAAAGTCCCCATCCTCCTTGCACAATGTGAGAACAACTTTCCTCCAAAAGTCCACATCTCCTCCAAGTGTATCAAATCCCCCCTCTAGTGCTACACATGAGAGAACGACTCTCCTTTGAGAGTCCACATCTCCTCCAAGTGTGTCAATATCCCTCCTCCAATGTTGTGGCAACCAATCCCTCCTCAAAGGTGAATACACCAAATACACCCACAAGCTCTACCAAGATGCCAAGCCCCCCTTGCTCCATGAAGGAACACAAATTTTGAAAACCAGTGCTTCTCATGCAAGGTATAATTTTTGAGTGAGAAGCTAGCTCACGATGATAAAATACCCCCATCCTTCGATGCCTCTAGCCTCCAATTGGATTAGCATGTCTACAAGTTTTTAGGTCTCTATCTGAGAAAGTACAATAGTTGTCAAGAATGCAAAGATGCAAAAAAAATTAAACCCTAGATAAACCCTAAGGTCTTGCGTACACTTTATTTCTATTTCTCCGTTGACCTATCCGGCTATTCACTCGTGACTTAATTCCTCGGTCAAGCCACCCGCTTCATTCTTTAACCGAACCCTAAGCCTAGCTTACCAACCTAGCAGGTTTCCCGCACATGCAAATTGGTAACTTAAGTGACCACTCCCTTTGGGCCCCACCTACACATGCATTGAAATCTCGCAAGCCCACTCTCTGCCAGCCCCATCAAGTGTGTAGATGTGCGGTATTGTGCCATTTGTCACCCTGCTTCCCACTTGGCATCCACATGGCACTCTTCGGTTGTGCCACAATAAAATGGCTTATCTGGGGGCACAACTTGCACATATTTTTTCGACCCGCGAACACGCAATAGCCCGACATATGTCCAATCTTGACAACATGGCTAGACATGTATGCGTAAAAGGCATTGGTTATGACTCTTCATGGGCGACGTCTATGTGCGAGGTAAATATGATCAACAACCATATTCAAATTTTTTAAGCAGCTATGATGGTGACTCTATCAAGGATGATTTCAATTGATCCCACCGCCCTCAATGGTATTTCCACGTTCCCAAGGTTACTAAGCGGCGGAGTTAACTAAT
Organism: Sequoia sempervirens; assembly: GCA_007258455.2. Lineage (NCBI taxonomy): Eukaryota > Viridiplantae > Streptophyta > Pinopsida > Cupressales > Cupressaceae > Sequoia > Sequoia sempervirens. The sequence continues at coordinate 1,275,637 of VDFB02056351.1, read as the reverse complement.
GGTGCCCTACAGGGTCCTCTAATGCAAGATTTTGAGAGGTTCCTTTTCTCCATCCACAAAATCAAAATGTAAATGTACATCTGTCATTTTCAGGCTGATCAGATTTCTTCCTTTTGTTAACCCTAATTTGATTAGGGTTTGATGTTTGATCATCTGAGTTATGCATAAACTATAAAGGCAAGTATTGTACGCATTTCAAGTGGTGTTGTTTTGATGATTAGTCGGTCTAGGGAGGGACTAAGTTTTGTTTTAGGGTTCTCATCGTATTTTTGGTCCCTCGGCGTAAGGGGAGATATTGGTTTTTATGTAATAGGGGAAGGTTCTTATTCTGTAAGGCAAAGTATTGTAATGCTCTTGTAGCTTGATCTGTAGTTTATATGAATACATATTGTTATACCATTGTCTCCAGCTCTAAGATGTAATACTTTTTGAATTGGCCAACTAAGATGAATTAAGTAGTCTAGGTTATGCAACTTTCTTCAAGCACATTTGTTGTTTGAGCTATTTATCTATTTTTTGTCCATTCAAGGAGTGGTGTAAATGCTTGCAGGAAGGTAGTTAAGGTATTGTATTTTCAGATGGATCATTAAGAAGAATTTCATAGCAGGCTAAAGAAAACCTTTCTATCATAAGGTGATAGATGTTAATAGGTTATTAAGATTATGTTATAGCATTAGAATATGAGTGCATGACATGTGATTATGTAGCCCAATTGCAAGCACCAGTCTTGCCATTATATTACCCAACCCTGGAGCAATTCCCAATCACTAAGTCATCAAAAACAATAAATCAAATACAAATCCACTTCTTTAAGTTTTGATATATTTTTTATCTATACTATCTCATTGAAGCCTCAAATCCACAAGAGTTGTTTAACTGCTGCCTAACCTTGCACACTCGTCTTATGGTGTGAAATATCATTTGCAGCCACACTACTTGTTGGTTTTCACCGGTCACAAGTGGTCAAGGAAAATTTGATGATACTTCAAAGAATCTAAAGACTATCACATGTCATTATTGTGATAAACTTGGTCACAAGAAGAAGCACTACAGAAAGACGTTGGTTGATCAAAAATCCAACCAACAGATTATGCAAAGTCTTCTGCGTGGTATATTTATTTTTGAGTGTCTTGACATTTTACACATAGGAAGGATTAGTTCACTGAGTATACGGCTTGCTCAGATTCAATAATCTTTAGTGGTGGCAAGGAGTATACAGTTGTCGGCAAAGGCAATGTTCAAATAACCTCTAGATGGAGAAATCTCATTTTCCTCAATGTCTACTATGTTCCAAGCATGGAGCTCAATTTGCTCTCAGTGAGTCAGATTATGCGCCATTGTCCCAAGTTGGACATCATTTTCAACACGCACAAATTGGACATCATTTTCAACATGCACAAGTGCCATATTGTTGATAAAGAGTCCAAGAAAACCATTGCAATTGGCATAGAAGATCATGGTTTGTATCGGCTTGTTGACACTAGAGAAGTTTAGGAGCATGCATTGGCTGTAAAGAGTTCATCTTCCATCAATACTCTTTGGCATTAGTGTTATGGGCATCTCAACTTATCTCTCTCAGTTGGCTCGAGAGAATATGGTAGATGGTTTACCTAAGATCCAGCAGCAGATATAGGGTGTTTGTGGAGCTTGCCAAGTAGGGAAGCAGCACAGAACTCATTTTTCAGAAGGACAAGCTTGGAGAGCATTGAGAGTCCTTCAACTAGTTCATGCAAATGTATGTGGACCAATGAATACAACATCGATCACTGGTGCCAGGTATTTCCTCTTGTTTGTAGATGATTGCAGTAGGAAAATGTGGGTATTTTACTCAAAGCAAAATCAGAAGTGTTTAAAGAATTTCGGAAGTTTAAATCCTTAGTAGAAAAAGAGTCAAGATGTGCAATCATAACTCTTAGGTCTGATAATGGGGATAAATTTTGCTCCAACGAATTCACTAACTTATGTACTAAACCTGGTATTAAACGCCAATTCACAACATCCTATAGCCCTCAATAGAATGGTGTAGTTGAGAGGAGGAACCGTACTATTACAAAGATGGCCCAATGCATGTTGGAGAACCGAAGTGTTCCTAAGAAATTTTGAGTTGAGGCATGTTGCAAGAATTCGCTCTTGGTCTCCCTGTGTTGTGCAACACAACGCTCGAATTCGTGACATGGCTTAATCGCCCCCCGTGAATCTTGTATAAATCTGGCGATTGTATTGGGCATTGACAAGTCAATCTTTTGGTGCAACAACAACCACCAATGCAACAATTGGTATCAGAGCCGAGGTCACGGGTTTGAACCCCTCACTTGCGCAGGGGGGGGATTGTTGCAGCGCAGTGCTCAAGTTCGTGACATGGCTTAACCGCCTCCCGTGGATCTTGTACAAATCTAGCGGTTGTATCAGGCATTGACAGGTCGATTTTTTGGTGCAACGGCAACCACCAATGCAACAAGGCAATTTGCACTGCAGCTTACCTTCTCAACAAGTCTTCCACACAAGCAGTGAAGAAGACCCCAGAGGAAGCATGGTCTAGGAGGAAACCAAAAGTGAGTCATATAAAGATTTTTGGTTCTACGACATACATCTAGATTCTAGATGCAAAGAGAACCACCAAACTAGACTCCAAAAGTTAGAAGTTAATGCATACAAGGTACAGTGACAATCATAAAGCCTACAGGTTGATTGATGTGAACACTAACCGCTTAACATTTAGTCGGGATGTAGTGATTGATGAAGAAGTTGGGCCTTTTCAGCTCTCTTCTAACATCCAAAGTACTAAGGATCAACCTCTGAAGAATAAAGATATGGGTGTCCAACTCCCATTAGCTACACCTAAAGGGGAGGATTCTGACAATTCCGAACATGTGGAATCTCCCAAGCAAGTAACAATACCAATACCAAAAGATTTTTTTCAAGAAAACTTGGATCAGCATCCACATGATATAGTACCAAGCAGCCCAAGTCATGATGACCATGCTGATTTGGATGAAAATGTTTCTACAATGAGACCTAAGTTGTGGGAAAAACACATTGGTGATGTTTGGAGGATGAAATGATTGAGGATCGATCATCCAGAGGAAAGAGCAAGCAGAACACAGTTAAATTTTCTCTTATGGCTAACATTCAAAGTGTTTAAGAACCCCAGGATTTTTCGGAGGCCAAAGGCAAACCTGAATGGGAAAAGGCTATGGAATCCGAACATCAAAGTCTTATGAAAATTAAGACTTGGGTTCTTTCAAATCTTCCACCAAGAAAGAAACCCATTCACTACAAATGGGTGTACAAAGTCAAGTACAAATCTAATGGTACACTTGACAAGTACAAAGCACGATTAGTGGCTAAAGGATTCTCGCAAAGATAAGGAAATGATTATGAAGAGACCTTTGCTCCTATAGCAAAAATGAGCACCATTCATCTTGTTCTACCCATGGCAACACAATTTGGCTGGAAAGTCCATCAGATGGATGTGAAGAGTGCCTTCCTCAATGGTGCCTTAGAGGAAGAAATGTGCATGACTCAACCTCGGGATTTTCAGGTTGCAAGAAAGGAGCATCAGGTATGCAGATTGACAAAGGCTCTTTATGACATGGAGTACGCACCCAGGGCATGGTACATTAAGATTGACAAGTATTTGGATGAGAATGGGTTTCAAATAAGTCCTTCAAATCCCAATTTATATGTCAAAAGCATAGGCAATGATATCATCCTTTTAGTCATTTATGTGGATTATAATGAGTCAACATTCAAGCAACTAGTGGGCAGCCTTATCTATCTTACAGCCACTAGACCTGATTTGAAATGTGTTATGAGTTACATTTCCCATTCCATGACAACCCCAAAGGCGGAACATTGGGTTGCAACGAAGTGAATACAAAGATATGTGAAAGGGACACTTGACTTTGGCATTTTGTATAGCAAAAGCAAAGATCCTAGGCTGATTGGGTTCACAGATTTAGATTGTGCAGGTTTTGTTGACAACAGGAAATCCACTTCAAGATATGTTTTCAGTCTTGGTACAGATGCAGTCACATGGACTAGTAAGAAGCAACAGGCAATAGCTCTTTCCTCGATAGAAGCAGAGTATTGGGGAACAATCAAAGCAACATCTAAGGCAGTAAAGCTTCAAAGGATGCTCTCAGACATGAAAATGTCTCAAGCAAGGCCTTCACCCTTGTTTTTGGCAATCTATAATATGACCCCTAGTTTTTTTTGTGTTTGAAAGTTTGCTTTCTGATTTGTTTTGGACATAGTTGCCAGGAGATTGGTACTGGTACTAGTATGAGAGATTGGTATTGGTACCAGTACGGATTTTTTTTTTTAAATAGATGGGGGTACTTGGAGACGCCATCTTTTTTTAATATAAATAAAAAATTAAAAAAATTAATAATATTTATAGAAAATTTGAAAATATGATGACATTGAACTTTCAAAACAATAATTTAATCACTCACTCTTAGACATGTCAAATACATTATGCTTTAATTTTTAAAGTTTCAAATGTTTAAACTTTAAAGTTTTTTTAGGTTTTTTAGCAGGAGAAGTCGTTTTCTGCAGCAAGAGATGGCAAGGTACTTGAGAAACTTCGGCGGAAGTCTCCAGCCTCCTGGAGGCATCTCCAGAGATGGTACCGGTCTCCAAGACGTGTCTCCATCTCCGAGATGCATCTCAGAGGAGGGGAGACGCGTCTCCTAGCAACTATGGTTTTGGATATGAATGTTGATTTGCAAGATAAATACAATAGACAAATAGCAAATGACACAGCTAATAAAAAAAATTGCGATATAGCTAACAGAAACAGCTCTTTTGGAAAGACCATGCACAGAAAAACGCTCCAAATTTATTAGTCATAAACCATTGTTACAATAAATGTTCAAACAACATATAATGACCATTAAAGTACTTAGAATGACATTTGGGGCATACCCAAAAGCTGCTGTCACAAACAGGAGTTTTTTGGACTTGGACCAACAACTTGGAAGTGCAATAAAATGTTGGTTTCTCCTCAGCACCTTGCTAGTTCACTTCCTTAATTCTTGTTGAGTCTCACTCCACCCTAGGTGCCTCCAAAGACCCCCAAATACTGCTCTCAAGCTAGGCGTTTAGCCTCAAAACCCTCACGCCCCCTAGGAAATGGTACGGCCTACCAAGAAGAGGCACGGCCAACAAAGGAAAATAATTTGGAATGGAAATGAATGCTTCATCCCCATTCACTCTTCGTCAATATGCTCATGACTTTCAGACCTATAACCCCTTGAGATTCTCAATGAAAACTGATAAATGAAGCTCCAAATGACTCTGAAATGAGTTGACTATTGTAGACACTTAAAATTGTCCTAATCAATATCACGCATTTGATTCGATCTACTAACACCATTTTCGTCCTGATCCAATCACTTTCATCTATTTAATTAAATTATCCTGATTGTTTAATTAAATTCATCATTTTCTTCTATTAATCGGATAATCAACATTATTGGATTAATTCACCTCTTTCATGCTAATTTTCATCTTATTTGATTAAATAATGCAAATTATTTGGTTAAATCTCTTAATTCCTCTCATTTGATTAAATAATCTTAATTATTTGATTAAGTGTCATTAATCCCACCCTTTTAATTAAATGATCTAATTGTTTAATTAAAATCCTAAATTCTTTCATCTTGCACAATTAAATAATCTTAATTATTTAATTGACTAACATCTTCTAATTCCTCCAACTTCAACAACTTGCAAGAGAATATTCTCAAGAATATTCCTCCAATTCAAATTCAAATATTTCCCTCCAAATGGAAATTTCTTCCAACAATCTTCCAACATTCTTCCTAAAATTAAGGGACTTGCGCATTCTAATTCAATTAGAGCCCTTGATTAGAATCATTGATCCATGTCAATATTCAATCTCATCCATGGATTGGAATCCTTGATCCATGCCATACTCTATCTTTCAATTTCATCCATTGATTAACCAAATTAATCTTAGCCATTGATTCAACTAAAAATCCTATAAATAGTCCTCATTTCTATGAGTAATTCATCCACAAATCATTTGAGTACTCTTATGTTGCAGGAATTTATATCCATCTTCATCATTTGTGAGCAATTTTGTGGTTCAGTCTTCATCAACATATCAAATCAAAGCTTTGCATCGATGGGGTTAGGAAAGAATTGATCCTTCCACATCAAGTCAGCACTAATCCCCCAATAGGATGAGGTTTTAGTGTTTAATTAGGTTTCCTTGATCAATTTCATGTTATTTCATGTTTTTAATGGATTCTTAGTTAGCATTTCAAGAATTTCATTGGGAAGGTGGGTTAATTAGGTTGAATGCTTAGTTTCTTAGTTGATTCTAGGTGTATTTGATCTACATTTTATTCATGTTCACACCTGTAAACAAATCCACCCAAGTTGATCTTTCACAACCAAAATGGATGATCCTTGCAAGGGTTTTTGTCCTCACAAAGCTACTGCTATAAACCTATAAGTTCTCCTCAAGAAGGTATATCAAGCATACCTCAAAATGAGCTTCAATTTTGCTTTTGTATGCCTCCCAAAACCCCACACCACATATTGGAAAAATAAAATACTTTATTAAATTGTTAAATTCTCCTTATGTCTCCCACTTGGACATCCCATTTAATAAAGCCATATATTTTACCTTTTTAAACATTCCTTATGTCTCCCAAAATGTCACCTTTTTAAAAAATATTAAAATAATGTAAAGTTAAATATTTAATTTAACTTTATTTTAAATTTAATCCCCCAAGCCATAAAATCCCGCCAAAACAACTTTAGATACCGCTACTGAGCATCCCGAAGAAAAATAATCATGAAATTACAAGGTCGGTGCCTAAGAGGTGACTTACTAAAAATAGTAACAGACCCAACGCCTGAAACTATTTCGAAATGTGCCAAAAAGATACTCCCGAAATCCCAAACACGTCACTAAGAGCTAAGGAGTCCCCTAACCAGCCATATTAGCCTACGAGAACCCAAGGAATAGGCTAATCCTAATAATCACTATCACAACTTAGGAAGGGAACATTATGCAATCAAGGGGCGCCAAGTCTTGCCAAGAATTTAGTCTTCCATGAGCATACCAAACATGTGGAGCTTCATTGTCATTTCATCCAGCAACTTGTAAAAGATGCATTAGTGATGTTGCAGTATTGTCCAACTGAGGACCAGATTGCAAACATTCTTACCAAGTCTTTGAATCCAGACAAATTTGTAAAATTTCGAGATAAACTTGGTGTAGTTAGTAGATTGACCATTAAGGGAGGGTATTAAAGTGATAGTGTAATATACTAATATTAGTTTATAATGGTCAATTAAATCATTAAGACAGACTTTAAGAATATTCTTTTATTCTTTCAGTTAAGTTCTTATCCTTTGCTTTTCTTAGTTGTCAATCTTATCCTTTACAAATAGATCTTTGTAATCTTTTATTTAAAGAGACTTTCACTCCTTCATTTTTACATTGAATATCTTGATAATCATTCTCTATATTTTTAATTATTTTAAAAAAGAGAATTATTGCAAGTGACATAGAAGATGATTCTCAAACTACAGTAGCTTTATACTCAAATCATAGAAGATCTAATAAGGACAAAAGGGGGACAGAATGCTATTATTGCAAGAAAATGGGTCACACTGCTTGTAACTATAGAAATCGGGAAAGATTAGGGAAGCTAATGTAGCCATTATTGAAGATTCTTTGGATGTGACAATGGTGAAGTTTTTTTATGCATTTTGAAGAAGCCTAGTTCTTTGAAGACAGGTAGGAAGCCAATGTAGACAAAGCTCAAAATGGATGGTTGCCTAGTCAACTTGAGAGTCTATGGATCTTGGGAGTCATACCCTTACGAGGGTCACAAGACAACTTTATGGAGCTTTGTGAGTGTAGATCAACAAGGATTGTTGTCCAACAGTTTGGGAGATCAATGATTTGAGAGTTTGGGGAGGTGGTAATCTAGGAACATGGGAATTCAACTCGAGAGCTACACCTTTATGGGGGTTAAAGCAGCTTGATGGAAGTCTACTTGGTTGAAGAACTATTTTCAAAGAAAAGCTTCTGAGAATTCATGATTTTGAATTGATTTTAATTTGCTTATGTTAGTTTGGTTTGTTTTAGTGCACTAAGTCTTAAAAGGAGGTATTAGAGATTTTTAAAACTTTTGTAATAAAGTCACTTTAGTAACTAAATTTAGATTAGTTTACTTCTATAACTAGTTCACTGTTTTTAGAAGATTTGTCATGCATTGTTTTTATCTTCACTCTGAACTCTATATAAGGAGGCATTCGTCAATGCAATCAATAACCGAATCTAATAGAATATTTTTGAGTTCTATCTCGTTTTGTTACTTCCCCAAAACCTTGAGCATTTGAGCATTTTCATATACCCTAATATGGTGGTTCTTTAAGAAATGTATCTATAATTTTGGTTTTGACTATGTCTTTAAATTAACAACATTTTTTGGATATATGTAAGCCTATTAGATTACATGAAAGGATCCACATTACAAAGATTGTTTACTATTGGGTGTGTTCACCTCCTAATCTAAAACTTTCTTAGTATCTTTGGTGTCTAGATCTACATCACTTTCTTGATTGTTGGAATCATCCTTTGATTCTAATGTGTCCCTTGTAGAATTCCAATTCTTATTTGCCATGTTTATGGTTTCAGGCCCATAGATTCAGAGATTAACCAAAATCAAATCTACTTAGAGCTGATTTTGTTCTTATCCTTCTTGATCCAAGTCACTAGCTTAGACGTACTACCTATTGATGCAAAGCAAGAAGATCTTGAGACTTAACATTGTGTTTTTCTATGCTTGTTGCATGTTGTGGAGGGATGTCCTTGATGGGAGATATAGCATCTACAATTCCTTGGATATCCTCAAATCCCCCTGCTCATTTGTCCACTAATGCTTCAAACAAATTTGCTTAAGATATTGAGTTTCTTGGCTAGATTGTAATAACCCGTGCTTAATTTTTTTTCAAAACTTCACAACTTGTTAGCGTTAGCAAATATTCAAGATAATCAACTGAGTAAACTCCCTTCCACTTTTTGATCACCAGGATCCCAATGTGGGCAAAGTGAGAGCATATGGTGGTAAGGGTTACAAGATATGCTACTGAATAAACCACTTGTTCGGTGGGGTGAGTATCAAATCTTCAACATAAGAACACATCCACTTCTTCATTGGGAATTACAACATGCAAAGCACTTGACAGCAAGTCAACCAATCAAGAGGGATCCTCCGCTTATTCAACAAGTATAACATTAAAATAAAGATAACTCAATCACTTATTCAATGAAAGCGTCACTTATTCAGTGGGGTAAGAAAATGACACGAAAGTAAAGAAGCTCAACCGCTTATTCAACGAGAGCACTACTTATTTAGTGAGGTAAGTAGCAAATTAAGTACAAGAGCAATCACCAATGGTACTACCAAAGGTGTTACAATGAGCTCAACATTAAATGTTCCAGAATAATACCAGCTACTGTTATACTATGAAAGAAATGAGAATTTGAAGCACAACTCCCCACAATGTTATCTCAACATGAATATAAACCATTCCCCAACAAAGAATAGCAATAATACCTCACTAAAAGGGCCTTCGGAGGTCGGTAAAGGGTCTGATATACTGCTACAACAGGTCTGATATGACTGAACAGCAGACTGAAAACTTCAACCAGCAAACCCCAACCTCACCAAACCATCAAGGAACTCAACCAAAGTGCTTGCAATGTAAAGAACTAGCCTTGGCACCTCCCAATCATCAAAAACAGCGAGGTCAAAGGCAGATTTGGTAACCAAACGACTATGAACATGCAACACCATCAGCAAGTGCCCTTATTCCAACATGTATGGCTCATCTTGAGAGGCGACCAGCTCCATAAAATCCAAGACACCCTTAAAAAATCCGAAACTTTGAGCAATGGGGCGCCCAAAATCCATTAGTTCAATACCCATCTCTCACCCTCCAAACAGCATGAGCACAAACGTGAAACAGCGGGGTTATGGAAAGGTGTGAACCAGCAACACCAAAGTCTGAAACAACTTGCCAAAATGCTTCAATTTGCACTGAATAACTCACCCAAATGCAAAACAATACTAGAAATCATCAAAGCAATCCATCATCAAAACTTCAAACTAAAATCATCACCATTGAGCCTAATAG